>OZ030019.1:53057500-53525000 GCA_964023405.1 Apodemus agrarius
CATCAGCGGACAGTGTCTAATGCCCCGTCCTCCCAGACTGTAAGATCAGCAGTGTGAGCAGGGGCTGGCGGGAATCTTCTGGTCATGGACTTATTTTTGTTCCGGCAGGCTGAGACGCACTGGGAAAGAATTGTAATGTGTGCATGGGAAACATATTCTTCTCCCCCTGACTAACTGCCGCAGCGGGGAGGAGACCGAAGCAGGGCGGTGGCAGTGCTGTGGTAGAGTCGAAATACATGGAAAAACCTGAAATAGCCGCCCGGGCAGGAAATTCGGGGGAATCGCACACTTTGCTGCTAAGTGATGGCGTTGGAAGAAAAGCATGTCCACGGTTGACTTTTGGCTTAAGCTGGGAATTTCTCTTTCATTTGCTTCCAAAAAGGACTTTTTTTTCCCTCCCTAAAGTTCTTAACTCGTATTTCAAAAGTCCTCGTAGCTACATAAACATGATATATATATATACAATCCGGCTTTAAATAAAAGCTGTTCGTTGTAGAATGCGCCGAAAAGCAAATTCAGGACCTCGAATTTGGCCGCTGAGGTCCATGTCGGCAACTTTTATTCCATAGAGACCTGACGTACGTTAGGGCTTACTCTGCTGCTTGTGGCTGGGTGCCCTGTATGGGTTAGTTGACCTCAGAGATTATAAAAGGGAACAGCGATCGCCCCGATCCCACAGAGGGTTGTGAAGACAAGAGAAGGCTGGCTGTAGCTCTCCCCCTTCCTCTCTATGGTGCATGGCCGCATCTGTCCCTCCCGACTAAGAGGAGACCAAGACTGAGCACTGAGTATCTGGTCTCTGATCTGACCCACTTGTCCTTGGGTTTTAAGGCGCGTTCCCTTCGCACCAACGGGAAGCTGAACGTTAGCATGGACTGGGTAGCCGCCCTCAGTTTCAAGGGGACTCCCGCAATGTGAAGCATCTCTGGAGGACTTGGGGGGACTTGGGGGGACTGGGGGGGAGGGGGGACTCGGGAGGACTGAGAGATGGATGCTGAAGGGTCTGTAGTTATTCAGCCCGGGGATAGACACTGTAGAGAAACGGAACTGTCTCCAGATAGTCGAAGGATAATGGAGAAGAGAAATTATATTTATTTTGTATCACTTTAAGTGGAGAGAGATTCCACTTTATAAACAATAACTTGTATCAGACTATAAGACAGCCATGAGATAATACCATTTTCCAAGGTGGGGTGAGGGAGGGGGTTGGGGAACTCTTATCTCTAAGGATTCTGTCAAGGAACAGCTGCCCCCTCCCTGGAAACAATGCATAAAATTCTATTCCAGAAGATGGCTACAAGAGGTAGCCTCGGGGTGCTGCCCCGCCTCGCCAGATCAGGCGGGCTGTATTTCAGGTGACCACAGAATGAAATGTCTTGCTGGCAGAAAAATAGCCGTGAAGAGGTGCAAGGCACACACGCATAGGAGTGTGCGGGGTTGTGCTAATGGGGTAATTTTAACCTCTGATAACAACTGAATGTCATGCCACATTTAAGGCGGGAACTACAAATGAAAGTGCTCATACTTTACTGAGCATGCTTTATGGGCGCCTGCAGATATGGGGACCTTGTGAAACTGAGCCGAGATCCTAGGTGTCAGGTTACATTTTAATTTTACTTTCTTCCTCCTCTGATTTTGACATAAGCAATTTAAAAGGAACTTGGACCCCTGATCTGCTCACTTCTCTTTCTTCTCTCCTCCCCCTCCTCCCTCTCCTCCTCCCCCTCCTCCTTCCTCCCCTTCCTCCTCTCCCTTCTCCTCCCCCTCCTCCTCCTGCTCTTTCCCCTCTTCCCCTCCCCCTCCCCTCTCTGTCCCCCTCCTGCTCCTCCTCTCCCTCCTGCTCCTTCCCCTCTTCCCCTTCCCCTCCCTGTCTCCCTCCTCCTCCTCCTCCTCCTCCTCCTCCTCCTCTCCCTCCTCCTCCTCCTCCTCTCCCTCCTCCTCCTCCTCCTCCTCTCCCTCCTCCTCCTCCTCCTCCTCCACTTCAGTTTGGGTCAACTGCTTTCCACAGTGTAACGTTAAAGCTGCTGCTCACATAAACAGGAAGCTGATATTTAGGTGGGAGTTCCCAGGAATTTCATACCACTGACCACATTGGCCCAGACCGAAAGGAAATAGGAAAACCAGCGTAAATACCTGGGTGACTAAAGGGAGCACAGCTCAGCTGGCTTTTTGGAGCACTAAATAGGGAAGTCTCTCGCAGGGGAACCATCCTTAAATGTTTGAGGACAGCATGTGGCACTAAAGGGCCAGAGAGCAATGCTTACTGCCCTCACACTGGGTTTCCTGCAGCGGCCAGAAAGGTGGAAAGCCTGTTTTGGTGGTCTACAGACTCTATTTGCATGCGGGCTGCAGACCCTGCCCTTGGCACTGGAGTTTCTAGGCCTCTTCAGGCTTCGGATTGTTCAGGATTGTAAGGCCACCCCTCTTCTCGTTCACATGGAGAATGCCTAAGAGGATTTAGAATCTAGTGTGTGTATTTGCACTGCCTTGTTCTGAAGAGGCAGCTGGAGCTCGGGCCGGCCCGCACAGCCTACCGCGGGTCCCCGAGGACCCCATTGTCCTCCGAGGGGCCGCGGCGGGGCTCCATTGTGCACGCAGCGGCCTTTCTCTCCTGCCCTCCGGCTCCCGGGCCTGCTGGCCGCCCCCTGCTCCAGACAGCTCTCTGCAGCCCGGGATCTCCCCGCATTTCCAATGCAGAGGGGCTCGGGCTCCGGGCTGGCCATCTGCACGCCGAGATTGACAGCAGCCCCCGAGGTCAGCGCCTCCACCACTCGCTCTGAACAGCAGGCCACCCAGGCCTCGCGAGCAAAACAGGGACATCTGCTCCCCTTAATTTAGAGCACCGGTTCTAATTTCACCAGAGCCCCTTGCTGAAGGCCGTCCTGGGGTTCCAGGAGCTGCCCCCACCCGCAGCAGAAGGCGAAGGCCGCCCGCCCCTGGCACTCCAGTCAGGGAGAGCAGCTGAGAAGGCGGAGTCAGTTCACTCACTTGATCAGGATGACGACATCGTGGAGTAGGGGCAGAGTGGGTGCGCCAGAGCCCTGGGCAAACATGCAGCCTAGAAAAGCATCATAGGTGGAGAAAGTCCTGTTCTGCTAAGGAGGTTGGGCTGGCTGTGGGGACAATCCCCTCTGCTCTAGGAGAAGGATTGTGGGCTCTCCTTTGAGGAAAAGAACAAATGAATGAGCCTAAAATTTGAGACTAGAGAGCCCGTTCTGCCCTCTGGGGGTGCAGGTCTTTGGGCTGGTAGTTGTGAAGAGAGCATTGGTGATCGAAGCTAAACTTCTGCCTGACCAGTTGACATCGAAAGTCAAAGTTGGGACACACAATTTAAAAGCGCGTTTGCAGCTATCTCACCCCAGTCAGGTCTACTGTCAAGAATTAGGAATACCAAATTAGAACAAATGCTGGTTAGGATGGGAGACCCTTACATCCTTCTGGGGGGAGTGTGAGTCAGACTTAGCCACGAGAGAACTCAGTGTCAGTTCCAGGGGACCTGATGACACCTGAATGCATGTGACGCACACACGGACAAGCAGGCACACACATGCACACACACACACACACACACACACAATTACTTAAAAACAGAGGGGACTTTTGGGTAAGTAGACAGAAACAGAGAGAACAGCAAGCAGATGCATGCAGATTTATGACATGAAAGAACACGACACACAGGTCAGTAATGGCACAGTGCGACCTGTTGGTTCGAACCCCACTAATAAAAAATATTCCGGGGCTGGGGAGAGGCTCGGTGTGTAAAGCACTTAATACACGGGTGTGAGTGCCTGAGTCTGGATCTCGGGAACCCAAGGAAAACCTGGATATGCCAGCATGCTTCTGTAATGTGCTCCTGCATTGAAATGGGAGGCAGAAGCAGGAGGATCTGGGAAGTTTAAGACCCAGCATCAGCTGACCGATAAAGACCTTAGTTCAAAGAAGGTAGAGGAGGAGGGAGAGCAGAGGGGGAGGAGGAAGATCAGCTCCCAGTACTGCCCTCTGTCTCCAACATGCATACAGAGAGATGGGGGGGGGGAGGGAGGAGGGGGAGGGGGAGAGGGAGGAGGGATAGGTTACTCAGGCAGGGATGGATGTGTGGCTCTGTGGAAGAATGCTCTTGCAAGGCACCTTCCTAGTTGTATCCCCAGCATGGAAAAACAAACTCTGCCAACCAATCCGTCCCATTTCCTAGGTGAGTGAGGGTGGGAGATCTGTCCTGTGGACTCTCCCCCCCTAGACCGTGAGGTCACTGAAAACGGACTGGCATCTTAGTTCCCCATGTGCCTTCAGCACCTTATGCACGGGTTTGAGGCTAAATCAGCATGAGAATGAAGAGAGAGGGCTCTGGCCACCAGTGGCCAAGGTCTTGTTTTCCGTGTGATGACAAACAAGACGCGGGAGGATGCGTCAGGTCAGTTAGTCACATTGTTTCCATGTTTCCTCGAGTCTCTCTTCCTCCCTGTATCCCTTGCCGACATCCCTGTGTGTCCCTGCATGCCAGATACCAGGCAATGTGCTTAGGCTGGGCTCTTGCCTTTACAGACCCTTTTTGGAAGAGGTGCTGTCCACATGCAGTCAGCTGGCTGGGACTCGGGGTAACGAAGTCATGCTCACATGCTGCATGAGAGAGGAGAAAGTGGGGGCTGCAAGGTGAGGTCTCTCTGCCTGCACCCCCTTGCTGTATCTCAGTCCCCCATATGCTCCCCCACCACCTCAGGCCCATGTGTCAGGCCTCAGGCAAGGTAAGCTCCCTCTTAACCGACCACCTAGCTCCTTTGTGCTTCTCCGATGTAACCTATGCCACACCTACAGATTCATCTTCATTTCTTCTTAAGACTGCAGCCAGCCATTCCGTCTCTACCAAATGTCACTACAGCCTGCCACAGGGCCTTACCCACCGTGTTTCCTAAGACTGGTTGAATTGATGAATAATCAGGCTTTTCTTCCACTGATGAGAATCGTTTGTGCTGTGAGGCCAGACTTGACGACGGCTCTACTCCAGGTACCAGGCAGGACTGTGTGGAAGGAAACAGACACAGTTTAAGTGCTCTTACGTTACGGCAGCCTGCACTTGGGAGGCCTGTCTTCTGCGGAGTGAACAGGAGCTGGTACTCCTTGTAAGGGACACCCTGGCAAACAGATTTCTCAGTTGCAGATGTCACCTATCCTGCAATGTGCTCAGACCTCGCAGAGTTGTGCACAGATTGTCTGTCCAAAGGACATCATTAACATTCCGCAGCTGGGGATGAGGGTAGCGCTGCACTCTTTTTCCCCCCCATTTCTTTTATTAAATATATTCTTTATTTACATTTGAAATGTTATCCCTTGTCCTGCCCCTCCCCCTCCCAAAATCCCCTAACCCATCCCCCCCCCTTCGCCATTCATCAATCTCCCTCTCCTCCTTCCCTGTCCTGGTATTCCTCTACACTGAGGCATTGAGCCTTCTTAGGACCAAGGGCCTCCCCTCTCTTTGATGTCCAACAAGGCCATCCTCGGCTGCCTATGTGTCTGGAGCCATGGGTCCGTCCATGTGTACTCTTTGGTTGGTGGTTTAGTTCCTGGAAGCTCTGGGGGTACTGGGTGGTTCATATCGTTGTTCCTCCTATGGCTCTGCAAACCTCTTCAGTTCCTTGGGTCCTTTCTCTAGCTCCTCCATTGGGGACTCTGTGCTCAGTCCAATGGCTGGCTGACAGTGTCCCCCTCTGTATTTGTCATGCACTGGCAGAGCCTCCCAGGTGACAGCTATATCAGGCTCCAGTCAGCAAGCACTTGTGGGCACCCACAATAGTGTCTGGGTTTGGTGACTGTATATGGGATGGATCCCTAGGATGGGCAGTCTCTCAATGGCCTTTCCCTCAGTCTCCACTCCACACTCTGGACTCTTCACCTTACTTGCTCAGCCCCTGGAAGGTGGGCAAAACTGCTAGAGGAGAGCCCGGCAAAATCAACTTGCAGTAGAAGGGTTAGCTCTTTTTCCTTGGCTTTGCTTCTGCCTTTTCAAAAATTGGGGATATAGGTTAAAGAAGCATGGTTGGTGTCGCAGTCCCCAGTAATCCACATAGAACACACGCCGCCACCACCTCCAGTATCCGGATGCTTGAAGCCTTGGAAAGTTCCAACTCTGGATATACCAGGATTTCCCCATGTTGTGTCATCGTTAGCTCCTGCCTTCAACTTGACACACACCTGAGAAGAAGAAACCTCAACTCAAGAATCCCTCGGATTATCATGGCCTGGCACCATGCCTGTGAGGCGTCTTCTTAACTGCTAGTTGAAATAAGGGGGCCCAGTGCACTGTAGGTGGTACTGCTGACCCTGTCAGAAAGGTAGCTGAGCCAGCCTGCAAGCAACTCTCTTTCATGCTTCTTGCTGGTGCTTTCCTTGAGCTCCTGCCTGGGAGGTGGTGGACTGGGGTCAGGAAGTGTGAGCCACAAAAACTTCCTTCCCCTAAGATGCTTGGTATCATGGTGTGTATCACAATGTTCTCATGTCTTTTTCTGATAAGCACCAAGACTAAGAGCAACTTGGGGAGGAGGAGATGGTGTATCTGAGATTCTACCCTATAGTCCTTCATCAGGAAAGCCAAGGCAGGAACTGATGCGGAGACCAGGAAGGAATGACGATGTCCACCTGCTTCCTCCGCTCACGCACATCCAGCTTTCTCAGGACCAGGGCCGCACACATGGAGTGGGCTGGGCTTCCTCCAATCATTCCTCAGTCAAGAAGATGCTCCATAGATATGCCCGTAGGCCAATCTGATATAAGCAATTCTTCCACTGAGGTGCTTTCTTCCTGTGTATGTCAAGTTGACAACCAAGATCAGCAGTCACACAGAGCAACAGACATCAACCTACATACTTATGCATGACAATTCATCCACTGGACACAAATGAGAGATTAGCAATAATTTACAACAAAATACAGTAAGCATAACATTATACTGTTGTTAAAACTTTTAAAAAAGAAACTATGGGAACTAAACTGGACAGATAGCTCAGCCTATAAAATACTTGAGGGCAGGCATGAGAACCTGAGTTTGACTCCTTTTTAAAATGTCCAAAGTCTCAATGTAGAGACAGGATGATTCCTGAGGCTCTAATCCAGGAGCCCCAGATCCCAGTAAGATATCTAAGTCAAAAAACAAGGCAGGGTGTGGTTGGGGATTTAGCTCAGTGGTAGAGTGCTGGGGTTTGGTCCTCAGCGCTGAAAAAAAAAAAAAAAAACAAGGTGGGAGACCCCTGAAGGACAACACCCAAGGCTGACTTCTGTCCTTCACCCATATGTGCACATCTACACATGTAAAAAAGATTCGTGGATATTTCGATTCTAAAATCTTCCATTTTATATACTGAGACTGCTGTTAACTATGGGTGACCAAAACTTCAGAAAAAAAGGATCCAAGGTAAGGACAGCTGTGGCGTGGTTTTGCTTGAGTTGGAATCAGCTTTATCATGTCTTAGCTGTATGAGTGTGGAGGCTCCTTCGCTTCTCTGGGCCTCAGGTGGACTGTTTGTGAGTATGAATAACTGCAGCTTAGGCTGGAGCGGGAGCCGGAGCTGGAGCCGGAGCCGGAGCCGGAGCCGGAGCCGGAGCCGGAGCCGGAGCCGGAGCCGGAGCCGGAGCCGGAGCCAGAGCCGGAGCTCAGTGTTAGGGAGTTTGCCTGGCATAGGCTGGGTTTCATCCCCAGCACAGAAAAGTGTGGAGAGACAATGGGGCTAACAGTTTCAAGATTATTTTAAAGCTCTCCCATCTATTTAGAACTCTTATAATTAAATGCTAATATTGATTATAGTTTAACTTCCATTTGGTTATTTATCTCATCACACAAAGGGCTCTTGGTCTGAGCACTTGGTCTGAGCACTCCAGTGGGGTACTTGGCATCTCCCTAATAGTTTTCAAGCTAAAGGAGTTCTGCCTCTTTCACAGAACTTCTGAGATCTTCCTCCAAGTGTGGGTTAGGACTTCTTCATAGTTTCTTCTGGAGGAGAGGAGGAGCAGCTATTGATGAGGATGGGGAACACAGCCTGTCACCATTCTTATCCAGGACTGCCCTCTGCCCAGCAACAGGCTTAGGACCTGGGACCACGTTGTGCTCATCAGTAAAGACCAGCATTCAGTGAAAGGGTTAGGGGTAGGGTCAGGGTTAGGGCTAGGGTCAGGGTTAGGCTTCTGCCTGGTTATTGCAGCTTAGTTTGATCACAAAAGAATCAGTACTAAATGCTCTTTTTTAAGATTTATTTATTTAATGTATATGAGTAGACTATAACTGTCTTCAGACACACCAGATGAGGGTGTCAGATCCCATTACAGATGGTTGTGAGCCACCATGTGGTTGCTGGGAATTGAACTCAGGACCTCTGATAGTACAGTCAGCACTCTTAACCACTGAGCCATCTTTCCAGCTCCCATCAGTACTAAATTCTTATGGGGGAAAAAGGATTTTCAGAAGTTTCCAGTCAGAGCACAGTATGAACATTTTCACACTGCTTAAAATTGCATATAAAAACCTTCACCTAGTGGTGCTGCTTCTAGAAATCCAAAGGTACCTGGAAATGAGCGTGGAAACGGCTTCTTACCCATGGGTTTAGGACAAAGGGCTTCATTCCTTGGACTCTATTTCTTGTGCAAGGGGTTAACTTGGGCTGCGTTTACTGAGCTAGATGCTTGGAGTAAATTTCTTTTCATACCTAGTCTCTGCTGATTCAAACTTTAACATTCTAACTGAATAACATGCTTATCACCTGTTGGCTGTGTTCTTAAATCTCAATGTTGAGCACAGTGCTTGCAAGTAGTGTGACATCATTTAACTCTTACAGGAGGATTGCTACCGAGACAGTAGCGATTGCTAATGTTCTAAGGGTTCTAAAGGATGCTTTCCTTTAGAAGAACCACTTGGGTGCCGCCTTGGTGTGTTTGTGTATTTCCGGTCCTCTCTCAGCCGCTTCCTGCATACACACTCCCCCCGTGTTCCAGCACATGGGAAGCTTCCAGAGCCTTCCCTACAGTTACCCTGAGCATCATGGCCACTGTATTATTCACCTCAGATTAAACATTTTAGAGGCAAGCCTTTAGCAGATGCCACCCGAGTGCTCCTGGATAAATGCTTTTCTTTCTTTCCCCAGGCAGACAGTCCTGATGCGTCTTTCATACAGTCCCTTGGGTATCTCTTAAAGAGCCAGGAACCCTCGACCAGGAGCCTTGTCCAACGTCATAACTCATCTTCATATTGGTTTTCCAGCCTTCTCCGATTCGTCGTCTTGTCTCTGACTCTTACTCTCTGGACCATAGTTCTCAGTAAATATTTGTACTGGGGCTTTAGTCATCTAGGGAGAGGCCAGGATAAACTCAAGTTATTTTGTACTTTTTTTTTCTAACCAGTAGAAATCATAGTGTCTGTCTTCATACCTCCTCATCTAGCCAATAAAATAAAAATAAAAAATAAAAAAATAAAATAAAATAAAAATAAAATAGCTTATCCTTCATTTTGCAGTGTAAGTCCCATTGTAACACAATGTCAGAGATAACTGAGAGAGGAAAAGGCTGGGCCGGGGCTCCACAATCTTCTTTGAGAACATGCTCCGATAACATAAAGACCTCCTAGTAGGCCCCGCCTCTTAAACTTCTTATTATCTCCCCGGGAACCAGTCAGTTCCAGTACACTTGGATGGTGACTTTTCTCTTCCTCTGCTCTCAGCACCCTTCTTACATCTGCTTCTCAGGCTTGCCTGGTGATTGGCCACTGTCCTGGTCAGCCATAATTGTCTAGACAATATAACCTAGAGTCACCTGACAAGAAAAGTGTCAGTTGAGGAACTGTCCAGAAGATTGATCCATGGGCATGTCTGTGGGGGTCATTATGATCATTACGTGGCTGATCCTGATGAGCTTCTCTCTGGGCCTGAGGAAGGGATACCCTCTCAGTCTGTGGAAGGAACAAGGTCAGGAAGGGGGGATCCTCAGGGGTGTATTTGAGGCCTATTAAGAGCTGAACAGCACCATCAGAGTAGCGTCCCCTGCCTTGGTTGGTCTAACAGACATAGGATACCAATAAGGGGGTGCAGGGCAGAACTGAGAATAATAGCCAGGAGCTCAGCCGTGCCACACCCCACTGGGGTGCCTAGAAGCCGAGAGAAAGAGAGGAAGATGTTCAGGGGACAGAGCCACACTGGACAGGTAGAATCAAGGTCATCGTATGAGACCTTCCAAACCCAATGGGAGAGAAACATTCATTCTTCCAGCTACTGAGAGAGCTGCCGGCAAACGGCCCTTGGGTACTGGTCCTCTTGTAATCGCCTTGGCTGAGGGACATTTTCTTGTTCTAGCCGGCCACATCAGTACTGTCCCTATGGGTGCGGTAGTCAGGGTCATGTCAGGACACCACATAAAAGGAAGAGAGACAAATGCTGCATCTTACACTCTACACAGAGATGGGGCCTCGAGACTGTGTGTCTCACACTCAGGAATCCTGTTTCGTGGCTGGAGTGCCGCTATGGCCAAATACCCGTCGGGAACAGCTTAAGGGAGAGACGTGCGCTTTGGCTCATGGTTTGAGACGTCACAGTCCTCTGTGGAGAGCAAGACATGGTGGCTGGAGCAGTTCTGTCTGCAGAGGCCAGAGTTCACAGCTATGGCTGGCTGTATCTTAGATGATCTTCAGTGTGGTGCTTCCAGGACCCACCTGTGCCAGGCCCCACCTTCCAAAGACCTCAAAGCCTGCCCAAACAGCACCCCCATCTGGTGACTACGTATTCAGGCATGTGAGCATGTGGGGAACACTGCATGTTCAAACCACAACTGGATCTTTCGGAGGTTGATGGATCTGAATGTGAGACAGAGAAGGGAAGGACTATGCATCACATGCAAGTGGCCCCGCCACCTGGGCCTTCCAGGACTGGCGGCATCACCGTGGTGGCCACTGATGCCATGTGGAATTTTTTTACAAGTCCCGTGGGATTATCAAATGCAGACCGTTGGGTTAGCCGTCTGAAGCAAAGTTCCACAGGTTTGAACTCTACCTCTGACACATTACAGGTACTGAGCAGAGACAAAGTCTAGGAGACCAAATGGCCAGGTGCCAACAAAGCCCCGCAGGGGCCGGGTTCTGTCAGAGCTGTGATGAGGCAGCGGTGCCTCTGAAAGCAGTCTTGTGGGAAGAGAGCGAAGCAGCTGGGGCTGCGTGGGCACTCAGACTGCACAGAGGCTCCACCCGGCCCAGTCTCTCCACCCGAACCTCTCTAGCAGCTTGTACATATATATGATCGCAAGGAAGTTCTTTCATGATCAGAACACTGATGGAAAGAATTCAAGCTTGCTTCTGGGACGGGCCATGTCTGGATTCAAAGTGAGCGTTCATGGAGGCTGGCCTTGAACCACAGTCAGTGGGGAGAGCTCCAGGCCGTCCCTGGCCATCTACTTTGAAGAGCCGTGTTTGCATACAACATATGACGACCATAGTCTTGACCAGATGGGCAATACAGAGGAAGACTGGCAGATGGAAATAATGCTATGGTGAGGCATGTGCATGCGTGTGCATGCGTGCACATGTGAAAGTGAGCAGAGTATGAACACCTTCGTATTACCTGTTGCCAGTCGGGAGGAAGACAGCAGCCATGCAGTAGACATGATGACTGCCAGTCTCTGTCACTAGCCACCCCAGTGTCCACACCGGCCCATGGCCATCCTGGGGAGGGGAGCACAGAGGCCCTGCATGAGCTCATGGGCATAGCCTCCCACCTTCCAAAGCTTTTCCAGCTACTGCTATAGCATGTCTAATATTTCAGCAACAGAGTGGGGCTAGTTCCCGTAGAGCACCATCCCTCAAGGACACGGCCCTCGTGCTCTGGAAATCTTCCAGTTAATTTTAATCTGAATGAGAAACTATCTAAGGTGTGGATTTATATTTCCTGACTGTGGTGGTTTGAATAAGAGTGGCTCTCACCGGCTCTTATATCTGGATGCTTACTCACCGGGGAGAGACATTTTTTGACAAAGTGTGGCCTTGTTGGAGGAAGTATGCCACTGGAGTCTGACTTTGAGATTTTAAAAACCCATGCCAGGCTCAATCTCACTCTCTCTCTCTCCCTCCCCTCCCCCTTCCCCCTCCCCTTCCTACTCTCCCCTTCCCTTCCCACTCTCCCCTTCCCTTCCCCTCCCCCTCTCCCCTCCCTTCCCTTCCTACTCTCCCCTTCCCCTCCCACTCTCCCATTCCCTCCCCCCCACTCTCCCCTCCCTTCCCCTCCCCTCCCCTCCTACTCTCCCCTTCCCTCCCGTCTCCCTCCCACTCTCCCCTCCCTTCCCCTCCTCTCCCCCTCCCACTCTCCCCTTCCCTCCCCTCCCCCTTCCCTCCCCTCCCCTCCCCCTCCCACTCTCCCCTTCCCTCCCCTCCCCCTTCCCTCCCCTCCCCCTCCCCCTTTAAGCAGATTAAGATACAGTTCTCAGTTACTGCTCCAGTACCATGCTTGCAGCCATGCTCCATGCCATGAGGCTAATGGACTGACCGTCTGACACTGTAAGCCAGCCCCTGACCAAATGCTTTCTTTGATAAGCTTTGCAGTGGTCGAGGTGTCTCTTTACAGCCATAGAACAGTGACTAAGACACTGACCTTGGCATTTTGGTCAGGACCCCTCTCTGAGGACTTCTGGGCTGCTCGCCACTCATTGGCCCCGTATACTGCTGCATATGGGTAAGGAACCCATTTTTCAACAAAGGAGCTATTGGAGTGGCATATGCCAAGGACTCCACTGCTTCGGTCACATGCTAGGACCCCGTTGTGACCACGTGATCAGCTTCCAGAGGACGAAGGTATAGAGACAGCAGGCAAAGGCTTTAGCGGACAGTGCTGCTCATAGGTGATTCTTATGAGGTTCGACCTCACCTTAAGCTGAAAGGTCTGTCTGGTGGTTAGAACTCAAGAGTCTAGGAGTAAAGGAGTGGAAAATGGGGGGGGTCTCCCCAACCTCCCCAGTGATGTAGTTGAGAATTTTCAATACTGAGCTGTGTGGCTTCCGAGGCTCCCATTCCTAATATAGAAATGCTTCTGGCAGGAGGCCAGGGGGCAGCTTTTGGTTAATCTGTGGGTGCTCCTTGTCCCAAGGGACCAATTGGCAAAGTAGAGGAGGGGTGGTAATGGAAAGGATCATTGAATCTGATCACCAGGGAGCAGTCCAGCTGCTGTTATAGACAGGGAGAAAGAACTCGGATACAAAACCCCAGTGTCTGCCTAAGTCCCTTGGTACACCCCTCAATTTTGGAAGGAAGGAAACTATAGCCTGAAAAGGCCAGAAAGGCAAGTGGTTCCCCCTCGGGCATTAGCCACTCTTGTCACTGGGAAAAGCAAGATGAGAAGTGGAATTCGTTACCCCTGGGAAAGTGTGCAGCAGATAACAGAGGGGGTAAAGGTGGTGTCTGCTGACCTTGGGATCTGTAGGATCACTCTACCCTTTCTCTTCCGTTCCCAGTGGGAGCACAGGCTTGAGAAGCTTAGGTAAAAACCCATAGGAAGAGCCATGTCCAGTGCTGCAAGGGGCGGACCGTAGCTGCGCTTTGATGTGCTGCCCAAATTCCTACTCAGGAGGACTCTTGTGTAGGAACGAAGGCCTTTCCCCCCACATGCTGGGAGCACAGGCAGAAGATGGCCCTCGGCTGTTAGTCTGTGGGTTCTGACTCATCTGAAGTATAACATCTGCTGTGGAGGTCACATCTGCCAGGAAGAGCCCGCTTCAAATGGCTGACATTAAAGCAGGAAGCCATGACCTGCTAGGACTGATCTGGAGGAAGCCGCAGAGGCTCCCTGCGGATCAGCCGGAATTTTTCATTGGGACCACGTTATTTGTTAATGTCCCCTCTGCTTCATTCTGCTTACCCTTCTCCCTTCATTGGCTATTGATCTGAAGAGCACTTCCCCCCCCCATTTTAATGGTATTTTTATTGATTGATTTTTGTCTGAGTGGGGGTGGGGGCACTCACGCCACGGTGCACGTGTGAAGTCAGAGGACACCTTTGCAGGGGTCACTTTCTTCTTCCACCGTGTGGATTCCCAGGATCAAATTCAGGTTGTCATCCTGGTGCCGGTGCTATTTTACACACTGAATTAGCTCACTGGTCCCCCAAGAGCACTTCCTGGCAACATGACCCACAACAGCCTATAAAAATGTGGGTCAATAACAAATGAGGTGATTTATGTTTCCAGGCTGATATAAACCCAGAAAAATGTTGGTTACGAAAAACAATTCATTTAGTTAATGCCAAGGCATATGCTTAACAAGGGTCTTGTTAACTGTGGACTGATTTTGATCAAGTGCACATACATGCAAGCGAAATGAATTCTTCACGAGAGGTCCTACATGCATTCATCCTGGGCACATCCCTTGTCAGATCCCAGACTTCTGAGCGTGATCTCCACCCCCAGCCCAGCGGTTGTGAAGACTCCAAGCCATTCAAACAAGGCACTGTCTCCAAGCCCAGGAGATGCACAGATCGCATAACGTTCAACTCATGGTCAGAAGGTTTTGTGAGAACTTGTGAATCCATAGTTTCATTTCCAGAATCTTACAGTTTTGCACTTCCTATATATGCCTGCCTTGAAACTGAACTGCATTCAAACAGTAGATAATTTAATAATTAAGTTGCATGCTGGCATTGTTTTCCACAGGCAACTGTAAAAACTTACAACCGTAATTCGAATTTACCCAACTTGATGGGTCATTTCTCAGTTGGGATTTCATATTTCTTCAACAGCAGCTCCCTAAAGTCAGAAAAATGATATATGAAAAAATTTTTTTACAGAAACCAATACTTCAGTTTCAATTAGTCAGATAGCTAATTAAAATTATAATGTATAAAAGGAGTTGGAACTGTATCCTGACAGGCGGACAATGCTGTTCCCAGAAGATAGAGTTATTAAATGAAAATCTTAGTGCCAGGCATGAGATGCTTCTCTACAAATAATGGGTCAGGGAAGCCCCCAAAGTACCCAGACAACACAGGCTAGGCCCATAGCTCTTGTTTTATCCACTGTAACTAATGGTAAGACTCTTGCTGGAGACAACGTTCACTTTGGTTGTAAGACACAGAAAAATCAACCTTGACTAACCAGGAAACTGTCTCCCTGCTTCTTAGCCTACAGAACACTGCTATGCAGGCTTCAGTGAGAGTTGTGGGGGCATGTCAACAGTCTTACCCAGTGCTGGACTTTGTACACTACAATACTATACAATACTAGCTCACCAGGCAAGATGCATCCCTTTGTACAGCAGTGACAGGAGTGTTAGGGTATTTACCAACATCTTTCTGGTTGGCTATGAGGCCTGTTCCACAGGAGGGATTTCATGCCAAGTGCTGTAAACCTAGTCAAAAGCTGGTGACTGAGGGAATCACAGGCCCTCGGGGCAGTGAGCAGAAGCCTAGGATTGTTTTGAATAACGGCCACGCTGTCAAACTGCCATCTAATTACTTGTATTTATACCCATGGATTTGTGATGGTCTCAGCTTTGGTCAGAGAAACTTAGGCAGAGACTCATGACTGGTCCAAGGGCTGAGTGTAAGACCGTGAGTGTTGAGCTGTGGGTGAATCACTACGGCAGCCTCCCCCCCAAACCTGAGACTCGGGGACATTGCGAAGGAGAGGGAGGAGAACCCAGAAGAGCTGGTGGGAGTGGAGGAATGCTGTGAGATGCCCTGGACACAAAGCATCCCTTCACTGCAAATGTGGTTGCTAGAGAAGATCTCCCAAAGATCAAGCCAGCCGTGGGTCCAGCTTAGCTGGGGGAGTGCTGACAGTTGGGGACTGCTGAAGAAGGCAGGGTCACTGTCCTGTAGGGATATGGTCATCGGCAGGTTGCCCACAGCCCGGTGGGCAGAGCCCCACACCTGTGCTTGTATGGGCAATACTTACGTAGTCAGGCTTACTGTTAGCAAAGAGAGAGAGTGCCCTGACGGTCTCAGTGGTTAGGAACACTCGCTGTGTTTGCAGGTGGCCCAGGTGGGGGCACCGGGGGAGCTGGCGGGAGGTACTGGAGGATAGATGTTGGTACTCTGTTCAAGCTCCACCCCACAGCTACCTGGCAATAGCCAGGTATGCCCCGCCCCACATGCCTGCTCCACTATAAGAGGGGCTGCCTGCCCTCTCCTCTCTCTCTTTCCCTGCTCCTTCCCCTCTCTCTTCTCATCCTCTCACCTCTCCGCCCCTCTTGGGCTCCCCTCCCCCCTCTCTCCACGTGGTCATGGCCGGCCTCTACTCTCTCTCTCTACTCTCTCTCTCTCTCTCTCTCTCTCTCTCTAATATTCTCTAAATAAACTCTATTCTATACCATGTTGGTGTGTATGTGTGGTCCTTCAGGGGGAGGCGATGCCTGGGCATGGGCCCGCTCAGGCAGCCCCTTCCCCCACATCACCATGCCATATTCACTAACACCCTTCCTCTCTTTTAAGTCCCATCAATGGTGCCGAAAACTCGGGAACATCAACAACCCCATTAATAAAAAAATCATCAATAGACACGATCAAAGCACAGAGCATAAATGTATACAATTTTCAAATAATAAATAAAATGTTATTTTTTAAAAAGCGAAAGGACTAGTTGCACACGCTGCTACCATCTGCTTGACCACATGTCTGCTTAGCGGGCAGGGGTCCCTGAACGAAGTGGACAAGAAGTCTGCCTCTACTCCCAGGTATGAGGCTACATCCTGAGGTGTTGGGAAAAGAATTCTTTAGTGGGCAGGCTCAGCAGATTAAAGCACTTGCTGACAGGCTTGAAGCCTTGGGTTTTATTCCTAGACCCATATGGTAAAAGAAATGCCATGATTCCCACACATTCTCTGCTTACTTTTTGGCTGGTGCGTGTGTGTGTGTGTGCGCGCGCGCGCGCGCGCGCGCGCGCACACACACACACACACACACACACAGAGGTAAAATTTTAAAAGATTGTTTCGGAGGCCTCTGCAATGGGTCTGTACAAGTCCCCCAGGTACCCAGAGCGGTGGAAGCCGGCCGAGTGCATCGTGCCTTGGGTGAGCTCTGCTCACATGCCATCGGTCTAAGGCAAGTGGCCTAGAACTTCCACGGAAGCTCGAGCCCCTCCGCTGTGCTGAGGGTTGGTCTCCTCCGGTGTTATTACAGCGATGTTAAATACAGGCAAACCCGCCCCAACCCCCAAGGTCTGGTTGCCCCTAGAGACTGGACGAGAAAGTCTTCATCCACACCCAGTGATGCTTTGTAACCTTGCTCTTTAACTTAAAACTGCTGGTTGAATACAACGCCTACAGTCTACAGCTGAGCAGAAGAGAAGTAGGCGGGGTTTCGGTTCCCAGGCCGGAGGTCTGAGGCAGGACCGTGAGGAAGAAGAGGGAGAAGGTGGAGAGCACGGAAGATGTCTTGGGATAAGCGAGTCTTGAAAACATGGCCACGAGGGCTGGCCAATTGGAGTTAAGAGCAGCCCAGATGGAACACGGCAAGTTATAAATCAGGATCATCGACAGGGAGGTAGATAGAACAGCACAGAGAGTAGGTATCTGCCCAGTTGGAGTGCTTTAAAAGCTTATTATAAGGATAACGGTTGTGTGTCTTTTATCTGGGGACCGAACGACCAAAGGTGGAGTAGAAACCCCAATTGAGATCAAATAATTACTACAACACCACTGTCTTCCTAGGAAAGCGTGTAAGCAAGCTGATCCTAGATGCTCAGTGCGTGTGGCCCCGCCCCCCAGAAGGCCACACCTCCCAAGCTCCACCCTTCCCAGTCGGTTGGCCTCAGCAGGTTTACCAGTTTCTGCTTTCAAAGACTAGCCAGGCGAGGCCCCCTGCTTTCCAGCCTTGCTCATGCCTTACTCACAGAGGGCCACAGAGGCACCAGCATGGGGTGTTTGGCACGGAGGTGTGGAAAGCCAGGCAGCCTGGGGGAATGAGTCAGCCCAGGCCCTGGGAGAGCCTGAGTCAGAACAACCGCTCTCTGGGCCGCCCGCTTTCTCAATTAGGTTAGGCTGTCCCCCTCAGGCTGCCTTCCCGATTGATTTAGCCCATGCCTGAGGAGTCGGTCTGTGAGGCTACTGCTTATCCTTTGTGTTTGCCTTATCAACGAACAGTTGGGTGTCAGACTATTTGCAGAAGTAATTTTTCCCTCTTCCCTTCGAAAGCGTTCAGATTCCCCCCCTGGATTTTTCTACTGAGAAAGCTACTGTTCAAAAATTGTAAATGTCCTCAGTGTGGGGCAACTGTCTTAGTGTGTCTTCTGTTGCTGCGACAGAGTGTCTGCTGCTGAGGAACCTATGAGGAACAGAGATTTATTTCCCATTGTTCTGGTGGCTGAGGAGTCCCAGAGCCTGTCACCGGACCGTGGGGAGGACCTTCCTTAGTGCCACAGTATGGCAGAGGGTGTCATGGTGGGAAAGCACTCAAGGCTCAGGATTTATCAGAAGTGACTTCTGAGATAAGCAACCTCCCGGTTTTAAGCCACTCAGGGTCCTACTTCTAACATTTCCGCTTGAGGGTGGGGGGAGGGGAAGGGGGCATCCAAACACGGTGCCACTTTGTCGTTTTTCAGCTCAGATTGGCCACTTCACAGTCAGCCGCTGTCTTCTTGGGCCTCCCTGGCTTGTAATTTACCTACTTGTGTGTTTGTGGGTGAAACAAGGAGCGGTCCCAGGCTGAAAGCTCGGATTCCAGTTCGAGTTTTTTTTCTTCTTTATTCGGGTCACAAGAATCTTTGGTCCTTCATGTATGGTCTCCGTAAGATCTAGAATGAACCTTACGTCCTTCTTGTTCAAGACCCGCTTGCCAGAAACACACTCTTTCTTTTTAACCACTGTGTCTGTGCCTCTAGGACAGTGGTGGCCGGAGGCCGACCCTCTGAGTCTGTTGGCAGAATCTGAGATGGCCACATCGGGCTGCACTTGAGACTCTCAGCACTCAAGGAGACCCTGAGCGAGCTGCAGGGCTTGCCTTGCAGAACCCTACAGGAGGCAGGGCGGGGCGGGGCAGGGCGGGGCAGGGCAGGGCAGGGCAGGGCAGGGCAGGGCAGGGCAGGGCGGGGCAGGGCAGATGTGAGATGGCGCGACCATGCCGAATCAGGAGGATGCCGGTGAGGGAAGGAATCCTGGGGTGGGTGTCAGCATCAGGGAAGGCAACCAAGGGACGGTGGCCGTGTGGTTTTGAAGATGGCAAGAATTCACCAGCACATCGACACTGCAAGCGAAGGGCAAGGCCCCTGGCTGTCTGCCCCCCTTCCTGCCCGTACCCCTTTTCACCTAAGTTCTCTGGATTCCCTAGCCCAAGATGTTCCAGGACAGCTGCTGCGCTTTCTGTAACCGCAGGACCCACTGGATACTGTCTACCCTTTAAGTCCATGGCAGCTCATGCGTGTGACTTTACATATGAGCACCGTGTCTCAAAGCTCTTACTTAGATCCACAGACTCCGGTCAGCTTCCCTCATGAGGTCTCCTCCAGTCACTGTGTTTCCTTCTGCTCTAACATAAGCTTTCAGAGTGTGACGCTAATGACCTACACGAATCACACTGGCATAGAGTACGATTTGAGCGTCTATAGGTAAAAACAACACAAAGGAAGGTGTCAGGATTCTCCCCCTTGGGCGGGAAATGGTTTGCTCCCAGCCTTGAGTGTCAGCAGGGAAGCCCGCTCAGAGGTGTTCGCCGGCTGTCACCAGCATCCTAACTGTCTCCACTGCTGCTGTGTCCATGCGGCTTGTCACCACTATGTCAAGACTTGGTTCTTTAGGTGAGTTTAGTGCCCCTTAGTGATATGTTTGCTTGGATGGGTAGAGTACAGGATGCCTAAGAGCTGCTGTGGGATTTTTCTATTTTAATTCTGAGAGTATATGTCCACTTTTGCGTTTCAGTTGAGGGATGGCTAAGGGGGTTGGGGAGATGGACCAGTGGAGCATTTGCTGTGCAAACAAACACAAGGACCCGAGTTCGAGTCTCCAGCACTCACATAAAAGCCGCGAATATCTGTAACTCCAGTGTGGAGGGGTGGAGATGGGAGGGTCCCAGGAGCTTGCTGACCAACCAGCCTAGCCAAAACAGCAAGCCCCCAGGGTCAGTGAGAGACCCCCATCTCAGGGGAATAAGGTGGAAAGAGAGAGGAAGACATTGTCCTTTTTCTGGCCTCTCATGCATGCACACATGACCACAGATCTCTCTCTCTCTCTCTCTCTCTCTCTCTCTCTCTCTCTCTCTCACACACACACACACACACACACACACACACACACACGGTGAAGAAAGAATAGTTAAGTAAGTGAGATATTAATAGTCTTATACTTGTGTCTTACAGGGTAGGCTTCACATAGGAACTAAATGCTATTTCTTCTGAGCCATCTTCCCAAATCCAGAGACCTGCTGTGGCCTTGCTTTGGCTCACCCCATTAGTCCATGTCCTCGAAGCTCTAGAGCAGCGAGGGTCACGGGGTGCTGTGACATAGCGAACACCTCTGACTCCTGAGAAGGCTTCTTCCTTTGCATGCTTCTGTGATCTGCCTCATCACAGAGCTCAACTCACCTCAAAGATACTCAGACACATGAATAGGGTTTCTGTATTAACTATTTGATGAAATCTGCTGTATTACTCTTTTATTATGATACAGAAACATAAAAACCAATAGCTAAAAAAGAAAATTCAAAGAAGAAAGTTTAAAATTCTGGATGACATTTCCTAAACTTTTCCTTCTAAATCTTTTATTCCTACAGTGGATGATAACAAATAGAAGTTAGTCATATAAATTCAGGCCAGCACTTTTGCAGTGATGTGAAATTGCTGGACTCCTGCTTTTCCATGGAGTTTCAAAAGGCATGGTATCCCAAGCTCAAAAAACATGTGGAGCAAATAGTTGCTATGTGAATTATGGAGTATTAGGTAATTCTCTGGGCATATTCTTCTTCACCCTTAAAAGTTAATCTCTGAGCTATGTGCTGTAATAATAGATCCGATTGAAAAAGTATTTCTGGCGCTAATGCATAATGCATAAAATATGTGCATGCAATCTGAAGGCTGAAAAATAGATCATTCTTTAGGGTAAAAGAATGATATGAAAGTTCCTGCCTCTGCGGGGAGAGGAGAATGAGCTTCTATGGGCCTAGACTGATTGCTGCACTGGGCCATGAAATATGAATGCTTTCTGTGACAATCCACACACTATGGCAGGGTGAGGGGTAGCTTCTTAGAGAAACACACTCACCACATAACGTCAAGTGTTACACAGTGACTGGAAATTGAGGTTGAAGGGCCCCCTTCCCTGTTGGTTACAAAACTGGACTTTACTCTCTAAGAAAGGGCTGAAATGATAAACAAAGCTTGGTATCTATGGTAGCATGCATAAGAAGGTAATTACTTTTCTTTACATTTTCAAATTTCAGAGTTTAATAGCATAGTTATATGCATTGCCTCAGGCCCACAGTTCCTGCAGTTCGTTATTAAGAATCAGAAAATGCCCTCTCTACCGGTCATTATTACTAATAAAATGCAACTTACAAGCCCTGTGAACAAAAGTTTCAGTGTCTGTAGGAGGCAGTAAGGCATATCTTGACTATGCAGGGGCTTGGCATAAAGAGCAAGGACCCTGGAGCGCTGGGCCCAGGCACTGGTCCTGAGAGCTGTGCTCCTCAAGGAACCTTTCACTAATGGTTAATTAGACTCAAGAAATAGCTCTGTTCTTTCAGATGAGCAGACCAGAAGAAAAGTCCTAAAACTCTGTCCTCATAAGAGCACCCCAGCTTCTGTAGGAGTTTTGCAGGAACAAGAGTTGTAGGTAAGCCCAGCACCTGTTAATTCTAGCTCACGGAAGAGCAAAGGTTCTCAACCTGTGGGTCTTGACCCCTTTGGGTCCCATACTAGATATCTTGTATATTAGATATTTATATTATGATTCATAACAGTAGCAAAATTACAGTTAGGAAGTAGCAATGAGATACTTTTCTGTGTGTGGGGTGGTGTCAGAACAAGAAGAAGACTGTATTAAAGGGTCTTAGTGTTAGGAAGGTTGGGAACCACTGCTATAGGCTTGCTCTCTGATATACCAATTTGGAAATCTGAACTTGTATTGTTTCTCCCCGACACCCCCTGTTCCCCCCCAGGAAGGACAACAAATTGGATGATTATGTTGGCATAGAGGGAGATGTATTTACAAATCTCTCTAAGATTCTCTCTGCATCTGCACAGCATTGATAGCATTTATTTAATATCAACAAAATTCAGCCCAGGTGAAACTGAAACCCTTTCTCTGGCTATAAAGATCTCTTTCCCAGCCCTGGTACAACTGCGTGGCTGACACCAGAGAGGTGTCACCTCTTGGTTTCACCTGGCTGCTCTGATAACCCTGTCCCCAGATGACTTGTGTGAATGACAGACGAAATCTGTACTGAAAACTAGAGCTAATCTAGGGAGCTCTAAATTTAGACTGGCTTTTCCTTCCAAGAGAGAATTTGTTTGTAAATCAGTTTTTGGAAATGAAAGCAAACATTTTCCCATAGAAACCCCGCCATGCAGCTGTGTAACTTTAACGGCCACGGGCAAACTCTATGCGGGCAAAGGCATCTTCGTGGGGAGCAGTTCTTCGCCATTGTTCAACTGCATGTTATGTTCCGGACACACCTCCGTGGGACCGTCAGCAGCTGGACCACGGAGTGTACAGGTTTCCTAGAAAAGTAGCCACGCTTGTTCCTAATGGGGGAAAACCACCCAGTTGCTAAAGCTTAGTGGTGAAGAGGCATTCCCTTGCCAGTCCTGACAATGCCGCCCGAAAGCAGAAAGGCCCAGCTTTTTTCCTCTGTAAAGGACATTCCTAAGTCTGGTGTTTGTACTTTGGGAACTGCCAGCACCTAATTTAGAAAGCATGACAACTTGGGTAGGCTAAAGGTGACCGCTAGGGAGTTTAGACCAGGAAGTTGAATAAGACAGCATAAACAATAGAGCAGAATTAAACCACAGATTTACACAGAGAAGACCTCGGGACTGGGTGCAGGGCTCTTGGTAAGACCAGCCTTTCCAGCCCTGAGGCTAGGCGGTGTAGACGTAACTTGAAGGGAAAAAGTAAAGAAATTCAACTGCAGGCCAGGGCAGCATGAGGCCAGCTCCGGGAAGTTTGTATAGGCCACAGCCTAGCTACTTAACTGCCCTCAACCTTCCCTGGCCCACTCCTCTCTTCTCTCTCCCCTCCACCCTTCTCTCTCCTCTCCCCTGCCTTCCCCTTCCTCTTCTCTCCTGTCCTCTCATCTCCCTTCTGTCTTTCTTCTCTCTCCTCACCTTTTCCTCACCCAAAGCAAGCAGTGGGTAAAGAGCTGTTTCATATGCGAGACTCATCTAGTTGCCTTTGCCCCGGTGGCAGTAAGGGGAGAACTTTTTCAGCCCAGATGAGGAGCGACTTAAAATAAAGTAGGAGGGAATGGAGGATGGGGCCATAAGAATGAGAAAAGGCAGACGTTTTCAAGGGCTTTTCAGGTCAGAAATCCTTTGGGCAAAGAGGAGCAGTCTATGCTTTCCTGGGAAAAGGAATTAACTCAGAACGCCAGGAGAAAGGCAGAGCCATGCTTGGAAGTGCACATATGAGGGTGCTTAGATTCTTACAGAAACAAACATAGCAGAAAGTGAAAATGTCCACACGGAGGTCAAATGTCCAGAGTTTTTCAGGAAAGAGACAGTGTTAGGATTCTGTCTAAGCTCCACCCCACAGTTACCCAGCAACAGCCAGGTATCCCTTCCCCACTGTTACCTGGCAACAGCCAGGTAGGTCTGTCCCACTACAAAAGGGGCTGCTTGGCCCTCCCCTCTCTTGTTCTCTCACAGCTTCCCTCTTGCCCCTCTTGGGCTCTCCTCCCTTCCCCCCTCTCTAAGTGTTCATGGCCGGCCTCTACTTCTCTACTCTCTCCCTTTCTCTGCCTTTCTCTGCTTCTACTACCCCCTTAACTCCCCTCCCATTCTCTGCTTAAACTCTATTCTATGCTATATTATCATGTGTCTGGTTCCTCAGGGGGAAGGGATGCCTCAGCATGGGCCCACTGAGGCACCCCCTTGCCCCACACTGCCATAGAACATATTCTTACACCTCTTTCTCTTTTTATGATCACAACAGTAAGTTTCCAAGCAGGAACAGCAATGAACAGTCTGATCAAGGACTCTCCAATCAATCGTCAAAACTGGGAGTCTGTCCCATTGCTCTGATATTCTAGCCCAGCAGGATCTTCACCACTCTCTAACTTTTGCAGGAATCACTTACTTTTCCATTTTTCCACCCCCCACCCCAAGCCTTCCAGTTTGGCTACCTCTAGTGATCTGGGATTCACACTGTCTCAGCTCTGGTCCTGACCTTGAGGAATCTCACTGCCCGGCTAGAGGTTCTCAGTTTCAATTGATTAAAAATGAAGATGGACTCAAATATTCTGTCCTTCATCATCACATCTTCTTGAGGAAATGTGTCCCATTTGTCACTTCCAAACAAAATGGCAGAAGGGACATATTTTTTTTTTTTCTAAACTGCAAAAAACATTTAAGTGTGAGCCAAGTGACAGCATCATGCCATAAGTCATTTTCCCAAGTACAAAACCAACAGGACACAGGTGACCCCATGGAAAGGCAAAGAAGAGACAGCAGCTTACTAGTTGGGAAAGACTGAAGGCGTCACTGTCCTGGGCCTGGGGCGGCGTGTACCTCCAGACCTTTAGCGCATCTTACTTTCCAGCACTCCAGAGAGAGGCTCAGCCCTTCTGAATGTATCCCTTCTAGAAAGGAGAGCTTCCTGCTGATTAGTTCAAATCATTCCTGCATAGAATGAGCGAAGAGGAACAGGAAAAGTGAATTTAAAATAAGGTACATTCCAATGTGATGTGACTGTTGAACGTGGGACTTGCTTGGAAACCCCACGCCCTGAGACACCTTCCACTGCAGCCATGCCTGCCACTGTGCTGTGGCCATGCCCTTGTGACTTTCCAGCTTCTGGTGCTCGAGAAGCAAAGTTTGAACAATAAAGATCATAAAAATGTATCAGTCTGGGGGATGCTCAGGCCAGAAAATTCCCACTTAGACAGATCCTGCTTGGGACTTCCCAACCAGAGACTTGCATGTCTTTCTTATTTAATGCCTTGGTTCATTTCAAAACAAGCTTTGAGCTATGTGAAAGCAGGGACATGCTGTCTTTCACTGTCTTTTATTAATATATAGTACCAGAGTAACTTTTTATAAAGTCTCAGCAGAATAAAGCTGCCCTGAGCCACTATGTATCTGGATTCCAACACTTTTTTGAGTTCGATAAAATTCGACTGGGTTAAGAAGTTTCCCCTGGAGTGCATTCCTTTAATCCCAGCACTTAGGAGGCAGAGGCCAGCATATCTCTGAGTTCAAGGCCTGTCTAGTTTACAAAGTGTGTTCCAGGACAGCCAGGGCAACACAGAGAAACTCAATCTCAAAGAAGGAGGAGGAGGAGCACAAGGAGGAGGAGGGGAGAAGGAGGACAAGGAGGAGGAGGATGAAGAGGAGGAGGAGGAAGAGAAGAGGAGTAGAAGAAGAAGGAAGAAGAACAATAACAACAAGGAGGAGGAGGAGGAGGAGGAGGAGAAGGAGAACAAGAAGAATGAGAACAAGAACAAGAAGAACAAGAAGAAATTGTTTTCATTGTCTCTCAGCAGTGGGAGTGTTGAGGGTCTCACCCTTTTGCCTGCACCTGAGCCTGCTTTCCTCCCACTGGGCTGCCTTGTGTGAAATGATATGAGGCTTTGTGCCTAGTTTCACCGTAGCTTGTTATGCACTGTGCCATGCTCAGTTGAGATCCCTGGGAGGAGTCCTGCTCCCCACTTTTTTGGAAGGGAAACAGAAGAGGAGTGAACCTAGAGAAGGGAGGGATGGAGAGGGACTGGGAGGAGTTAAGTACGTGAGAGAAATATGAATAAATAATAAATAAAGTTTCTCTTGACTCTTCACTAGCATTGAGCTTAGACTCCATGAACAGAGTGACTTAAACACAGTGAAAATAATATGTCCTGGGCTGCTCCCATTGACTTTAGTTCCACGTCCCATGAACCAGGCTAAGCAATGTTCCCCTAATTACTTCCACTCCATGTGAGTCTCCACAGTGGACTCAGTAAGGTTCCTCCCACCCATTTCTATTCCAAGTCAGTGTCTAAAGTAGGCTAACAGTCCCCTAATTCACTTCTGATCCACATGAGGCCCTATGGTGAGCTGAGTCAAACTCCCTTTGTCTCTGGGGATTACGGAATAGCAGAAGAAAGTCCTGGGGTGCTCTGGTCCAGCAACCTGGAAAACTCTGCAGTAAGAGGTCAAGAGTAAATATTTCAGCAGCTTCTGCTGGCTCTATAGTCTCTGTCAGTCATTTCAATGTGACCACTTGACCCACAAGCCCCTGTAGATAATGCAAAAATGAACAAGTGGGCTGCTCACCAATAAAGCTTTCTGTGCAGAATCCAGCTGAGAACCGCATTTGGCCCACCGCACTTCAGACTGCCAGCTTGCCTTTGATCTAGTCCAGCTTCCTCATTTTACATAGATAAGGAGAAAGAACCCTGGAGAGACTGGAATCTCCCAGAGTTGCTAGCTGGCCAGGGCAAAGACAGACTCCCTCCTCTCCTCCCCGCCCCAACAGAGTCAGGACAGAAAAGCCAGCTTTCTTCCCACGGTGCCACACTGGCTCCATCTCACTTTGTAAAGAGTCCTTTGCCCAGTCTGTGACATGGATGAGTCAGAAAATAAGATAGGAAGAAAGGTGTGAGGAAAGCATGCTTGTGCATAATCCAGCTAGTCCACACGAGGGGTGAAGGAGTGGCAGTTTTATACGGAGCCATCTCTACCCATTTACTCTCAGCCATTGTGATGCTTTGCAAAGGAGAAAAAAAATTGAGATTATTATATGCATTGCATTGTAAGCTCCATTTGGATAAAGCTAACAAAGAAGGAAGGGGTCCCAAATTCACCTAAGAGCCGTTAACTTCCAAACTCAAGTTCTTAGCATGGCACTCTGGAGTGAGGCGCTTCATCGAGTTCATGCAGACCGCTCTGTGTTCATTTGTCCTCAGGACAGAACACACAGTTCACAATATTCCCGAAGGGGGTTGTGATCCCCCAAGCTTTGATTGACTGTGAGCTATCTCCTTTCCACCCAGGCTGCCTGAGGAGAGGGAAGTGAAGAGGCTCCAAGAGATGAAGTCCCTTCCTCACATGGTTTTCTGAGGTTTCTCTCCAGAGGGTAGGTAGTAGGTCACCAAAAGCCACCAACAGGGGGAATAAAAGGGCTCATGACTTGTCTGACACAGACGCACAGGCACACCCAGTCCTTGGGATGAGCCCAGCATCATCGTGCTCTGAGTGAGCATAGGCAGCGGTCACATTCAGCCACCAGTGGGGGCAGGGTGTGGGGGCAGGGTGTGGGCTTGGCATCTGGAAATGCACGGACCTATTGCTAGCATCACAGAAACAAAAGTGCTTAGGCAAAGTAAATGGGCAAAGGCCCGTGGCTGTGCGCCTGCTCTGTGAGTACAAAGCTGAATGCAGAAGGAAAGAACCGAAACTCCCACAGGTCGGAAGCAAAGACTGAACTCAAGTAAGAATGAGCAGCTCGCACTGTTGCCACAGTGGCCCAGGAAGCAGGCACCTAGACGCTCAGTTCCCATACACAGATAAAACCGCCGCCTCCAGTCTCCTACGGTGAGGAGTGGGCGATCGCAACCTGAAGTCCAAACCTTTATAGGCCTCCTGGCCCATGAGAAGGGATCTGGATACCTCTTTCCAACAGCCATGACAGGTGTTAAAGAAAAATGCTGTGGCCCAGGTACCTAGGAAGAAGAAATGAAGCACGGTGTCCTGATGCCTCTCCTGGGTGACTTCTATTTTCCTGCTTCTCCAGTCCTGACTTGCCTTTGCCCTGAAAACTTATTTTTCCGCAGTCAAGAAGGTTCTCCTCAGAAGGGGACCCCTCCCCCATCATAATCTTATTAGATATTTGTACTTAAGGATCTGTGGAGTCTGAGAACTCTGTGACGTGCAGGTGAGTATCAGGGCAACCTTCTTTCCTACTGGGGTCTTAGGTAAACTGGATATGAAGATGAGAGTTACCTTCACAAACCTCTTACTCTAAGGACCCTAGAGAGCCATAGATTTTAGAATTCTGCAGAGGTTTGGGTGGTGCGCCCTCCAGGCCAAGAGAAATGATGCCGTTAACTCAAGTAGTGTGACTGCATCACAGTGACAGTGACAGACGGGACTCTCACTGACTTCAGAGCGATCCAGCCCCCAGAAGATGCTGAAACAGCCTCAGTCTGCCTCACCCGCCCCCCCCCCACACACACCATCTGATGCTGAGTCAGCATGGCTAGCTCTGAGGCAAAGTGAGGACCTTCCTCTTCTTAAATGGAGTGACTGGAATCACCCAATTACTGCATTAAACGTAACGCCTCTTAATAAAGTAACCTTGACTTCTGTAAGTGTGCAGTCCATCCTCACAGGAATGATCTTATTAGCCACGAGATGGTCCCTCGGAGGACGCGCAAAGATTAGCGCTAGTTTGGTAGCGGCTAAGCAGCTACTTCTCCCCCCAGACGCTACAATCTTGACTCTGGGTACCTGAACAGACCTTTAGTAAATGGCATCCCAAGGTCAAAATTGCTATCAAGGCAGGGTTATTATTATTATTATTATTATTATTATTATTATAACCCAAAATTAAAGATTAAAGAATATTCCCATCCAAAGGAGCTATTTCCAGCAAAGGATCTGGGAATAAAATGGTTTGAGTTTTTGCTCTCCGGATGAAAATCATAGCTGTTCAACTTTCTCTTCATGGTCCTCCAAAAGCAGAGCAGATACCATTCTGGTATGGGTCGTAGTTTTCATGTGCACATACAACACTACCACACATGCTTTGAGGCCTCCCAGAAGCCTGGACCATGTAGAGGGGTTGAAGGACTACAGTTCTCTCTCTCTCTCTCTCTCTCTCTCTCTCTCTCTCTCTCTCTCTCTCTCTCTCTCTCCGTCTCTCTCTCTCTCTCTCTCTCTCTCTCTCTCTCTCTCTCTCTCTCTCTCTCTCTCGGAGACAAAGTTATGGCTGTAGCAAAATGCTGACCCCAAGCTCATTCAGCTGTGTGACTTCAGGCATATTACTTATACCAATACCCTGGTCTCCTCTTCTATACAATGAAGAGAACAAGAGGCCCTTCTGCTTTGTGTTTTTTGAGGGTAGATATCGAGCTGTGAACTTCTTATCTTGTAATAAACCCAAGTTTAGCTAAGGGAACCTCCCCTATCTGCAGAGCCAGCATGCATTATTAAACACCTAAGAGAAGAATCCCTGCTAAATTCCTGATGTTAAACATCCTTTTAAGGTTCTGTGGCTGCTTGGAAAATATTCTCATACTTGGGCATTTGTAATCAAAAGAATGTACTTTGAAGAAATAAGAACAAGGAGCTGGGGCGTGGCTCGGGGGGGCAAAGCTCTTTCCTGGCTTGTGCAAATCCCCACAGGGGCTCAATCCCCAGCACTTCAACAACCAGAAGACAAGAAGCAGGACTTGAGTAGGCTAGGGGTCCAGAGTATCAAGTTCTTCAATCCATCCTGGCTGGATTCAGGCTGCCCCGATGCACAAAGGTATGATTAGTGCCTGGCTCAGAGTCACTGGAAAATTTCATAAAATGACTCATGCAAAAGTGACTTGCCCAGCACTTGGCTTAAGTTAAGAAGTCAAGATGTGTTCGCCATGTATGTTTGGGAAGCTCTTGCACACAGCGTCCTGCTTCAGGCTCAGTCTGACTCACCGATGGATGCTTTCTCCCAGGTGAATACTCAGGAGCAGTTAACGGGCGCTGTCAATCTGGGCTGGAGCCTGAACGGGGCCCTGGCTGTGGACCACCGGGGCCCCACGTTCTCCGCAGCAGACCGCTGTGCTTTGTACATGCTGGCATTCTGAGAGCATGGGAGGCTCAGGACCTGCTTGTAAGACTTGGCCATCTTAGAGTGTACCAGGACTTGTAAGGCTCCCAGCATCCAACCAGGCGGTGCTGGTGCTGTCTTTGCTGCTTTAGTGCTGCCTGGGGAGGGTTTTCTGTAAAAGGGCTCACTGATGAGAGCGAGCTGTTGCAAGATCCCACAGCGTGTCAGCCCTCCGAACTCCCTCCTCTGCAAGCCCTCCCTATGATTAGAGAGAGACCTATCCCCCTACACGGTGTGCTCCCGCGTGTCCGTGTCCCAGCGTGTTGGTAGAAGTCAGAGGACACCCACAGTCGTCATGTCAGTTCTTATCTGAGACAGGGTCTCTGTTGTTGCTCTTCACCACGCATACCACGTGGCCAACTACCCTCTGGGCATTCTGTCTCTACCTTCCAGCTGCCTGCAGCTCTGGGGTACCCATGCTACTGAGTCTGCTTTTCCGGGGGGGCTTTGGGGATTTGAACTTGGATCCTCAGGCTTACATGCCAAGCACTTTCCTCATCAAGCCACCTCCCCAGGTCCCCGGATAATATGTTTTCAAATACACTGATTAGTGATCCAGCCACTCCTCTCCCAGAGTCCCACAGAGCAGCCACTTTACGGCACTGTTTATTCGGCCTTAACTAGAGTTTCCCCTTCCCTTTTCTTACTTGATTCTAATCTGTGGGATTCATGACTTCCTGTTCGCTGCTGCTGCTGCTGCTGCTGCTGCTGCTGCTGCTGCTGCGTCCTGTAACCCGGCACTTCTCAATGTTATGAAATTTGAACAGTATGACCCAGGAACCTGGCTTTTTTGTGTTTTTTAAACAATAAATAAATAAATAAATAAATAACAACAAGAACCCGGAGATATGGTTGGGTGGTCCTTAAAATGTCTATAATATTTAATCTGCCCTTGGCTCTCGGGGGAGGTTTCTGAGGGGGCTGCTGGGGAAGCCCAGGTTTTGATTGTAGACACAGCTGGGTCGGCTTGGGGAGCAGCTGGGTGATGTTGCATGCCCTGAACAGTTGATACAGAATTGTCCTAACCGTGTGATTTTACCAAAACCCTGTGACACAGGGGGATGTTTTCCAGATAAGGAACTGTCCGCCTCCGGGTGATTAAAGGACTTGCCTCAGCTTACAGAGCCCAGTAGGTTTTCTGACATTGGGGGCAGGACCCATTCTGCTCGGGGTGCCCTGCAGAGAGTGGGAAATGCGGGTAACTACAGCTTCTGAAGCCCTGAGAGAGCTTCTGCAAGCTTCTGGGCCAATCACTAGACAGTCACTGGGACAGTCGACAAGATGCGGGTGTTACTACCCAGAGGCGGGTTGCCCAGGTAGGAAGGAGAGTCCTGGAGACATTACCCTGTCAGTGGTGTTGCCTCAATTTGGGCAAGTGTATTCACAATGCTCTTAACTGGTCCTGAACAACTTGGGACTTGAAAGTAAGGTTGCATTTTCCTTTGCAAGGGCAGTCAAATTACTGGTGTGATGCATGCTTGTAGTCCTAGAACTTAGGAGGCAGAGGCAGGAGGATCATGAATTTAGGCCAGCCTGAGCTACATGGCAAGTTTCTGTCAGAAAGGGGGAAAGAAGTGGGGTAGGGGGAAATGGGGGCTGGGAGAGGACAGGCTTCTGTCACTGACCACCCTCCTCCCTGTTCGCCAGGCACTCCCTCCCAGGGCCTGCTGTGCCCCTCGCCCTGGGATTCTACCCCACACTCGAATTCTCTCTGCTCCTTGGGCAACATCCATTTACTCTCTTTCCCAACGAGCTTTCTGACCTCAGAGGGATACACCTTTTACTGCCTGCAAAGCTGCTTTACGAACTTGAGTTCGTGGCTCAGGGGACCAGTTGGAACACAAGCTCACTGTGAGCCCAGCAGCACAGAGGCAGCTGCGGAGCGAGAGGCTGGAGAAAGCATCATGAAAACAGCCTGGCTGGAAGGTTAGCAGTGGAGAGCCCGCCCTGCCCCTCCCCCCCAGGCGAACGGTTCCAAACGCCTCTCTAGGGCAGGCCTGGGTCTGTGGGCTTGGAGACCTGCTCTTTCTTGGGTGCGTTTGGCTGCAGATTCTGCTGGGCCTGAGAAACAGCCGGGAAGAAGGGAGTCGGGGCAGAGGTCACCTCCATGGCAGGAATGAACAGGTTGCCTCTGAGCTTTTGAATGCTGTTCTGAATCCCTCCCCAACCTTCTACCCTAGCTCTCTGAAGCTTTTCTCCCAGAGATCCTGGGAAACAGATCTAGTCATGTTTCCTGTCCAAGCTAACCCCATGGCTTCATGTCACCCAGTGGAAGCCGAGTCTCTCAAGGCCCTACACGATCGCCTCCATCTTGGCCAATCTTCTCTTCTATCACCATTTCCAGCCACACAGGCCCTTGCCTGCTCCTCCACCAGCTAGCCTGTGCTTCATCCTCTAGGTCTGACGCTCACCCAACCTTCTACTGAGATATTCTTTTTCAGGTAATCCATGTGTCCTGAGCTCTCCGGGATCTTGAGCCAGATCCCCCTTCTTAACACGACACATATGTGTATTTCCTTGCTCGACTTCATTCATTGTCTTCTTCCCCTTGGGGACTGGGACATCCATGTCCTGCTCACTGATGTGTTCTCAGTGCGCCCAGGGTGTGTGGCACCTGTTCTGAGAAAACAGGGGGTTCAGAGGGTAGGCTGGCTCAGAGGAATGGCCTCAGTTCCCGAGCATGGGCGCTTTGAGGTATCCAATGTCTCCTTCATGGTCAGGATCCAGAGAGGAGAGATGTGCCGACAGGGAGTCGAGCTCCAGTCACACCAGCTGAGAGGACTCCTCTTTAGCAAACTCCAGGCAGAAACCACGCTAAGGCTGTCACCTTGGATTTGCTCACATGAGGCTCCAGGGCAGGCAGTCACCAGAGCAGGGCAGTGCACTAGGACCCCACTAAGTCCCTCTGCTACTCAGGACAGGGGACTTCCCACCTCAGCACCCCTCACCAGCCTGGCTCTAGCAAACTCAGCAAATCATTTCAGGCTGAGTCTTCAGAGCCAGCCAGGGAAAGGTCAGGCCAGACACAGGAGCGCAATCTAGTGCAAAGGGAGAACACGAGACCCCTTGTTCACAAGTTATTACTTCAAAATGGCAAGAACAGAACCTGAAAGCCAGTGCAGGCCCTGCATGGTGACGGCACAAGCCACACACTCCTGAAGCCAGCTATGGCCAGAATTGAGCATTTCACAGATGTTCCTGGCAGGCAGGCAGAAGTGATCTGTATCAGATACAGATCACTTCTGTCCAAGGGCGGAGGCAGGTCCTTCTAAGGAAGATGCTCTCGGGCAGAGTGGGAAGTGACCCCATGAAGAACGTGAAGGCATGTGTGACGGCATACACCTTAACTCCAACACTCAGGGGCAGCAGCAGGAGGGACAAGCATTCAAGTCTAGCTACAGGACACCCCATCTCAAACAAAAAATGGAGAGAAACCTTAAGTCACCGGGACTATATTCTAGCTTAATTTATTTTTCAAATTCTACTTTTAACCATGGTTCTTAAATACTTTAACCACTCACCCATAGTGGTAAGAAAGGTTATGGGGAAGTGGACCTGTTTAGAAAGGTTTGTTGGAGCAGCTCCTGCCTGTGTTGTCTGGAAACCAGCAGTTTAGTTCACAGGTCAGCCGGCAGCAGCCACTCGGTCCACCCGCAAACACCTCTCAGATACGCCACCAGTCCAGTTCAGTAGAGTCAGGTAAGCAACAGCAGTGACAGGACCTAGCAGAGAGAGCCAGGAGGGACACGAGGAGAAGTTCTCAGCTGTGCCTGTCTCGGGGAACTGAGCTAGCAGTACCAGCAAGCCAAGCTCTGTCTCTGTCACTCTGTTGAGTCCTATTTCTATCCTTCAAACGCCCCACACTCTCCAAGTGCCTTGCCTCGGCATGTATGACCCATCATCCCAAGTCTGTGGAGTCCCAACAAATGCAGCTCAACTACACACTGTAAGTCAGACCAATACATGCGTGCTGTTAGCAAAGAATCCTCCATCGCATGACCTCTCATGGGCTTGCTAAAGCAGAGGTCTTCTCTCTTGGGTCTGCTCCAGTGAAACGTTCCTTCACGAGTCTGCCTTAGTCTTTCTTTTGCCTGTCTCCACTTCAGGAAAGCACTCCTTCACATGTTTGCCCCAGCAAAACACCACCCAACACTCTACAGAATCCTTAAGTTTCCACTCCACTATGTTTTCACCTCCAGCAAAGATGGCCTTCGGCTGGAAGAATGCGGTTGAAAGCAGGTGACATCAAAGGACAACAGTGACATTTGCAGTCAGTCTGGGTTAGAGTCTATGGCAATGGGCAGCTCAAATCTGATGTCATCTCCTTTTGGAAAAGCAGTCAGTGTTAATAAGTAGGATGCAAGGACAGAGAAAAGGAAGTTTCCAGAAACGGCAGAGGACAGGCTGAGGTTGATTCCTGTGGTTACGGCTGTTATGCTGAGAGGCCCAGGGCCTTTCCCCCATGCGTCACTGAAGGGGGCATGTGGTTACTCATTGTGGATACCATGTGCTGATGCAGATGCTTCTGGGTTCCACGGTGGGTTCCATGGTAGGTTACAGGTTTGAGAGTGCTTTCCCGTGAACAATGACTTGGGTCCATTCTGACAGTAATCCTGGAAGGTCACTATCAATGTCATCCCCGGACAGGTCATTGACTGCCCAAGGGTTGACAGAACTTCATTTTCAGTCTTTGAATATACGAGGAATTCAGACTCAAATTCCAGAGAAAATGAGTTTTGCTCTATGATTCTCCTGTCACCGGCTCTGATATCATCCCAGAGATGATGGCCCCATGCAAGGCAATGCAGCACCCAAAGTGTCAACAAGTGTGGATATGGCGAGGCCTCCAATATCCCGCCACTGAGGGGAGCAGGAGCAGCTGGGCGCCGAGAACACGCCCCTCCTTGGAGTAGGATGCCTAGGGATATAAAGAGACTCTTCCTCTAAGCGTCACATTACTACTTTAGGGTCATCAGAGAAAACTGAGCTATAGGCAAAGAAAAGATGAACCAGGAGTACCCATCCTCAGCGAATATGTGTCTTGAATGGCCCATTAGCTCCTTATCAAGATTCCTTTGAAGCGTTATTGGTTTGATGCCCTAAGATGTGTGCAATTTGCCAAATTGCATTATTAGACACAGCTAAACTCCTCTGCACAAACTGGTACCTGGAGATGCAGCCAGTGGGTTCGAGTTAAAGACCCCAGTCATTAACATTTTCTCTAAAAATTACCTAGAGCAATTAGCTCATATTAATGAGATAACCTCTTGAGGAGCTGACTTCTCTCTATATATGGAAGAGTGCATCTTAAGCTCATTGCTATGGGCACAAGTGAGTGTTAACAACGGCTGAACTTAATTTTTTCCCCTCCTCAAATTCTGCAGAAGTCGCTCCCAGGTTTACTCTCTATGCCAAATCTCAGAGCTGAGCAAAATTTTATGGTCTAGTTATAAACCCTAGAAAAACAAGGTTTGTAGGAAATGTTGACACAATGGTAACTAAAGTGGTGCTAGCTGACACCTCCCTATTTTCAATCTGGGGTATTTCTACTGGGAAAATATAAATGCTAATTCAGCAAAGGAAGCCAACTGTAATAAAAGTGCTGTAGTCTTCCTGCTCTCCCTGTGAAGGTGGACTTCAGAAGACGCCAGTGCAGTGTGGACGTGAGTTTGGATGAGGAGGCTCACGTGCGGGGCACCTGCAAACGGCTCAGCCACTGGTTACCTATAAATGCTGCCCAGGAATGCATGCCATCACCGTCACCATGAGTCACACTGCCCAGAGCAGCCCCGCCAGCTGCTGGAAGATTCCAGGTTTCTGCACCGAGGGTGGCTACCAAGCACTTGCTGCACACTGCAGAACCTACCCAGGTGGAAAAGAAGCAGGTTTCTCACCAACTGCTACGGAAGACCACGAAGAGGATAGAAACAGGAAGAGAGAGTGGAAGCAAGGACGGAGAAATCACTGGATTAGGCGACTCATGTGACTTATGGGCCAGCGTGTATCACAGAGCCCCTGGAAAGGGTGTTGAAACATGAGGAGAAAGGCCAGCATCAGTCCCTGTCGCCTGGACTCCAGAACAGCCCTGTGAGAAGCATGTGTGCTCCATTTTTAAGCTCTGACCCTGATGTTCTGGAACAGGAGGAGGTAGTAGAGAGGTGGAGTTGGATGTGGGTTCCATGATAAAGAATGACACTCATAAGTGGACCGCAGTGCGGGGCAAAGACAGGGAAGCCGGAATAAATGTTTGCAAGTCCCCAGCTCTGTGGACTAAACAGCTTTGCCTCCCTGGGAGCCAGAGCCAAGCTGTGCTGTCCCTCTGGGGAGCCCAGGGAGGACGTGCCACTCAGGAGGCCACACAGCCTCCCCGGGTCCTGTTGCTATGTTGTCATGGCACATGGAGGCCTTCCAGGTGGTGGCGAGGCCCCCCTCCCCCCACCCTGCTTAACCACACAACAAATAGAATTGTTTTGCATTGAGTAGATTTCTACTTTAGAAAAAGTATCTTTAGCGGATGGCAATACTTTCAGCCAATGGACAATTCACCAGCAGAAAGGGAATAATTAAAACAACAGAGATATACCCCTCCCTGGCATGCATGGCACCACGTCTAGGAGCTCCCGAAACAGGATCACACTGCTGACAGCTTTTCTTTGGAGTGAAGTCTGAGAGGCCATTAAAACCACCATAGAGTTATACACCAGTTTTTAGCGAGTAAGTCTGACCTTCCCCAGTCACAAGGGACCACTAAGTTCCTATCTTCATAAACAGAACGGATTTTGGTTGCTTGGGGTTTTTGTTTTATTTTGTTTTTTGTTTTTTCCTCCCAGGTTTCTAAGCCCCGTTGGCAACATTTTTCTAGAGTGCTTTCAAAAGCTTGCACAAGATAGCCTCGTAATTTTGGGGGGGGGGAAGGTGTGCTTTAAAGCTAACCTTCTGCAGACCCTGACTTTTTGGGAGGTTGAAAGGAAGACAGTGCTTTTCTGGTTGTACCTGTCAAGGCTAAATGATTGTTCATTTCCTGTGACTTGGGAATAACATAATGACATGCAGCTGGGGAGCAGGCTGGGTTTCTCTTTTTCCTCTTCCAGGAGCTGGGTTCCTCACCAGCTGGGAGATATTACCATATGAATATCCTGGAAAACTGAAGAGCAGCTAAAGGATCAGCGTTCTAGATGTCAGCAATTGCTTCCATGTTCCTACCTGAACCAGCCTGACAGTACTTTAATAACACATGTGTACAAACATTCATTTAATTTAAAATGAGAGGTTGTGGGTGTGTGTGGGGGGGGAGCGTACAAGGAGGGGTTTACAAAGCTGCGAAGACCCCTCTCTGTGGAACTGAGCTGATTAGCCTACTCTGCTAAGATTATGTATGCTAATGACTGAGTGAGTTTGAAAGAAACAGTTAAGAATAATAAGGTATTTTCACCCCAGAGAAATGAATTTATATCAGCGTATCTATGCCTTGCTAATGCAGCCATTACCTGGGACAAAAAGAAAGCGCAGATTCAATACTGATTTTAAAATTAGAATTCAGCCCAATGAGGTCCCGGGCACTGACTTACAAAGCACGCGTCCATCTTCTTAGTACACCACACTTGGCTCGGGGTCCCACAGCGGGATGGGATCCTGGGCACCAACCTAACTGCACGCGCCCACCCTTTAGGATAGTACACTTTGCTCTGCGGCCCACCCATCCTCCCACTGTGACTATCTATGCCAGATGTGGGTGCTGAGGGCCGCAGCCAACTGCTTCCTTCCAGTGCCCATCCTGACCCTTCACAACTCACCAGAGAGAGAGAAGGGGGGGGGTGCGGGGAGAGGAAATCCTCAGAGTCGGGTCTTCTGCTGCTCCCGGCAGTGTAGAAGAAAAGGCAGTGGGCAGGTTTCTGCCAATGGAATCTTATAGAGTGTTACCCCGACCTTGACCTTGACCTGTGCAGGGGTGTGAGACCCCTGAGATGTGAAAGAAGCTCAGCTTCCTGTGTTTCTCGGTGATCCCCAACCCCACCCAACACCAGAGTTTAAAACCTACAGACCAAGTCCGTCAAAACTGGGATAAAGTTAAAACAATTGAAAACCCAAACCCTAAACTAGTAAGTTTACTAATTACCAATAATTGCAAGATTTGATCTAAATCCTTCAGGCATGCCACTTGAGTCTAGAAAAAGGGCTGTGTGTCCGGAAGGTTGGGAAGACAAGATGGCCAGGCTAACAATTCAGTCGCCGTCCCCGCCACTCGCTGTTTCTCCCAGCCCCTTTCCTCCATAACTGACCAGCGCCAGCACCTCCATGAGCTGGCTTCCTTCTTCCTGTCTGAGTGCTAGGAGGCAGATGGGGTAAGAAGTGTCCCCAGGAGTGGCCTAGGGACGCCATCAGTAAAGTCCACACTAGCCTGGGGACCTGACCTTACATCTCCGCGCCTACATGAAAAGCTGACTGAGGCTGCACACGTCTTCAGCCCCAGTGCTGGCGAGTCAGAGGCATGTGGGTCCCTGGCGCTCCCTGGTCAACCAGCCTAGCCCAACCGGAGAGTGCCTGGCTTAGTGAGAGATCCTGCCTCAGAAAATAGGATTCAGAGAACACACGCAGCATTGACCTCTGGCATCCACATACAGATGCACACATGTGCGTGCACAGCTGCACACAGGTGCACATACGCATGTGGGAGAAAAGGAAAACATGCTCCGCGCTTCCAACCTCCCTAAATATGAACTGGCGGGCTTATCCCACTTCAAATTCTTTTTCCCAAAGGAGTTATTGACAGCTGATAGCTACCCCTGCGGCATGCTGGGACCAGGATGCAGAGGATTCAGCTCCTCATGTAGTGGAGGCGGGGGGGGGGGTGTCATCTCTCGGCGTTCTCTCGGCATTCTCTCTCTCTCTCTCTCTCTCTCTCTCTCTCCCTCTCCCTCTCCCTCTCCCCCTCCCCCTCCCCCCAAAAGGAGAGGAGGCTTGGCATCCGTTATAGCCCAGAGTTGGCTTGCATCCTGGCGTGCTTGGTGGGTCTTCTGGCGTTTGGTCATACATGAGCTCTGTTCCAAAGTTACCACACCATGTCCCCCATGCCTAGATGCCGCCTGGGACTCCACAGAGAAGAAAGTGAGGAGCAAGGGGCGAGGCTGCTTCCCCTGCCTTGTCAGGTAGCCAGTGTGGGGCTTCCTCGAGGCCTCTTAACATCACAGGGACCCAATGGTGCCTTGGTTCACGATGGAGGAGGAAACAAGAATCTTCTGATCCATTTGGGTTCTCCTGTCTGCTGCCTACATGAGCTCTCGATGGCCTTAAGGTGATGCTCTCCCAACCTTCTCTGATGGAAAGCAATGGTGGTCACAGCATTTGGAGCAGTCACATGTCACTGGGGGAGTGCCTGTTTCACGAAGCCCTGGTTGGAAAGGTATCGTTACACATGGGTACTGAAATTTATCCTTCAGCAGAGACAACTTACCCAACTAATACACTTACTGCACATTTAATGTTAATTTACAAAATCATCATAAATAAGTTTTTTTTGAAGCCATGTGTTAAATTATACGTAGAACGGTAGCCTAAATGCAGCCTGAAAATTCAACAAATTACTTTTGCTGGGGTGAATAATACAGATAGTGCTTTTGATTCTCCATCACACCAAAGTATATTTACAAACTCAGGTTTTTATAGCTCAGGAAGCCAGCTATTTTGTGGAACTTGTCTTGTACGTATGAGAGTTTAACGCTGAAGGTGTTTATGCCATGTTAAGTTCATATCTAGTTTAACAATAAGCAATGGAGAGGCATGTTTTAAGACAAGGTATCTCCCAGGGAGTTGAACACATCTAATTTAGCCAGCCTTGGTAAACAGGGGTGAAGGGACCTTTCTGGGAGCAGAAAGCCAATAAGCTTTACCACAACAGGGTCAGCAGAGCACTGAAGTGTTGTTTTGAGGACGCCGCTCTGTGCTCTGGGAGTGACTGTGCGAAGATGGATTAGCGATGTCTGTCGTGGAAGGTCAAAGGCCTCAGTAGTGGGAGGAAACGAGAACCACTGGAAGATGCATGTCTTAGTAAAAGCAGAAAGTGTTGATATACAGGAAGAATTCCTTCTATGGCATTGAAAAAAATGAATTAGCTTAGTGTGTGTGCGAAAGCATGCACACAGACATGCCTGTTTGCACATGTACCATGGTATGTGGTCAGAGGCCAAAGGACTAATTACTGGAGTTAACGCTCTCCTGCCACCCCGTGCATCCCAGGGATCAAACCCTCTCCCTACGGGGCCATCTTGCTGGCCCTGATACCATAAGTCTTTACCAAAGCGATGACTTGCTTAGTTGATAATTTCAGAAGCCATAGACTTCAGGGAAGTATTCAAAATGTTGGGTGCATATTGGCTATCCTAAAAAATAAAGTTTAGTCATGTTGTACAATTATTTAAAATTCTGGACTTACGTCTGTCGTTATTGTAGTCCACGCCAGTCAGGAACACCAGGTCACCTAAGCTGTACTCGAAGTGTTTTCTTTGAATTCTACCAGCATTTCTCACAGGCCAGCCAGTCATTCTCACTAAGGCAGCTTTCATAGTGCTTGAAACCAACAGCATCGTGCACACCGCATGGTTGTGGTACCTGTCACTCCTCTAAGATACACCTGGCAGAAATGGGTGTGTCTCCAGCTCCAGGTGAGTTCTTTGCTACTGGTTAAAACCCCGCAGAATGAGAAGACACACTGGGGCAGGCCCCCTTCTGGAGAAGAGTGGACCCTTTGACAGGTGTGATGGAATCAGGGAGCTCCTGGACCACAGAGGCAGGTCTCTGAGACAGCAAAGTGCGGTTTGAGGCGGACGAAACCATTCCTCGATTGTGGTATACTGTAAAATAATGGCATTTACCCATACCGCTTTTGCATGGTGCTATGAAGGAGTTTCTCTGGGGATAGTTCTCCTTGTGTTTCTTACTCAAACTGTTTGTTCCTCTTGTTTTTAAACAGATGGACATCTTTCATTGTCTGGTGATTGTATCCCAAAGACTCCGGTTAAACAGGAAGGGCTCCAGTTCTGGTTTTGTGTGTTTGTTTACAGTGAAGCACGCGGACAGTCATGAGTGAAATCCTCGAAGAAGTTGCTCCTTCTGTCCCCTCTGAGCTCACAAACCTGTTCTTTGGGACCTTGCAGGACATTTGCAACACCAAATTTCCAGCTGTCTTCCTGTCTCCTCCACAACCCGAGTGAACTCAGCCTGCAGTCTCTTTTTCATTTTACAATTGTTTTTGAAACAAGTTTTCACTGTGTAGCCCAAACTGACCTTGAATTCACAATCCCCTGGGCTCACAGATGAGCTGGGCCAGGGCTGTGAGCAGGCCTTCCCCTCCCTCGCTTAGGCACACAACACAGCAGTTGGATCCGTTGCTATTTCTTGCTTGGTTTTGTTTGTTGCTTTTGATTTAGCTTGTGAACGCACCATGCCTGAGTTGTGGCATGTGGCAGGAAGCAGGACGTGACTGTTCCGAATTCTTACACTGTCCTTGTGAAGGGACATGTTATCTCTCCTGCTTCCATATGTCATTTGTCTTCTGCTTATCTAGAGAGCAGAACCCTGGCACCCTGCCTAGGACCGTGTGGGAGTCGGGCGGTTTCTTTCTTGGGCTCATCATTAAGTTAGTTGTAAGCACCTAGTGGAAAATTACTCTAAATATACGTGCTGTAGAACCTTCAGGACAGTGGATGTGAAAGGTAGCTGGAGTTTCTTCAACTCCAGGAAACACAACAGCACCCTCGCTCCTCTGCAGACAGCTCTGCTGAGGCGGATGGGCAAGGGCTAGACCTTCCCGGAAGCACTCTCAGAGCCTAGGTTGGAAATGCTCCTAGCCTGTATTGTATCCATTCACCTTTACTCCACAGGATTTCATTTCCCAGGCACCCTTGCAGATTAGAAGACAAAAGGTTGTCAGTTATCAGCCTGTGTCTTGGAGTGGAACTTGTGAGACCCATTGTTTTTGGGGCTATCCAAGAAATAGGATATTCCTTTTTATTCTTTTTATTCTTTATCCCTTTTTATTCTTTATCCATGAGTGCCTGAGCCCTTCAGACCAGACCTTCTCCATGTCCCTGCAAAAGCATGCCTAACCCTGCGAGTGGGTAGCCTGGTAGATTTATTAGGAAATAAAACAGCAAGTATTTTCCATGTTAACACAGCAGTATGCCAAACAAAAATGAAAAAATGCAAGATCGAATTAAGTCTTGCTACACACACACCTCCTTGAAAGAATGTAGCTAGCTACACAGGAAGGGAACATTTCACCATTATCAGTATTAAAAATGGCAGAATTGATATTTTAATGACAAAATGTGAGTGCTTCATAATCATCAGCAATAATGCTAGGGTTGGGAGTATTTTAAGCAAAAGAGGCACAATCCTTGCTGAATTTGGTAGCCTGGGCCTATAATCTGAGCAGTCTGACACATGGAAGCAGGCCAGCCTGGGCTCTGTGGTCAGACTCTGTCTCATGCATATTCATATCTTCCTTCTGCCCCCTCCCCTCTTGCTTCTTGGAATATGGTGGGTGGGGTGTCTCTGTCTTCTGGACTAGACAATCTAATGAGAAAGGCATACGATAGGGTAAAGTGTCAGAGTGTATACACAGTAGCGCAGGCTGTTCACTGCCCACCTCCAGGGCACATTGCTCACACTCACTATGGCACAAATGGTGCCTCATTTCCAAGCGAGGCCTGCACATCCACATAGTATTGGCCCTTGACACATTGTTACTCACCTGAAGTGGGTAGTGATAGGAGATGGACTACCCATGGCCACACATAGCAACACCACCTGGCCGGGCCTCCGGGCTACAAGGGAAACTTGAGAGAAATTGGCTTTGTTAGCCAAGAGAAAGGAAGAGTCATCCGGCAAAAGGAAGTTCCATAGTGTAAGGACAAGGACAAGGCTCTGAGGCCAAGGTAAGCAAGGGGTGAGGGTAAGGAGCCTTGGAGACTCCTGTTGCTGCCTCCCGTGACACTCCGTCTCCTTTCTTTACAAAGCCAGGTCAGCTGTGCTCAGGCGTATGGGTCTCAGGCTGCTCTCTAAGCAGTCCTGGTGACATCTGCTTGTCTGGAGCATTTGGTTCAGAAGCTCTGGGTAAATGTGATTCCCAGAGAAGATCCCCATCTTCAGACAGATGGCTCCAGATGTCGGCTCCATTTCTGCCACCTGTTCGACCTGATCAAATGGCAAGCATTTCCGTTCAGACAACAATCAGGCTGCTTGTGATGCTTCTCTATTTAAAACTTCTTAATGGAATGCTTATGGAATTTAAAAACAAAGCAAAGTTTTCTTAGGGTAAAGTTAAACTTTTTAGTAAGCTCCCAGAAGAGTAGCAGCTAGTTCTATATTGTCACTGAACACAATCAACTTACACAGAGTAAAATAATGTTACAGAGAGAATTATGTGTGCGTATGTAGAGACATGGATTTGTAGATAAATGGAAGGATGGATTGACAGGCAAAGGAGTGGGTGGATGGATAGGTGAAGAGATGGATGGATGGGTGATGGGTGGGTGAGTGGGAAAGGAAGAGATGGATGGTGTATTAGCTAGTCTTCATTGCTATGACAGTATGGAGATCAAAAGCAACTTAAGAATAGTTTATTTTGGCTTATGAGTTTTATTGCAAGAGTCCATAATGGAGCGGGAGGTAAGCCAGCTGGTGGCCAGAACAGAGAGCTGACAGAACACGTTTTTCATCTGTTCTCAAAAAACAGAGAGAGCAGAAAGTGTGGCCAAGCCATAAACTCTCAAAACTTGCATCCCCACTTCTCACCCCTCCCCCACCCCTAAATACCCCTGCGCACAGTGACTTTCGTCCTTCAGAAAAGCTCTACTATCTAAAGGTCCTAAAGATTCCATAACCTTCCCAAACAATGGCACCGACGGGGAATCTTGTGTTCAAATACACATGACTATAGGAATAGTTCTCATTCAAACCCAGTAAAGAGAAGGATCAACAGCTGGGAGGCATCATAGCCAGCTTCCGTTGCCAACTTGACACACTGGAGAAGGGACCTCATTTGAAGAACTTCTGTATAAGATTGGCCAGTGGGACATTCTCTTGATTGATGGTTAATGTGGAAAAGCCCAGCCCTCTGCAGACTGTGCTAGTCCTAAGCAGGGGGGCCTGGGTATAAAAGAACGGTAAAAAGTTGAGAAAGCCAGTTAACAGCATCCCTCCATGATCTCTGTTTCATTTCCTGCTTTGAGTCCCTGCCCTGTCTTCCTTAAGAGACAGATTATCACCTGGGAGTCCTGAAATATAATAGTAATATTCTATCCCAGGTTGCTTTTGGTCATGGTGTTTATCGCAACAATAAAAAGCAAACTGGGACAGAAATTGGTGTTGAGTGCATGGTGTTGCTTGATGAAATTGGGCTTGGGGAGGGTCAACGAAATGTTTGGATCTTGGGGTTGGAAAAACCATTGAGTGCTCTGAACTTACTAAGCTCTTTGTGGGTTCTCAGAAAATAGGAATATTGAGATCAATGCAGTCAGTGGAGGTCTAGCTTGTGAAGTTTTAGAGGAAAGCAAAGAATCTACCAAGACAGAATATGAATTACATATTTAATTAAGAGTCTGTGAGCCTGAAACCTTTGCTTTAGTGGGGAAATGGATGCAGGTCAGTTGGAACTGAAAAAAATCAGCCATGATTAATAAGAGACAAGTGTCAGTGGCATGAGATCTTCTGAAAGTGTTGCCTCAGGGTCAGGACACAACAGCTGTGATCTTTGGGGATCAAGGCTACGTCTTAAGCTGGCAGCTGAACTTGGCCATGTGCTAGAGTCTCTCATGTGGGACAGGTTTGGACAGCATGAGGAGGTCATGCAGAACAGCTGAGGCTTAGCCCATTGTGACAGGCAGGGTTGGAGCAAAGACAGAAGCCCAGAGAGGCTATTAGTGAAAGTGCAGCCTCAGTAGCAATGGAGACTTGAGCATCTCCATGATGCTATGACTGTGAGATGGCCACAAGGGACAGCAGGGTGGGGTGTAGATGGCAGGATAGGGGACACGGGACTGCCTAAGTCTTTTGGAGTGAGAATCATGAGTCCCAAATTTTGGACACTAAGCTTTTTACACTGTTGAATATCAGTCTTCCTTTGTTCTGATTATAACCATTCTCTGGTGCTTCTCTCTTAGAATAAGAGTATTTAACTTGGTTTTTTTTTTTTTTTTTTTTTTTTTTTTTTACTTTCTAGGAATCACATTTATGAGACTTTGGATTATTTTAAAGAGACGTTGAACTTTTAAATAGTGGAGTATTAAAAGACTGTGGGAGTACATGAGTTTATAGGTGGGTGAATAACATGGTGGACAGATGAATAGGAAAAGAGATAGATGAGTATATAAAGTGATGATGAGAGGAATGAATGGATGGGTGGATGGGTGGATAGGTAGATGGATGGATGGATGTGTGGGAGGATGGATGTGTGGGTAGGTGGGTGGATGGATGGATGGGTGGATGGCTGAGTGGGTGGGTAGCTGAATGGATGAATGGATGAATGGATGGGTGGTTGGCTGAGTAGATGGGTGGATAGGTAGATGGCTGGCTGGCTGGCTGGATGGCCAGATGGATGGATGGATGGATGGACGGATGGATGGGTGGGTGGATGGATGGATGGGTGGATGAGTGGGTGGGTAGATGGATGGATGAATGGGTGGATGGATGGATGGATGGGTGGATGGTTGAATCGGTGGGTAGATGGATAGATGAATGGATGAATGAATGGGTGGGTGGGTAGATGGATGGATGGAAGGATGGATGGATGTGTAGGTGGGTGGATGGATGGATGGAAGGATGGATGGATATGTGGGTGGGTGGATGGATGGATGGAAGGATGGATGGATGTGTGGGTGGGTGGATGGATGGATGGAAGGATGGATGGATGTGTGGGTGGGTGGATGGATGGATGGATGGAAGGATGGATGAATGTGTGGGTGGGTGGATGAATAGAAGGATGAATGGATGTGTGGATGAATGATCACGCAGGTGATTGTTCAATCTTTCCCTGCTCTTTCAACTACTTTTAAGGAATGAATGGCATTAAAGCAAGACAATTCCTTATCATTTCAGATGTCAGAGTGTACCCTTTCAAATCCCTGTAATTTGACACCAAATTCTGGTTTTTATATGAGAGATAAAACTACACACATTTGAAAAAAACGTGTGCCCAAGACCATTTGCTCCAATATTGTGTACACCATAAGAACCACAGTGTCCGAGGGTGTTCATCACTAGAGAGCTGCTCATATAAACTGTGAATTTTAATGCACACTATAACAGTAAACAGCCTGAAAGTGAGGGTAGGAACTCTCATTTTATCAGACCTGAGATAGTATCATTTTAAGATGCATTACCTTATTTTTTCCCTCTACCCATCTATTTTCTCCTGTGACAAGTTTATTGTTGCCAAGAACAAACAAAGCTATTCCTGTAAGATGTTACTTAGGAATCCCTTGAGTTAAGCAGCCAAGTCCTTGCTTACAAGTTCTGTTTTCCCCATAACTGTGTGACACAATTGAAACATTCTGCCACAATATAACAAAAGTTGTATCTCCTAAAGTTTCCATAACAACGTAGTCCTAAAGCATAATCAAATACGTTTAGTACTCATATTTCAACTTTCCTTGTATTTAAGGTATAGTATATATATCCTCATGTACATATATAGTCTATAACTTTAATATGTTATCTATTTATATTCCAGGTCTGACATTTCTTTTTAGATTATTACTATCCCATACAGGCCATGTAATGGACACCAATCTTTTATCCATCAGACTCTCAAAATTCTAATCATTGTCCAAGTTTGAGATGACATATATATTTAGTTATTTATTAGAACAGCAAACCAATTCCACTTTGAATATCTGTATTATGTTATTGTGGCTAGTACAAGGTAAACTGGTAACAATTACTTTTCTCATAGTTATGAAGAGGAGCCTAGGATTGCTATCATCTCAGTGTACTTAAGAAGACAAGAGGTGAGAATTTATTTCTTAGCAAGGAAACTAACTTTACTTCAAAATCTTGACATCTGTTTTTACAAACATATTTGACAAGATGTCTAATTATTATTTATTTTGCTTAAGATGTATCATCCTATAATGCTAAGAAAACATACTTAGCCATTTCCTGTTATACATACTTCTTTTGATATGCATATTTAAATTACACATCAATGAAATTAAGTAAAGTTAGTTTCCTTGCTAAGAAATAAATTCTCACCTCTTGTCTTCTTAAGTACACTGAGATGATAGCAATCCTAGGCTCCTCTTCATAACTATGAGAAAAGTAATTGTTACCAGTTTACCTTGTACTAGCCACAATAACATAATACAGATATTCAAAGTGGAATTGGTTTGCTGTTCTAATAAATAACTAAATATATATGTCATCTCAAACTTGGACAATGATTAGAATTTTGAGAGTCTGATGGATAAAAGATTGGTGTCCATTACATGGCCTGTATGGGATAGTAATAATTTAAAAAGAAATGTCAGACCTGGAATATAAATAGATAACATATTAAAGTTATAGACTATATATGTACATGAGGATATATATACTATACCTTAAATACAAGGAAAGTTGAAATATGAGTACTAAACGTATTTGATTATGCTTTAGGACTACGTTGTTATGGAAACTTTAGGAGATACAACTTTTGTTATATTGTGGCAGAATGTTTCAATTGTGTCACACAGTTATGGGGAAAACAGAACTTGTATTGATGCACATAAATTATGCATCAATGAAAGAAAAACAATCAGCATAATTAACTGATCTTTGCTTCTAGAGTCCAGCTCTTCTGAACACAGGTTACCCAGTGACATCAATGCACAGCTATTTCTGCTGGTAAATATTAGTCGTACAAAGTAATTGCTTACACTGTGTGTCGTGCTCGTATATAACACACCCCTATGATAGTAATTCAGCTCTCCTGTCCCCTCTCCCATCTCTCTTGTCTATTACTATTCCCTATTGGTCCGTCTTCTGTTTGTATGGCTTTCCCCGCTCCTAGGGCCTGCATATGAGGAAGGATGGGACACTTGCCAGTCTGGCTTATATTGCTTAACAGGGTGCTCTCGGTTCCACTGGCTTTCCCAAAACTGATGTGGACAACCTTTCTGTTCTTCTTAATGGATGAAAAGCACTCCATTACACAGATTTCTTTATCCATCCCTCCACTGATGGGCATCTGGGCTGATTTCATGGCTTAGTGGTGACAAACAGTGTCCCCATCACAATAACCATGATGATACAACTAACTAGTGAATGCTGACTTCATTTCTTCAGGTATATGCCCTAGAGTAGGATGGTGAGACAGTTCTAATTTTGGTCTGAAGAACATCCATGAGGTTCCTCTCACCAACGCGTTCGGGGACCCTGGCTGCCTTCTGCCTCTTTCCAGCATTTGTAGCTTATTTTCTCAATGATGGCGATGGCCATTCTGACCGGCGTGAGAGAGAATCTCACTGCCATTTTTATTTGTAGCTCCTCAGTGACTAAGGATATTAAACATTTTTCATGTACTTATTGGCCATTTACATTCCTTCTTTTGTATCTGTTTAGGTTATTTGCCCACTTCCTGATTAGATTACTGGGGAGGGGATTGGTGTTTACTCTTGGATGTTAATCTTCCAAGGGATGAGTAGCTGGTAAAGCTTTTCTCTTTCTGTAGACTGATTCTTCTGATAACTGTTTCCTTTGCTGTGTGTCACCTTTAAATCTCATCAGTGTCCATATCTTTTTTATGCAGAGTTTTCCTCTGTGATAAGGAGTGGACACTGTCTTTCCTAAGACTACATGACATGGACAGGCCCTACCTCCCACCTGGATTTGCAGTTACTTAGAATTGGCTGGTTCTGAACTCCTTTTTTGTTAAAGGATACTTTTTAGTATCCTTTGAGAATACTGAGAAACCACCTTTGGTTCACTCTAGTGATTCTCCCCCAGGACCCTTTTCTAGAGTTAAAAGAAAACATACCTGTTGCTAATAGATTTTCCTAGACCATCCAAGACCCCTGTCTGCGATGATGCTTGGAGTGTGTCAACAGTGGACGCTGCCTGGCCACAAGTCACCCCATGGATTCTCAGATACTGTTCAAAGTCAAGGGTGTGAAATGCTTAAAAAAGCCATTAAAGTTAGTGTAACATATCACATCCAGAAGATGTCAAGTGGTATGTTAGAGTATATTGTCACACATATTTGTACCAGTGCAAAACATTTAAACACGACTGAAAAGGCATCTATCCAAATACTTCAAACAATCATCTATAGGTGCTAAGACTGGGGATGTTTGGCTTTCTTTGTGTTTTCCTGTAAGCTTAGCAACCTTCTTTCCAGTAATTATATAGTATGTTTTCAAATGCAATAAACATTTATAAAAGATGTAACAAATAATATGTATGGAAAATTGGACAAAACAAGCACACACTCTCTCACTATGTGTGTGTGTTTGTGTGTCTGTGTGTTTCTTGTCTGCATATGTCTCTCTATGTGTGTCTGTGTCTGTGTATGTCTCTCTGTGTGTGTCTGTATCTCTGTGAGGATCTATGTATGTGTGTGTGTGTCTTTGTGTGTCTGTGTCTCTGTGATTGTGTGTGTGTCTGTGTGTGTGTCTGTGTGTCTGTGTACACATATTCTGGAGACACTGAAATATGTTGGGAAGACCCTGAAAGTATACTCACACTTTGCATTTCTCTATCACGTTAAGCATAGGATCCCAATTTCCCTCTCAGACTCTTGTAGCCCTTGGCAGCCCATCCATCCTCCTCTGTGTAATGTGTGGCTGACATTTGGCTAATGGATGAAGCCACCCTGGCCATAACCACACATCCCCTCTCCCCCCTTTCCCCTTACATGACCCTAGTTTGCTCCCCTTAGAGTCCTAGTGACTTTGGCGACTCATTGCTCCACCTGAGCAGGACTTGTGACTGCCATGGTAACCACTGTCAGTATGCATACGTACATTTCCCTCCTTGGAAAAGCAAGTGCCAACATGGAAAGGGATGCGAAAGAGATGTCCTGGGAGGAAACAAAGCAGAGGTATCAGGAAGAGGCAAGGAGAACGCACAGATGAGAGGAAAGTCTGAATCCAGGGAAAGGGCAGAAGGACTGGACCAAGCAGGAGGGGGCGAGGACCAGCATTGCAGGACAGTTCTGAGATGTCGAGCCAAGGGAGGTCCTCACAAAGCCAAGGTTGGGATCCCCACCCCTGTGGGAACAGCTCAGCACCAGCCCCTCATCTGTTGCCTGTTCTCCTTTGGGCTCCCAGGAGCTCTGGAGTTAAGATCTTACTGCAAACATGAGCTGTGGATCGTGAGACAGAGCTGGCCAGTGTGTGTTTCCTGTCTGCCATAACCTGTGACAGATGGTGTCAAATACAGAAGAGAAAAGAATGAGACAGATTTTTACCTTCTGTGTAAGGGCATTTTCTTGCATGTATGCTGTGTGTTGTGTGCTTGCTTGGTGCTTGAGAAGGCAAGAAGATGTCAGATCTCTTAGGGCTGGAGTCACAGCTGGCTGTGCACCACCATGTGGTGCTGTGAATCACATTTGGGTCCCATAGAAGGGCAGCTGGTACTCCCACTACTCAGTCATTTCTTTAGTCCTCAAATATTTATTTTAAATGATTGATTGAAAAGCTTTCCAAAGTAGCTCACAATTTAAAAACTTAAGGACTACTGACCTGAAATTTTTCCCAGGGTGTTATACACCCATATCATATTTGTCTTCTGGATTCCTTTGAATTTGGTGAGAATAGTTTTACCTCAGTCTCCTTTGGCCACTGACATTGAGAAACTCAACAAATCGACCTTTCATCTTGGAAGAAGCCCCAGTACTTATCACTGTATTAACCCATTTTACTTTATGAAGGGAAAATAATTCTCAGAGTCACCGTTCCAAGGAGAGTCACGACTTACAGTAGCGTGCCAAATTAGATATTTTATGCAACTGGCAATGCAGAAAGAGGTGGATGGGGTAAGGAAGCAAAGGTGTGGCCTGTACTCAAGTGATTCCAACGCACACATTTTATGTGCTATTTGACTGTCGACCAATCTCTTCCATGCATTCATTTTATTTTTCCTAAACTTAATTCTCTTGTCTCAACTTAGAACATGCTGGGTTTGTTTTCGTTTTTTGAACTTTTCCCCTACTACGTGTATTTTAACAAGGCATCATGTACATTTTGAAATACAGTTGGGTATAAATTAGCTGGCGATTACTTTATTGGATGCTAAGCATGCTAACAGTCATTATTTATCTCCAGCCTTTAGACTTTAATCTCATCCACTCTTTTCCAACTCAGGTCTTTGTTTTCTTCCTAACTGTCCATCAGCGTCCTTAGGACGGTTCACCACAAAGGCTTCCTTAGGGAGCACCCCAGCAGAGCCCTCTGATGTTGTGCATTCACGTAGGCACAATTAATCAATGTTCATAACCGACTCTGGTACTCAGCTGAACTCCTTTACTCCACGTCCAACGCCCTCCACTTTCATTTTCTACTTCATTTGTTTCTAAATTGCTTGTAATTTTATGAATACAGCCCTCTTATCACCAACGGGGAGAAAGTATAAAGATATATGGAAGTCTGTGGCTGGATTAATCTCCAAGAGATGTTTCTGTCATTTCCCTCCAACCAGCACTTTAATAGAGATTTAAAATATGAACTAAGATGAATGTACACAACAGAGAAAAGCAAAGAACAGTTAGAATTTATTTTACTGGAGAGCTGAGAACAGAAAATCCCATTGTGGACAAAAATCTCTCCCCACCCTGATACTTTGTATATATTTAATCAATCAGGAAAATCAAATCAGAAAAAAAAATGCTTTAAAAAGCAAGTGTTCAGATCAGAAGTAGAATGGTTTCCATTACCGGATAACTAAATTGGTTTATTACTAAAGGGTAAGTGTGTTTGGTCACTGTGGCATTAAGGAGGAATTCAGAGAATTGAGGTGTGGATCGGTCAGAATCCATGTGAAATTAGAATGAGCAGACATCTTATTTAGGATGATTGATGGCCCCTGCTGAGATGAGCAAGTGTGGGAAACATATGCCACCTGGTTTTGTGTTTTGGCTGCCAGATGGCGCCTCACCCCGCCCAGCCCTGGGCCGGCCCTCCTTGTCCCACTCCCTCCCCATGCCCTATACTCCACTCTGCTCTCTGGCCGGGTGGGCAGTGATGAATGAGGGCCATTTGTATTCCGAAAATTATTGAATAAAAGGAAAAGCCTAGGGACCTGGTTGGGGGGGGGAAGGGGGGACAGGAAAAAAGGGGGCGGGACTAGGTATGGAAGGAGCCAGGAGAGAAGTCCAGAGGACCGAGGGAATGAATAGAAATAAATAGCCGTGGGGATGGGGAGCTTAGGGAACCACTAGACAGTCCCAGACACCCGGGATGAGAGAGGCTCCCAGGACCCAATGGATATGACATTAGCGGAAATACCCAACAGAGGGGAAGAGAATCTGAAGAAAACACCCTCAGTAGATACACATGGTCCCCAGTTAGAGATGGGACCACCCACCCATCTCAAAATTTTTAACCCAGAATTGACCCTGTCTAAAGGAAACCCGGGGACAAAAGTGGAGAGGAGGCTGAAGGAAAGGCCATCCAGAGACTGCCCTACCTGGGTATCCATCTCATCTGCAGAAACCAAACCCTGACACTATTGCTGATGCCAAGAAGTGCTTGCTGACAGGAGCCTGGTATTGTTATCCTCTGAGAAGCTCTGCCAGCACCTGACTAAGACAGATGCAGACACTCAGAGCTAACCATTGGACTGAGCCCGGGGACCTCAATGGAAGAAGAGTTAGGGGAAGGACTGAAGGAGCTGAAGGGGAATGCAACCCCATAGGAAGAACAACAGTATCAATTAATCAGACCCCTCACAGCTCCCAGGACTAAACTACTAACCAAGGAGTACACATGGGCTGGTCCATGGCTCCTCTACATATGTAGCAGAGGACTGCCTCATCTGGCATCAGTGTGAGGGGAGGTGCTTGGTCCTGTGGAGGCTTGATGCCCCAGAGAAGGGAGATGCTAGAGGGGGGAGGAGAGAGTGGGTGGGTGGGTAGGTGGGAGAGCAGCTTCCTAGAGGAAAAGAGGAGAGGGATTGGGTGAAGGACTCATGGAGAAGAGACTAGGAAGGGGGATAACATTGAAATGTAAACAAAATGATTAATAATTTTTTTTAAAAAATGACATTTCTCAAGGGGGGGCGGGGGCAAGCTTATATTCAAATGCTTTGTTTTGTAAGACATATATTTAAATTTATTTATTTGTGTGTGTGTGTGTGTGTGTGTGTGTATGTGTGTGTGTGTGGTTAGCCTTTTGCCATGGCTATGTGTGGAGGTCAAAGATGGTTCTGTCCTTTTACCATGCAGGTCCCAGGATTGAATTCAGGTTGTCAGTCTTGGTGGCCGTACCTACTGGGCCATCTCCCTGGCCAGCAGGGCATATATTGACAGCATCTGAATGTCATAAAGTTGTCTCACCTACTAGAAGATACTTATTTCCATCTTTAATGCAAAGACTTTCCCTGGAACATAGTAATCACATAGCAAATGCTCATTGTATAAATGAGTTTTAAAAAGTAAAAACACGATCAACTTATAAGACATCCCCAAACCAAGTGAACTTTGGACAGTCTGGGGCCGGTGACCATGGGGTCTATCAGATAGACCCGGGAGTCTATCAGAGCGTGCTGAGGACCTTTTTGAGTGGAGGGTCTAGTACTTCTGACTGTCTCCCCCTTTCTCTCAATGACAGTGTGACATCAGTGGAGTTAGCCTGCCCTTGCTTCTGCTTCTCTTTTTCAAGAGAGAGTTCCCCAGGTGGAGTTGCGTCACCCCCTGCTACCACTTCCTGTCACCCAGATCATAATTTACCTGATCTTAGAGGCCAGGCTCTCTTCAGGGGCAAACTTCTCCTTGGAATCAAATATTCTTTCTTTGTATGTATGAATTTACATTTGAGGATATGAATGGTGCTGCATGCCTTCTGTCCCCGCACTTGAGAGATGGAGGCAGGAGGATCCGGAGTTTTAGGTAATACTTGGCTACATAGTGAGTTCAAAGCCCACCTAAGACACAGGAGGCATCCTCTCAAGAAACCAAACGGACAAACCTGAAGACCTAAATCACTTATATTTTGCTATGAGTGAATACAAATTCAGTATCAAGCAGTAAAGAAAATAGAATTTGGATCTGGGGATGTGTTTGCCTGAACTCCCTGTGTAGCAGGGCCCTCGGCTCCGTTCCCAGACTAGAAAAAGGAGAAAGGATGAACGGAGTAAAAGACAAAACTCTGAAGCCTGACGAGTCCAGTACGAGGGAGCGCTAGGATTCAGTAAGACAAGCCAGCGCATTGGTCCAAAGTTAGGGGAACTGTATTTAGCACACATACACCTTTACTCCCCAAGTATCCTTCCTTCCTCTCCCCCTCCCTCCCTTCTTCCCTCCCTTCCTCCCTCCCTTCCTTCCTTCCTTCCTTTCTTTATCACTCAGGAAAACAGAAACAACATTAATTCTGTAGAAGTTGTTTGGTTTAGGATTGGTGTTCTAGTTTGTTTGTTTGTCTGTTGCTGTGATAAACACCACGACCCAAAGCAACTTAGAAAAAAAAAGAGGGGGGGGCTTCTTGGCTTATGCTTCCAGGTTGTGACCCATTGCAGAAGCCTGGGAAGGAACTCACAACCGAAGCAGAAACCACTGAGCAAAGCTGCTTTTCTGGCTCAGACGCAGCCACTGTTCTTAGGGCCCCAGACCGCCCGTGGAGGGCAGAGCATCACCAACAGTGGGCCGGGTCCTCCGTGTTAACCAGCAACTGAGAAGATGTCCCACAGACATGCCCACGGGCCACTCCAATGATGTAATCCCCCAATCGAGACGCCCTTAGATAACTCCGAACTGGCAAGTCCACAGCTGACGCTAACGACCAGACTCGGTTAGGCAGATATTGGGGAATGAACACACATCAAGAAGATCCTGAAATAAAACTAGGAAGTGGTCACCATGCCACACCCCTCAAAACTGGGGGGTCCATGGGAGAGCTGGGCTCAGTAGGGACAGAGAGGCGGAATGGGGACTTAGACCTCTGGGGCGGGGACAGAGACATGTTTCTAAAGGGCAGGGCAGTGTGGGTGTGTCTGTAAAGGCTGTTGGGGAACCAAGAAGCCAGAAGTCGGCATACCAGGCAGTTGCCCGGCTTCCTCCCCTGCCTTCAGCCCCCCTGGGCCCCTGCAGGTGGACTCTAACGGGGAACTAGCCAGCAAAGGAATCCTATGGGGAAGGTCCCAGCCCTGGCTCTGCATACCAAGGCTCCCAGAGGAAGAGAGTAGCTTTAGATGAATACAAATGACTCCAACCAATCTATACTTAGGTCTGTTTCTGTCGTCACTGCAAAGCCCATGGTTTAAATGGCGCGTCTGCACAGTGGTTTTAAACCCCACATACCTAACCATTTCCTATGGTCAGTCATTCACGTTTATGCCTCCAGTTTTGCTTTTGATAATGAAAGTGTCTTGAAAAAGTCCCACATTTGTCCTCCTGTACGTCCCCCTGGGGCAAATTCTCACAAGGTTGACCTCTTCGTCAGAGGGCATGAAGAGTGTCCTGGCACCTCTGTTTGCCAAACTGCTTCTCAATCCAATTGTTTCAAATTCATGCCGTTGCCAATAGCACATGGACCTGAACATGAACTGGCTGAAACCTACGATGTGTAAGAGTCTTCTTATGTATTTCTATTGTCCTGTGTGAGTGTGTGTGTGTGTGTGTGTGTGTGTGTGTGTGTGTGTGCCTGAGCATGTGTGTTACCAGGTACTGAATCTAGGACATTTCACAGGTTAGGCATGTACCCTACTGTGTGCCTGTCTCTCACACAGGCATTTACCCTACTGTGCGCCTGTCTCTCACACAGGCCTGTACCCTACTGTGCGCCTGTCTCTCACAGGCATTTACCCTACTGTGTGCCTGTCTCTCACACAGGCCTGTACCCTACTGTGCGCCTGTCTCTCACAGGCATTTACCCTACTGTGCGCCTGTCTCTCACACAGGCCTGTACCCTACTGTGCGCCTGTCTCTCACACAGACCTGTACCCTACTGTGTGCCTGTCTCTCTTACAGGCATTTACCCTACTGTGTGCCTGTCTCTCTCACAGGCATTTACCCTACCCTACTGTGTGCCTGTCTCTCTCACAGGCCTGTACCCTACTGTGTGCCTGTCTCTCTCACAGGCCTGTACCCTACTGTGTGCCTGTCTCTTTCACAGGCCTGTACCCTACTGTGTGCCTGTCTCTCACACAGACCTGTACCCTACTGTGCGCCTGTCTCTCTCACAGGCATTTACCCTACTCCACCACATCCGTGTCTCTTTTCACTTTTTATTTTGACACAGGCCACACTGAGCTCTCCAGACTGACCTTGAACCTACTGTGTAGCAAAGAAAAGCCCTGAAACTTCAATCCCCCTGCCTCAGACTCTTAAGTTACTGAGAATAGAGGCCAGCAGGCCCAGCCCTCAACCCACCCACAATGCCTTTGAAAAGTGACCTTTTAAACTAATGCTCTGTTTTTGCTGTTCAGGAGAGTAGGAAAGTTTACCAGTTATTTTGACATAGGACTATTTTATAAAACGTTATTTATAATAGATACACATATGTGAATTATCTTCCGATTCTATATCTTTATAGTGTTCTTTGTATGAATAAATTCACAGATCAAATAAAGATACCATTGTTTTTATAATTTGAAACAAAAGATTTTGTGCAACACAATCGATATGGCTCCTGGGGAGAGGACCACCAAGCCAGATGACCTGAACTTGACCTTCGGGACTCACACGGCGGAAGGAAGAACACTCCCACAGCTGCTCTCTGGCCTTCCCAGAGTTCCATGGAGCACGCTTGAGAATGTGTATACGATATTTAAATAAATGTAATTTTTAAAAATGTTAAAATATTTCATCTTGTTTGTACCAAACACAGTGGTGCACATCTGTAATGCCAGCTGCCAGCACTTGGGAGACGGCTGCAGGAGGATCAATAGTTCAAGGGCAGCCTGTATTAAGTAGTGAGTTAATATCTTTAAAAAAAAAAAAAGAACTTATTATATTTAAGTCCAGGCACATACTCCATGGCTTTCTACATAACTATGTAGAAATGCATCTGTCTTCACGAGCTAGTGCTTGGAAGGCTAAATTCTGCTAATAAATGACCACTTCCACTTCCTTTAATTAACTTTAATAAAGGAGATTTTATGTAGCAGTTTGTTCTATTAAATCTAAGTCATCCCCCCTTCCTTCCTAAATTTATGGCCTCTCATTTCAATGCACCTCATATTTATCAAAATCACAAAAAACAAACAAATAAACAAACAACAAAAACCCATCATGTCCTTGTTTCGTGGGATTCAGAGTGGCTGTGAAGTTGTTTCTCTGTCTCCCTCCTTGGCCCTTTGGGTTGGGGAACTGTGGCGTGGTTTGCTTGTTGTCTTGGAGGGGAGGGAGGGGAGGGAGGGGAGGGAAGACAGACGCCTGTCTACGGCCTCCACATGGCTGGCAGACCTTGCAGCGCGAGGGCCTGGGATGGGAACCGTATTTTATGGCTACTCGGAACTGACAAGTTAGTCAGCGTCAGAACACAGAGCGGCGGCGGCGGGAGCCCCCTCAGCCAGCAGTGTAGAGTTGCAGGACTGACGACCTGACCCCTTAAAGTAAGTAAATCAAAGGATGGACATTCAGAGCCAATTCTGAGGAACAAGTACGGGGCTGTAAATATGTGCTAGAGAGGAAAACATGGCACTGGTGGGGAGCAGGCGCCCCTCCACAGCACCTAGGAAGATCTAGAAAATGCAGCGACTGCCCTAAGCTGCTTCCTGTGGGGAGACAATGAGCTGGGCGTGGGAGGGCTGACAGAAGCCAGGAGAGAGCATGGAGCTTTGCCTCTTGACCGGGAGGATACATTCTGATGATACCACATCATCGGAGGTAAAATATAAATAAGACACCCAATAAGACCCTCTGAGGAGAGAACAGAGACCATGGTAGATGAGTAGGGTGCAAAGATTCGAATCCACTAAGGATAGAATTTGATGCAGTAGTTCATTTGTGGGCTGTTTGGGCCTGGCAGCTTTGACAGTGTCACGTGAATCAGACCAGGGAGGGAGGAGAAGAAAGGGGCCGGTCCCTGTGGGAAGATAGGTGGCAATGGGGAGGGGTGTGTGTCTGTGGGGGTCACCGGGGTTGCAGGCCACAGGGCATATTGATAAGAACGTGGCAGATATGAGCTCAGGCTCTGAAAACAGGCTTTGGCAGGAGGCCCAGACTGCCCATGCATCCCTCTGGAGGAGTGAGAGGCCAAGGCCCACTGACCTTTCCGGATCATTCGCTCAAGTCACACTACAGAATAATCCCATCTGTACCCGTCCTACCCTCCATCTGCGCTCCAAATGCACCCTGTCCTCCTCCTTCCGTCTCACGACCGAAGGGACGCCATACTGGAATAGTGTAGCCAATCATCCCTGGCCTAGAACTTGCCATCCTCTGGCTACACTGAGCCCCTAAGTGACTGTGATTGATCCTTCCTAGGACATGGGGGACAGACGTCAGACAGGCTCGAACTTAATTCCCAAGTGTCCGGACCGTGACCTTGTAAAATGGCCTTGGGCAAGTTACCTAAACTTTATCCGCTTCAGTGTCTTCGTCCACAAACGGGGACAATAATAACATCTGTCCTCAGGCTAGTGTCAGGAAATCAATCCATCTCTTACACACGAAGGTATTCACATGCACTGAGATTCAGAGCTGCCTGTGGCAAATGTAAACTGTGGTTCATAGGCAGGGGAGTGGGTGAGGCGGCAGGACCATGCTGCCCATAGAGCCCACACAGCCGAGACTCCAGCTCGGCAGGAGCTAGTCACCCCAGGGTCAGCTTCAGCCCTGCCTTGCTGGGCCCCTCGTGAGGTGTAGCCAGAGGTCACTGGGCTGTGTGGTGTTGATCCATGAAGCTCTTGTAACTTACTCATGTAACTTCATTTTCAATAAATTTTCCCCCCAGTCTTCAGGTGGAGGCACGCGGCCCCTCGCTTCAGCTGGAGCCATGGAGCCCAGAGAGGGGCTGACGTCCACATTACAGAATTAATTCCCTTCTCTCTCAAACTTCAAAAGATTCCTGAAGGAATGTGTCACCCTCAGATAATTAAGTGGTATAAACACCCCACCTTAGAAGACCTTAGGAGAGAGGGAGGGAGGGGAGGGAGGGCAAGAGAGAGAGAGAGAGAGAGAGAGCAAGCAAGTTAGGAGGGAGGGAGGGGGAGAGGGAGAGGGAGAGGGAGAGGGAGAGGGAGAGGGAGAGGGAGAGGGAGAGAGAGAGAGAGAGAGAGAGAGAGAGAGAGACTGGTCAGCCCCACACCTCTGCTGAAAGTCCCTGGCAGGTTTTGTGTGCGCCCAGGCTACATCCTGAAAGATTTACCTCAGCCCATCTTGGCGGTTGCTTCCTTTCCCCACCTGTTCCTGATTGCCGAGGCCGCGGCCCCGGCCTTGCTTCCTGCCCCTCTGACCCCGCAGGCCGATACCGTTTCCGGCCGGCCGACCCCTGGCTTCCTTCTGCAGCTCAGCGGTCTGAACTGGGCCTGGAATCTTCCCCGGTGCCGGATCCCACACCACAGTGCCCTTCAAGTCCACTCCACCTCCAGAAAGAGACCCAGGACTTACAGAAGCTTTAAGCCTGTAAGATTTTGAGCCACTTTAAAAAAATAAAAAAAACACAAACAATACTGGGTGACTTTAGCATTTAGGTCTGGTTATCAGTCTGAACATAAATACAAACCGTGTAGCTCTGAAGGGCCTTTGTGCACAAAAGACTTGACCTTCTCTTGGTCAGCGCACACTGGAAACCAGACCTCACTCATACATAATTAAAGATTAGTGATACAGAGTGCAGTGTGGCACGGCTGGGGTCAGCCAATATTCAGAGGGAAACCACGGTAATTGGTTGATTAGGAAGGGCAGCATAGTGGTAATTTTAATGCGTTCACATTAGGTAACATAATGGTCCAGCCCTGCCTGGTAATGACTACCCAAGGCCTATGTCCACACACTGGACTATGCAGCAGTCTCTCCTCAGGTACGGATGAGGGGGACAAATAGTGCCTTTTTTTTTTTAATTTTTTTTTTTTTTTTTTTTTTTTTTTTTTATTCTTTACAGATGAGAAAAGCGAACTAGAGTTGTTGACACTTGGACAAGGTCATAGCCTGTAAATACTGGATCTGAGAGTTGAGCCTTGGTAATCTAGGCCCCAGCTCCATGCTTCCAACAGATGTCTTCTGTCCTGCTTAATTTTGCTTTGTTTTGTCAACTTGATACAAGCTAGAGTTACCACGAGTGAGAAACATGAAGACTCCATTAAGACTGGCCTGTAGGAAAGCCTGTGAGATATTTTCTTAATTAGTGACTTCTGTGGAAGGGCCTGGCCCATTGTAGGCGGTGCCACCCCTGGGCCACAGGCCTTAGGTGTTAAAGAAAGCAGACCGAGCAAGCCGAACAAGGCAGGAAGCAGCACCCCGTTCGTCCATGGCCTCTGCAGCAGCTCCTGCCTCCAGATTCTCCTGCCTGGAGTTCCTGCCCTGACTCCCCTCAGGGATGGAGCAGGACTGGAGAGTTTTAGGATGAAAGAAACCCGTTCTTTCCCACACTGCTTTTGCTCATGGGGTTTTCTCACAGCCACAGAAGCTTAGGACACCCTCATTACACTGTTCCTCGAAAGAAAAATGTCATGCCGATGCCTCGTCGTTGGCACAGGCTTTAAAAACAATTTTGTAAATTAAAATATAATTACCTCATCTCTTTCTGCCCCCCAACTCCTCCCATAGCCCACTCTTTCTCCATGGCTGCTGCTGCTTCTTCTTCTTCTTCCTCTTCCTCTTCCTCTTCCTCTTCCTCTTCTTCTTCTTCTTCTTCTTCTTCTTCTTCTTCTTCTTCTTTTGGTTTTTATTGCTATACATATGCATATATATGTATATACACATATACACATATATACATACATACAACCTATGAGTCCTACTAACACTGAGTTAGTGTTATTTGTATGTCTGTTTTCAGGGCTGATGCTTGGTATTAGATAGCCCCGGAGGCCCATCCCTCAGGAAGACTAATTCTGTCTCTCTGCAGTCTTTCATTCCCTGTAGCTCTCTGTCTATGATGGGGCCCATTGCATTCACCCCCTTCTACAGCAGCATGTCCATTGGTGGTGTTGTGTTCGGGTCTTACCTAGGCCACTATACTGTGGCAGTTTCAGGACACACGAGGCCTTGGCAGACACCCTAGCCCTCTGGCTCTTACAAACTTCCTTCTCCCTCTTTTAAAATGTTCCTCAAGCCTCAAGCATGAAAATTATATTGCAGATGTATCCGCTGGGGCGGGACACCCTCCCTCAGTGGTTCCCTGTATTTTTGACCGGGTGTGGTTTGCTGTGATGGTTTCCACTGCTGCCATCCTCTTTTACTGAAGGATGAGAGCTACACTTACCTGCAGGTACAGGGTAAATATTTGCTTTTATATGTTTGCTTGCCCATGAGATTCTTCAAGCCAGGAGTGAGTTTAGTGGACAAGGGCAGATACCACTTCAAAGCGACTACTGACTGTTCTCAAATGTTGAAAGAGCGAAGCAGCAGGAAGCCAGAAACACAGGGAAATGAGATTTCTCTCTCGTCAGTTAACCAAAGCTTAGTACCTGCAAGCCAAGAAACAGCAGAAGTCCCAGCAAATGTCCATGTTTGTCCATATTTGGATGCCAAATGTAGACAACCCTAGAATTATGAGTCCTGAGCTTTCCCAGAAACCTCGGGCGCTGGGTTTTCACTCTGCTTAACTTTACATGGAGGGTCACTAACACAAAACATGTGGAGGACCTGCCTAGCCTCTTGCCGGGTTGGTTTGTAGGAAACGCACTGGCTTGAGTCTGTAGCTAGAACGGCTGTGACCCATCGCCTGCATCCAAGCAATCCTGGTGTGGTGACAGTTCGATGCTCCCACAGCTGCCCGTTTATCGTTTGGACTCTGCTTGCCAAATGGGAAGTGTAGACACGTGATCCTGATAAAGTCCCAAACCGCTGGCTCTGAAAAGAAAAATCAAGAAACATATTCTCAAAGAGTTTTGGTGGAAAACACTTTTTTTTTCTGTTGATCCCCAAATACTATATTTTATTAGAATAAATAACGAGAGAAACGCTTTTCCTCATTTCTGTGAGTACAGCTCAGACACAGCTTTCCCAGGAGTGGCCTGCTGCCCCGCCCTGCCGCCCTGCCTCTCTCCTGCACTCATTCCTTCTTTAATAGGGTTGAAAGTAGAGTTACAGAAACCAGGCTGGGAACTTGCCTTGACCTTGTATGTAAGCACATCAACGTCAACCTGCACATTGGCCATATAGCAGTGCACCAGGGGACACTCAGGTGTCTGGGGAGAAGGGTCCACAACTATGTTGAATTAGTTTGTACTTTTGAATCTTCATTGTTGGTAAGAAATGATGGATCCTTCAACATCCATCCCGACACACAAGTCTGCTGAGATACCACCTCTAAAACCTCTTCTCTGTGGGCTCCGGCTCTAAAGACCATTCCAGACTGAACTAGCTGATTGAACAAGCGCCACCAGAGCACACTGAGAAGGGACCGACCCAATCCAACGCAAATAACTGCTTTCCCTCCACATTCCTGAGTGGCTAGGCATGTTCTTCCTACTCTTGAATGCCTGTAATTCCTGGTCGGAGAGTCAATTATGACTTGCAGGAGCCAAGAGACTGAGGCTTTCCTTTACAAGCAGCCCTTCTGCAATGGAAGCAGCACACGTGGTGATCAGTGCTGGCATCCCCCCTGTGTTCTCATCCTCTGCTGGTCGCGGTGAATTTGAGACACTTCTCTATTTTTTTTTCCAAGAGGTGTCATGGAGAAGTGGCATGCCTCACTGAGGAACCCTTACGGTCCGTGTCGCTGTTGTGGTTTGAATGTAAAATCGCCCCTCAGGTTCAGTCAAGCAGAACAGTAGGATGAGTGATCAGGGTATAGTCGGTGTGTGGGAAGCACTGTTTTTAGTACATATGGATTAGTCTACTAATCCTCAAAGTGACCGTTTTCAGGTTGTTTTTGTCTTACCCCGGGTTTAAGATGAAGAAACATAAAGCACAGACACTGTCACTGGCAGGGGTCACATGAAGACGTCACAGATCCTAAGGTTGCACAGGGTCCTTCTCCATCGACCTGCCTTTCCAATGCTGCCTCTGAGGCTGCCCTGGCTCCTGGAAGGTGCAAGTCTACATCTGGGCTCAAGGTGAGCCCTTTCCTCAGGTAAACAGCCTCCTTGAGCACAGGCAAGGATATGAACACAGAGGTGCTGGCTGTGAGGAAGTTTCTCATATGTACTAAAAACAGTGCTTCCCACACACCGACTATACCCTGATCACTCATCCTACTGTTCTGCTTGATTGAACCTGAGGGGCGATTTTACATTCAAACCACAACAGCGACACGGACCGTAAGGGTTCCTCAGTGAGGCATGCCACTTCTCCATGACACCTCTTGGAAGGAAAGGAAAGCAATCTGAGCTGCACGCAGCCTCCAGATGGCCTTTTGGGTTGGGTCATCATCAGCCATTTCTCTCCTGTCCCAGACCCTAGCCCTGATGCCCTTCCCCAGTAGCCCTCGCTCCTGCAAGGAAGAGCAAGGGGCCTTCTGCTTGTTTAAAACAAAAGGTTGACTCTGAAAGGGACAGTCTATTTCTGCTGGGAGCTTTCTTGGGATTCTTGGGGGTCCATCATTAATATCTTCCCAGTTTCATTTTCTCCTGAGGAGGAGGGAGGGATGAAATAAAGTCAATATCAAAATATCGTAGGAGGGAGAAGGTCTTTGGGGGAGAGAGAAAGCTAGGATGAGCCCTAGGATTCAAGTAGGTGGACCTGGGAGGGGCTTCCCAGAATACAGGACATCCAGGAAGCACCAGCCACAATTATGTGGCCAAATGCCTGATGGAACAAAGTCGCCCAAGAGACTTAATATCCCCTGGTCTCCATTTGCTCTTTCTACAGTCAGCCTGTTTCCAGCTGTTTCCAACTTCAAAAGGATTAAAGGATTGTGGCTTACTTGCTTCAGGAGTCAGTGAGTGGGAGGGTATTTATGGCTGATCCCAAGGCTTAGGAGCCAGAGAACTAAAGAAACCTTGATCCCACAAAACAGGTGGAGACACTGAAAAATCAAAGCAATGGGGCAAACCCAAGAATTTTTGCAAGAAGAGGAATGAACTGATGTAAAGAAAAGAAGCCCTTCCCCCCCCCAGTTGAGGGTCTGGGGAGGCCATCTGGAGCCTGAACCCTTCCATCCTGCCACACCCCAAGAAAATTTCTAGCACCCACCTACTAGGGACTAAGAGTAACTTGCATCATCTAAGAGGTGTGGAGAGATCTAGAGGAGTCTTTGTCTAAGGACAAGGTCTGGATTCCTGTTTTAGAACTTGAAACCATCTTCCAGAAGAAATAACAACTGTGCATGCATTCATTCTATATGTAGAAATGTCTATGGTACCAGCTTCAGCACCATGTGATGAAACGGTAAAGCCAATAGTGATAGTAAAGGATACCATGGCAAAGACAGGGGTGTGTCTTGTCGGAGCTGATTCTTGACCTGTGAGGTGTGATGAGAACTAGGATCCATGGCTGGAGCTCCGGAGTCCATTTCACTAAATTTGATAGGCAAAGTCTTACTGAGAGACAGGCATTTAAATAATGGGGTCTGGTAAAGGGAAGTGTTTAGGATAGTTACTGCCATGTCCCTCCCATTACTGTCATGATCACCTCTGGTACAAATTAACAGCCTAAGAGTCCTCAGTTCTTCCCAGACCCACTAACTCAGGGTTTCTGGAAGTATGTCTCAGGAATCTGTACTTTGACAAGCACCACAGAATATCTCTTCTCTTCTTCATGTTAATTTTGGAGATCCACCACAGGTTTATATTTTATTATTTGTTGTCTAAGAATTTGGGTGCTCAGGGGATAAATGAAAACAATGATCCCATATACTCAACAACTATAGTCTGGAGAAGCACTGGCATACACATACAAGGTGCCTAACACACCTAGCTACATAAATGTGGGTCAACTCATCTAAACCATTGCATTCACATATGTCACACAAATCTAGGCGCTGACATTTCTGTAGCCATGGACAGAGAGGCAGGTACCAAGAGGGTGTTATAAGGGCACAGCTAAAGAGTGCCAGCCCCTCTCAGGTCTAGGATAGGGGGCCAGCAGTGCTCTTTCCTGCAGCTGAGCTGCTGGAGCAGAAAGACATCACGGCTAGTGCCTTCCTTGCCTTGGTAGCAAGCGGAGCCAACTCTGGTCTTAGCTTTCCTGTTCTATGTGGGTGTCCTTTTCAAAGCCCTGGCTTCCTGAATCCCTTCCAGAGTTCCAGAACACTCATCATGGAATTTACCAGGTCCTTGCTTCCCTCATCCAGTGACCTGTCTGGAGTGGGAGATACAAATGGGTCAGCCATAATTAGCAGCATAGATGTTCAAAGAGACTCCATGCTAGGCACAGACAGTCAGTGACGGCCAATGCTTTGCTCTGAAAATAAAGATGGCTTACTTGCAGTCACAGAAGCTAAGCAGGGCGTCTGCACTGTGAATATTTCCTTGCTCAGACATGCTGCCCTTCTGGTTCATCAGCTGCCTGTGAAGAAAAAGGTGAGCTGGTGACTTAGGTGACCCACTTGCAAGGCACCACTGGACGTGGCAATAGCTTTCAACAGCCCCCTCCCCCATCATTATGGTAGGAACCACACCATTTTATTGGTATCTTTCAATAATAGTTACTTAGGGTCAGTTAAGGTAACAGGATCTTTTTGTCTTGTTCTCTGTTGTTGTTGTTGTTGCTGCTGCTGTTGTTGTTGTTGTTGTTAAAGATTTATTTTCATTATTTTGAGTGTGTGCTTGCATTCCTGCATGTTTGAGTGTAGGTCCCTTTGGAGAACAGAAGCATTAGATACCCTGGAGATGGAGTTAAAAAACAGTCATGAGATGCTGGACGTGGGTGCTGGAAACCAAACTTGGGTCCTCTGCAAGAGCACGATCTGCTCTTAACCTCACTTGCTCTTGCTTGGTGTTTTGAGGCACACTAGGGTCTCACTGTGCAACTTAGGTGGCTTTGAACTTACATTCCTGCTCGAATGCCAGGTGTGCACCACCACACCTGGACCCCTTAGGTAGGGAACTTTAAGCAGCTGTGAGAACCCATGGCCTCTCTTGCTCTAGTGATTTCCCAGGGTCACCGATGGTCAGACACCACCTTTCTTATTCTCAGTAGTTTATAGCTAAATTGTTATCTATATGCCTAAGGGGCCCAAATTAAATCCTGATATTGCTTGTAGAAACAATGAAAGGCTGAATAATGTAACTGTGCAAACAAGGTAATATTACTCAAGCCAGTCTGGTCTGTGTCCACTAGCTCAGGGAACTGGCAAGGACTGGAACCTTCATGGAAGGACCAGACTTGGTCTCCTCCCTCAGGACTGCATTCCCAGACAAGTTCAAGGGTACGGAAAATCCAATGGACAACCAAACTTTTACACTAAAAAAAAAAAAAAAAAAAAAAAAAAAAAAAAAGTATAGAAGTTCCCCTATGAGAGTCTATGGGAAAAAGAACCAAAGTCTGGTTACCTCTCTGCTCGGCTGCCACACAGCACAGGAAACCACAAGGGCTCTTTGCGAAGACTGTATCTTCTTGGAGTTACCTTCTCTTCAGCATGGCTGAAGATGGCTGGCTGTCAGCCGTCACTCGTTCCTTACAAGAGTCCCTCTTCATCCTGAAAACTTTTCAAGGACAGAAAGTGAATTTACTCAGCTCTTATAGACACAGCCTCAATTGCTCTGTAGAGGAAAGATACGCCTCTGAAGAGCCCATGGTGTTTTTAGCCAAGTATGAGCAATTTGGCAAGTTTATCAGAGCAGCCTGCTAGATCGTTCTTCTGAAAGTTGTTCCTGGAATGGAAAGCTGTTCGACTCTAATGGCCTTATCTAAGAAACCCCAGTGGTCCCACTACCACTCTGAACTCTGTGTTTTTCATTTTGGAGCAGGTGAGCCTGTCAGGCACAGACCCTGTGGTTTGCAAGAAGAGAGTGACATTTTTTTTTTTTTAGTGGAAATTCAGTCATCAATTCACTCCTCAGTGGGTAAGAAAGAAGCAAGGTGTTAGTGGCGGACAACCAAACGCAATAGCCTCGGCTATGTGAAACTCGACGTGCGTCTTGGAATTTTTGAATCTGAAGTCGTCTATGCCAAGATACACTTGGGTAACACAACCTGAGAAAACAAAGTTTTTTTAAAAAAAAAGCATTCTGGCATCTTTTTCTAATGACACATACAGTTCTATAATATACTGAGCTAGGTCTTTCCTTCCAACTTGACAGAGTGCAACACCATATATGTCTGGCCCTAGCCCAGGGGGAAAGTATGACTTGGCCTCCCCCAGATCCTCTGTGGCAGCTCATCCAAGGGGCCTAGGAAGACACAGACGATTAATATATTACACTCTTCTGCTATGAGGTGGAGGGGACTGTCCACCTTCCCTTGGTTTTGAAATGTGAGCATGTGACGTGGGCAGGATGTGGGCAATGCCATTGCCCAGCCTCTTTGCAACCAGGTAAAGGATGGCTAAGTTGTCTTCCACTCTTTGAAAAGTTGTCCAAGAAAGGCATATCGTCTTCCTGTGGGCTAGTCTCACTGAGAGTTAACTCCGTTTTAGCTAGAAGAGTTAAGCCCAATGTTAATATGATGCTTCTATGGTTTAGATATTAAAATTAAATATCTGAATTTATTTTTTTTGTGTGAGAAAGCAACCTGAATGTTTATTTCAGTCATAGCAACAATCATAATCTTGGGCTTGTGCTAAGGACGGTTGGTCTCCTGGGTTCGGCTAGAAATTCACAACATGGGAATTTACAGAATTTTCATAAAAGCAATTGGAATGACACTGTTTTCATGGGCTCCCAGGGTGAATGTCTATTAACAAAAGATGCTTTGCTTCCCTCACACCTGCTCAGTGCTCCACAGGGGCCGGAGCGATGCACGTTCCAATAGAGCAGCGCCAACAAAATCAAATAAAAATGAGGTTCCCAGGATGAGGATGGAGACTAACAGTCAGCGCCTTGGAGGAGGAGAGGAGCTTTTGGAGCTAGCCTTTAAAGCAGAAAATTGCAAAAAGTAGATTTGCAGCCATAAATCATATAATTTTGACTGTTGGACCTTCTATTATATAATGCACATCTGTGGAGGGTGGGAGGGTTTGGGAATCTCCGTGCGTGTGTATGTGTGCATGTGTGGAGGGTGGGAGGGTTGTGAATCTGTGTGCATGTGTGCATGTGTGTCTGTGTGCATGTGTGGAGGGTGGGAGGGTTGTGAATCTTGTGCATGTGTGCATGTGTGTCTGTGTGCATGTGTGTATGTATGGAGGGTGGGGAGAGTTGTGAATCTGTGTGCATGTGTGTATGTGTGCATGTGTGTTTTTGTGGAGGGTGGGAAGAGTTGTAAATCTGTGTGCATGTGTGTATGTGTGCATGTGTGTTTGTGCGAAGGGTGGGAGAGTTGTGAATCCGTGTGTATGTGTGAAGGGTAGGGACAGCTCAGAGGTAGAATTTCAGAAGAGTTGAAAGAGAAAAAATAATTCTAGCACAATAGGAATTATTTTTCTTTGCATGCTGTTGGAAAAAATTAGGAAACTTTTGCAATACCTGCCTGAGTGAATGTGTTTATACTTGATAGATTAATGCTTTGAGAAAGGAAAACATCAAAACCTACTAAATCCCACTACTAAGAAGTCTGTGTATGGAAAAACAAGGTAACAACTTAATTCCCTTAATTGCTAGCACATTCATATTTAAGCACCATTCCAGTATTTTTAAGATTTTGTCATTGTTTGGAGAGTCACAAACATCTCTAAAATACCACATTAATAGTTAACCTCTTCCATGGTTGTGAATATGGCCTGTCTCATGATGAAACTTAATCCCTTCTATGGAACGCTAATAAAGCAGGATGGAGATAGGGCTATGCCCGCATGAGCAGGCTGATCTATTCAGTTAGTGAGTTATCTTAGGGTGGGTTTTCTGAAAAATCAGCTTGGCAAGTTGACTATACACCCCACCCTATTCTACCATCACCTCAGGGCTAAAAGCAAGAAAACTGTCTCAGAGGTTCTTGACCTTGGACAAGAACCACGAGTCAAAACAAGCCTCTTTTCTTTCTAACTTATCTGCATCATTTTGTTATTAGCAACAGAAGGTCCTTTGCCCTCTCTCGATGAGCTTACATTTTATTTGGAATTGAAAAATGACAACTACATAAATGATAGAAGCTTTCATAAGATAAACATGTTCTTATTGTAATCTCTGTGGTGCAAGAGCGAGTAGCGTCTTGAGTAGGGTTCCCCTTCAGGATTAAATCTGGGTAGAAGGATGTCGTGGATAGTAAGACCCGGGAGGGAGAATTCCAGATCAGAAAAGGTCAACGGAGAAGCTATGAATGGGAAACATCTGGGTGAGGTGAGGCTGTGGGGGCTGAAGAGAAGCTCAAAGCAAGGAGAGGGGCACAGCGGAGGCTTCTGTTGGTTTTCATTCATCTTAACATCAATATCAGACACCTGCTGTATGTTAGGCTCCCTGCCAGGTGCTGACGCTGGGGTGGCCGTGGTCGTTACTTTTCATCTCTGAGACAAAATGTCTAACAAAAGCAACTTATTCGGGGGGAAGAATATATTTGGTTCTGAGGGCGTTCAGGTTCTCATGGAGAGGAAGGTCACATAGCAGTTGTCTGTGGTGACATTCACAGTGGAGGGAGAATACAGAATAGACACTAAGTATGGCAGTGTTCCAAGAAGAAAACCGGACCAGAACTGTGACCAGGCTTAAGTGACCTCTACGGCCTGGGTCAACTTTCTAATGGTTCCACCATCTTCAAAATAGAGCCACAAACTCAGGACCAAGCTTTCTCCTGATCTCCTCCTTTACTTCTTTTTAATTGGTTATTTTATTTATTTACATTTCAAATGTTATCCCCCTTCCTGGTTTCCCCTCTGCAAACCCCCATCCCATCTCCCTCCTCCCTGCTTCTATGAGGGTGCTCCCCCACCCCCATCATTCACGTCTTAGCTCCCTAAAGATTCTTACTGGTTTGATTCAAATCTTAACTCACTTGCAGGCAGTCAAAAACAAAGAATTTCAACCCACTTTGATCCCTTCAGATAAACTAAAATGTGAATGAAGTCATACATAGATAATTGATGAGAATATGGTTAGTAATATCAGAAGGTTGACTTTTCTCTAGGTCAAAGACCCTGTTGTATCAGGGTCAAAATACGATCGTCAGTAACTAGGGAAGACAATTTGAAGACCGGATTTGCCACTTCATAGCACTTTTACAAAAGAAAACTTTTCTGTCTGCAGGGTAAGTGTCTTAAGGAAGCAGAGGCTAGACTTGGTGGCTTTTACTTGGTGGCCAGAGCTATTGCTGGCACCACCATTCCTTACCTTCATCACAGCCCCAGTCCTCCTCGCCAGCTCTGCTGTCCGGAGCACTTGGCCAGCACAACAGCTAAAGAGGCTCTTGGGGTTATTGTTCCAGGAACCAAGTTTGTTTTTACACTGCTCTGGTTGCATAAGCTTTAGAGTTTTGAATGGCCTGCTCCAACCTTATTTTTGCTTAAGTTCACTTACAGAGTGGCTGACTGTATGTGTGTAAGCATTGAAATACTTGGCTTTCTTTTTAAAGAAGTCTTTAAGCAGAAATACTTGCATGATCGTTATTATAATTTGAAGACATGTTGTCCTGTACCTACACTGTGTCTGCTATTGTTTAGTCTTAATACTGCAAAGAAAACCTAGGCACTCATTTGTTGTTGGGAGATGAGGGCTCTAATTACCTTGTACCAGGGGCAGCATTGAACCAGGATTATATCTTTCATAAGTCAGCTATACATTTTGATAGTGGGATTTTCACCACTGTAACCTATGCTTGGGGCTCTCAGATTCTGAAGACAGCAGGCTGCTTTGGTTCCCAGTCTTGGACATTTCAGTCCATTAAATGATCAGCCTGCCCCACCGGACCTGTGGCAAGGCTGAGAGATTATCATGGCAGTAGGGGATGTGGTAGACCCTGTGGCCAGAAAGCAAAGAAACAACCTGTTTCTCATAATCCACTCCAGGATACTACCTGATAACCTAGCTTCTTCAGGGTCTACCTCCGAACATTACCTCTCTATATATCACTCATGTTAAACATACAGGCTTTCAACAGACATCTAAGATGCAAATGATAGTGACGTTGAGACTCTGCCATTTTATTCTTATGGCCCGTCTGCTCAGTCTGCGTCTCTTTCTGTGCCCTGTGACTGCTTCATTCACATGTTATCAACATGACCACATCATGCCAAGAATGCAAAGAATGCGTTATATCCTATGAGAAGGGAATAATGAAAGAATATCATACCACGACTTTTTACTTACTTAGATGCTCATTTGTTCTCAGAAGTCACACATAAAGCTCACCTTAGTTGGGTGTATTCTGCCCAAATGGTAACATATAAGAAACAAAATAAAACAACAACAGAAAACACCCCAGTTGGCATTTGTGTAGAATATTATGAAATACGGACATTATTTTGAAATTTTAGAATATTAGGATATTATTATGAAATACAGGTAGAGCAAATCCTTGTTATAGCAGCCATTAGACACCATGTTCTCTCTCCACACACACACATACTACAGATAAATATATTATAAATGTATTTTATGATATACATTACAAATAAGAGTAAAAACTGATTAGCTCATGTAAAAACACTATGTGCCAGATAATTTTCCAAGTCTTTCAGCAGCCTTATTGTGTTCATAAGAGTTATTAACTCTTCTATGTGGCCACACATGTGGAGGACATTAGAGGATAGCACTGTTGGGTTGTTCTATTTTCCCAGGGAAGGCACTGGGCTTCTTCCACAAGCACGTAACACACTGAGCCATCTTGCCAGCTCCATATTTTTACAACTTTTCTGAGGGCGTGACTGTGTTTGTGGTATGCCTGTGTGTCTGTGTGTCCATGGGTGTGTAGGTGCATGTGCGTGCACATGTAGGCCAGTGGCAAACCTTGGGTGTCTTCCCTGAGCCCTCTCCATTCTGTTAACGGAGGCAGGCTCTCTCACTTGAACCCAAAGCTCACCCTCCCCTGGTTCTCTAGATAGCCTGCTTGCTCCTCCAGGGACAGTCTGGCCCTGCCTCTCCGGCACTGGGATCACAGGCAGGCCCCAAGGCTGACCTGCACTTACGTGTGTTCTAGGAATCCAAACTCTGATCCTCACACTTGGTTGGGAAGTATTTTACCCATTAAGCCATCTCCCATGTCCTACCTTCAGTTTTCGGCAAAGGAAACTGAGGTACCAGAGAGCTAATCAGCTGACGTCACACTGCTGCTTTGTAGCAGAGGGGACACAGTACTGAAAGCCAAGCACTGGACTCAGTACATGGAACGTCACTGTGTTCTTCTACAGAGAAAGGAACATCCCCACTTTATAATAATAAGGATCTGGGGCTCAGAGGGACAAAACAGTTCAAACTGAAAATAGGCACTTGGCCTGGTGGGCCCCTCCCAAATTCTAATTTTTTTTTTGTCTAGTCTCCAAAATCCTTATTACATCCTTTGCCTCTGGAATACATTTGAAGATTCTGTTAGAAAGTCCTCAGTAACTTGCATTTGATTGTTTATTTTTACAGTTGAATTCCTATCATTTATTTCTGAATTGCATTTAGAAATAGGAGCATCTAATTTACATCAGAAGCCTTTTTTTTTTTAATACTAAAGACCCAAATGGAAAAGACTTCTCAAAGTTCTCAGATGTGTGAGCCCTTTCTTTGATTTCTATTTTAAAGTTCTGTTAAATGAACATGGCAGAAGACTGGCAGTTTTTGACAGCTTTGAGATTCCTCCCAATTTCTCTTTTAACATTCCCCCAAGGAAGATCAAACAATTAAACATGGAGAGGAAATCTAGATCAAATGCAGGAGAGCAATCTGACTTGCCAGCGCCTGGGCCAGTCAAGGCTTAACCAGAGGAGCACACTGTTTAAATTAAGTCATGGCTGGAAAACCTCAACCAGAACAGGACAAATGTGCCTGAAGGAGAAGGGGCTGCTTCCCACTCACCTGTTCTGTCACTGACACACCAGGACAGAGTTAACCAGAAAACAAACGTATTCCCCAACTTCTGAACTACTAGTGGCTGATTCTGGGTTCTACCCTGGCAGCAGTCCTGTTTTGTGTTTGACAATCTCCTCAGCTCTTGACCCCTGGCCATAATGAGGAGGGCAAGGGTGTAGCTTATTAGAGAAACAAGTTAGTAGCTTCTTCTAGAAGAACTGTTCTCCTCTTTTTGAAAGAAAAGGGACCACATGCAACCCTCCAGGGTACGAGATCTGCCCTAGATATAGATGCTTCACTTAGGCATAAGTTGAATTGGATTCTGTATGAGTTTTAGTTAAACTCTTGGATAGAAGGCCAACACCCAGGTCCCCTTCCTGGGCCAGTGCCTCCATCTCCCAAGTAATATGGAATGAACTCTTCCCTGTCTTGCTTGGAAAAGCTGGTGAAAGTGTGCCCTTGATCCATCCAGTGGTGAGCTCCAGCCAGTGAACAACACTAAGCAAGAAATCTCTTCCTTCAATCTGGGACAAGGCTGCCGCAGAGCTCACTGTGGTGAGACCAGTCTACACTATTTCACTGTTGAAGCTGAAAACATACCCAGCTTTTTGCATGCTGCATTCCTAATTCCTTGGGGGGAATTTTTCCTATAAGCACCAGTCCCCTACATCACTATAAAACACCCCCTAACTCTGATTGCTTCACAGAAGCCAAGCCAAGCCTACTGAACTTGTCTTTCCTCTTGTTTTATGATTTTTCAAGTTAGATTCCAGAAAGTCCTGGGCCAGATAGTTCAAGTCTGTTGATATGCACTCCCGGGTTTTCTTTAGGGGTCAGTCCAATTGGGCAGCTTCCAGCAAAGAAGAGAACACAGGCAAAGCAAGCAGCCTCAGGAGCCATCATCAGTGTGAGCTCGTGACCATGGTGTGTACCGTGAATCCCTACACCAGTCGAGTGTGTTCTTGTGTTTGTCTACGAGGCACACATCTCTCTCATTTCCAATGGGTTTCCAATCTGAGAAGGACATTACATGCCAGGTTTCCAGAGGTTTCAACACCACACGACTGATCTCAATTTGTGTGAGGGCTTTTTAGTTTCATGCCAGACAATTCCAAGCTTGAAAACGGGGCAGAGTCGGGACTGTTTTCCTGTGTAGAATGGCTAACATAAAGCAGATGTGGATCTCTTTCTCCAATCTGGATTATTTGTCAGGGAATGTTAACTCTTCAAAACACACACACACACACACACACACACACACACACACACACACACACATGAAGGCAGAAATAATAGGCATTAAACTCACTTTTCATGTCCTCTTATTAATGAAAACAAACGTTCTGAATAAACAGACTAAGAATAACAAAGACAAATGACCTCTTGGCCACAAGCCCCTGCTTCTTGGTGAAGTTTCCTCACTCTCTTTAGCTTTCTTCCTTGTCTTTTTCATCCACTAAGCACTTTGAAGGTCCTTGTTGTTTCTTTGCTTATTCCTCCTTTATATTCATTTTTGGTGCATTTTTTTAAGGTAACTATCCAAGGTAGTTCTAGAAACTGAGGCAGGAAGGGTTGGATGCAGACACAGACTGAGAAATTTCTAAAATAATAAATAACCAAAGCAGATGGTTCGGGGTAGTTTTTCTAGATCTTTTTATCTCACTTGGGAGTATGAGACTCTTCGGGGTTCCTCAAAAATCAAATACGGCAGCTCTGATGTTCTGAGAAAGAATATTCAGGATTGGCACAACAGACATCACCATACAATCTCTTCACAACCTATAATCATAGCTTGTTTGTCAGAGATCTTGACTTCGAAAGTTTAGAGATATCAAAATGTATTGTGTATGTATCTAACTTCTGTTAAGGCTTTAAATTACTTGCCAATTACTAAAACTAAAATATGTCAGCATTGAACCTCGAAGTCATTCTTCATTGTACTTTATTTTATTGCATATTAACTGGACATATTAGTAGGATTCAAGATTGTGTTTCCACACGTGCATAAATAATGTACATATCAAATCCATCCGCTTTGATTTCCTCTATCCTCATACTACATCTGTTTCTTAATTCCTAATCACCTTTTAGGTCAACCTTTTGTATTTGTTTACATAGTTTGTTTTAACATGTAAAAGAGACTGATGTAATTTTGGTTTTGGTTTTTGGTCCGGCTTAGTCTACTAAAAACAATCCATTTTGCTGAAAATGACAGGATTTCTATTTCTTTCTCTTTTTTTTGCAGTCCATCTTTTAAGAAAGACTGTGTGTGTGTGTGTGTGTGTGTGTGGTGTGTGTGTGTGTGTGTGTGTGTGTGTGTGTATAAATGCAGTGGGTTCCCTTGGAGGATGAAAGATGGCATTGTATCCCCTGAAGCTTGAATTATGGATTGTTGTGAGCTGCCATGTGGGTGCTTGGGAGCTGAACTTAGGTCCCCTGGAGGGGCAGCAAGCACTCTTAGCTGCGGAGCCATTTCTCTGGCTCTAGAGACTCAATTTTATGGCCAAGTAGTGCTATATTGTATTTACAGGCAACAGTTTTTTATGCACTCATCTCTTAAGATCACCCAAGGCAATTCCATACCTCAGCTGCTGGGAATAGTATAATAATAAACAAGGATTTCCGCTGTCTCTTTGGTGTTCTGATTTCGTTTTCTTTGATTGTATACTGTGATCCAATCTGCAGAATGAAATAAGAGATTTGTCCACTGTTCACTTGACAGAGTTAATAGCCAGAATACACAGGATTCAATGTGACACTTCCACAGAATATAAAAAGAACATAAAACACTTTAAAATGAAAAAAAAAAGAAAGAAAAGAATAGGCAACCCAATTAAAAGATTTCTAAAGGACTTGAGTAGACACTTGTTAAAAGAAGAAATATAAAGACCTGAAAATACATGAAAAAAAAATCTCAATAGCATTGACCATTAGGCAATTGCAAATTAAAACTACAGTGAGGTCTCATCAAACCCCAGTCAGGATGGGTACCGTTAAAAATGCTGAAGGTTCAGAGGAAGGGGACTGTGAGTGCTTTAATCTGTCGCAGCCCCTGATGCTCTGTTGCCATCAACCCCAGATCTCTTCACCTTTTTTGTTTCTTGATGCCCTTCCTTCCTAGGAGTCTCTTCCCGTGTCTGGGACTCTCTCCTTCATGCTTCCTCCAATCCACTCCTCCACAGACAGCAGCCCCTTCAGCCTAGCGCTGTTCTTCTTGGCCGAACAGTCACTGCTACCAAGGTAACACTGACTTTTCTGTGGCATGCATAGCTGCATGTATTCCCATATAACCATCAGATGCCTGACAAACGCTGAGAGAATGCCAGCGATGCTCTGCGAATGGCTTCCTTATAAAACGGTCATGGCCAGCATGCCGGGTTAATAGATTGAGCAGGGAGCCATGGTTCCTAGAGAGGCTATTCCATTATAAGTAGGTTTTTCTGGAGGAAACAGCTTGCTTGGTTTGAGATAGGCAAGACAGAGAAATGAGCTCAGCTAATAAAGTGGAGGAAACTATTGAGAAGTAAGTGGTGTCTGAGAGTCATGGGAGCACGGCTCATACAGCTTATTCATGGATGGTAATCAGGTCAGCACTGGCCCAGGAAAATATGCTTCCTAAAGAGTAATTAAAAGTAAGCAAAGAAGCTCCATCTAAGAACCTCCATCCTTTAAAACCTTGATTCCTTGGCCGCTAGTTAAATATCACAGCTAAAGTTAATACAAACAATTGTATTTTAGAAGTAAGACCTGACTATTGCCCTGAGATATATGTTATAGTTGTATATGAAGTGTGCACTTCTGACCCACAAGACCCATACATTAAAGGTTTGGTCTCCAGCTGCTGGATTCAATCACTGAGAACTGACCATATAATGAGGATGCTGATTTCCTCAGTCAATTGATGAGTTCAAGCTGAGTGGATTTTTAGGAGGGTTGAGGAAGTTGGTCCCTGGGAGCACATATCTTGCTCTGATTCCTTCTTGTCTGTCTTTCTGCTTCCTGTCCCCCAGGAGGTGTGTTACTTTGTACCACCATACACACCCCAACACAGTGTTCTGCCTCACCCTGGCCCAACAGCAGTGAGCCAAGTGGCCGGGAACTGAGGCCTTCAAAACCACCATGAGCCAAAACAAGTCTTTTCTCTTTTAAACCATCGTTATCTGTCACCGTGATGGGAATCCCGAGTGCTGCACATTGTCTAAACATTTTGGATGGTATTATACACGAGCTCAGCCTACCATTCAACTTTCTTTGGGAGTCAGAGGCAAGAAGAAACGGTGGAGCAATAATACAAGATAGGGCGTTTGCTTACTTTTCTAGAGTATCCATCCCGTATTGGGTCTTTACTTCCTTAGCCAGAAGTATAAAAGCAAGAGGAAGATTTTACAAATGGAGTCAGAAAAAATCAGGAAAGGCTGGACAAGGCTTGCTCATTTGCCTTTGAGGAAATAAGAACTACTTTACCCAAAATGTTTAAGAGTTGCTTCATGGAAGTTGCAACTTAATCAAAACTGATCCCCCTAAATCTCTTCTTGGCAGCTGTATAAACAAGTATAAAATATGAGCAAAAATCTCTTTTCAGACTCCCTAACAGAATTTTCTGCAACAGTGTTTGGGAAATACTACTGAAATCTGTTTGTGAACAGACTATATATTTTTACATCCCCCCCCCCCCGCCAAAAACAGCCTCAGAAATTAAATCAGAAAGAGGAGGACCCATTTTAGTACTAGTGTGTCTTCCCTGTAACTAGATTTTAGTTACAACCTCCTGAAATATACATAGTACACACTGGCATTACAATTCATCTTTTAAAATTCCAACCTTTATCAGCCAAGCATAACAGGCACTGATGGAAAACATTCATTTTGAAAATCTGAGATAATTTCTGGTTTCCTTGGTATTCTGAAACCATAGTTTCCAGATTCTTTAGTCAAATATTCTTTTCTTTTGCTTGTTTGGTTTTGTAATTTTTTTTTTCTCGTACTGGGATTGAACCAAGGGCCTCATGTGTGCTAGGGAAATGCCCTACCACTGAGCCCCAAACATCTCTTCTTTTGATGTGATCATGACCAGATTCTGCTATTCAGGTCGAACAGAATTCTGTTGTTAGCACTTACATCTATAGTGGATTGGTTTGATGCTATGTATTTAAATGCTAAAATACTGAAGCCCAAGACAAGACAATACTCTAAGACAAGCAGATCCTCACACATATCTGCTTGGTTGTATAAATGTTGCTCCCCAAGTTATCCCTGACTGGTTAATAAAGATGCCCAGCCTGGGCTGGGCAGAAGAGAGTCAGCAGAGTGAAGGTTCCTAGGCTTGGGGTCTCAGCCAGGGCCCACGAGATAAGAGAAGGGGGCAGAGGGTAGAGAGAAGGAAGTCACAGTGGGGGTAGGTGGATCACGAACGCATGGCCATGAGATCCAGTCTGTTGGAGTAGCAGCGGCCCAGGTGGTACGTGACAAGTGGTGGTAATCAGGTGCTATCTTGATGTTCTTGACAGGGAAGTAGGCAAAAGAGCATAGAGGGTTAATATGCTCAGCTCTAGTGCTTTATGACATAAATATAAAGGCTTTATGTCTTTTACTTGGGAATTAAATGGCCTAAGGTGGGGTAGAAACCCCCAAATACTATTTACTGGAACCCATCTCCTCTCAGGGTAAGGCAAAGGCTTCAAGGAGTTCCCACAGAGCTCCTTCAGGAGGCTGTGAGTAGATCTCACAGATAGGTGAACGGGGTTTTGGATGCTTAGCAGAAAATAATGGACCTTGTTTGTCCTGCCAAATTCCTTGCCGTGAATTCCATGTTGCTGGAACAGGATTAAATGCACAGTCTTATTGATTTTCCCCTCCTCATTTGTTCAGAAGAATTTTGAAAGGGCTTCAAAGATACTGGCTTTGGTTGTAGCCTTGAAGGCTTGAGAAAACAGCTGTTTCTTTCACGTCACCTTTAACCAGGAGTCATGCAGACACAGGGGCAGCACTAAGTTCTCAGGGGCAGTCACACTGCATGGAAGCAGTAGTGCTAAAGTGGAACACTTTGATTTCTGGAAAAACTTAGTGTGATAACATCAGATAAGACATTCCCAAGGCTGACCATAGGCTCCAAGGGAGAACAGGTCTGGATTAGCTTCTGAGTGGCCTCTCAGATAAATCTTTGGCAGCAAGTTGAGGGCACAGCTTTCTCAAAATGTGCCCCCCCCCAGCCCCTGGGCTTTAAAGATTTGTTCTCCAGTGATTGCAAAACCATGGATTAAAGAGTAGAGCTCAGGGTCGTGTACTCATCTATCATGTTCAATCCCTACACGGCCAAAATGAATAAAATACAAAGGCTCCTCTATACAAATCTTTTCATCCGTTAAAGGCTCTCCTTTAAATTGTTTTATATCTTAATTTTATTTTATGTGTATGAGTATTTTGCCTGCATATATGTATATCTGCGCATCACAAGGATACCTGGTGCCCCTATGGAGGCCAGAAAGGAGTGTTGGAGTCCCTAGAATTAGAGTTAGAGATAATATGAGCTGCCAAGTATGTGCTGGGAATAGAATATGGTTCCTAGGGAAGGGTAGTCAGGGATCTACACCAACCACTGAGCTGTCTCTCCAGCCCTAAAGTTTCTCCTTAAATAGTTCCAATATTATTTAGTATGCTTTTTTCAGAGAATTACTTCATATTGATGATGATTGTGATGTCTACCTACATAAAAATAACGTGTGTGAGTTGTGTTCATTTATTTATTACTAAGACAGCCTGCTCTGAGAAAGGTGAGCCTGTGTTGTTTGCTATATATCTCTATACTTAGGTATAAACACATTTGGGTTTCAGCTACCATCTTTCACCTGCTGCGTCTGGGTTCCATTACTGCGATAGGTCATAAGGAGAGGGGGATGGTCTGGGCTCACCCTTTCTGTCTATGATCACTCGTCTCCACTGCCTTTGAGCTTGCAGGCACTCCATGATGGTGTGAGCATGTGGCAGGGGAAGCAGTGTATCTTATGACGTTGGTGAGGCCAACAGAGAAGGGGTGGCTACAGTCCATAGCTCCTTCCAGAGCATGCCCACAGAGATCCCACTTCTTCCTATCGGGCTCTATCTCTTAAAGGTTCTACTACCCCTTGCATTACTACAGGCTGGGAACCAAGTCTTTTGGGGGACATTTCTTCTCAAACCACGACAATTACTATATAAAAATAAACGTAATGCAGTCTTCTGAAGCCGGCCATGCTGGTTTTGAAGAAGAATGAACAACGCTGACGATAGCAGTTGGTCCATGATTTCTCACTTTGTAGAACCCAGTGAGCAGGATATCTGTTCAGCTTACATGTAGAGGTTTAAAGCATGCCAGCTTTTAATTAAAAACTTATACAAGGTTTGAAATACTTCTATGATTCTTACTGTTAAGTCACTGTTGGCCTGAACTCCATTGTCAAACACCAGCATGCACAAAGACAAAATAATGATTCCTCCAGTCTGCATACAAACTTATCTCATTGGATATAAACCAAGTTACTCTTCATGTCCTAATGCACAGACACATTTATATTAGCATACACACAAAGAATTTTGTAAAATAGTGTTGTATCTTTTCCTGCAATTTTTTTTACTTCATATCCTGATCCATATTCAAATGTATAATTCATGTTCATGTGAAATAACACCATAAATAGATTATGATTCAGCTTTCACTAGAAAATATTAAAACTGGTCAAGATATTTTTTTCTTTGAGACAGGGTTTCACTGTGTAGCCTAGGATTACCTCAAACTTGCCATGTAGTCCAGGCTGCCCTCAAACTTGCAATCCTTTTCAGTCAGCCTACCAAAGAATGCAACTGTGGGTTGGGACCCATACACAACTGAGAAAGAAGGCTTAAAATACTATATTTTCATCCATCAATATGACACTAAGTTTTAATATACTAAGGTATTGTGTGCTTCCAAAAAAAGAGATTTTTATAAAGATATTACATATTTTAGGTGTACCCATTTGATAGTTTTGCATTTGTTTTTGCTATTGTGGAAGGAATTTTGTCTTCATTTATATTTAAGTAGTAAATATTGCTATGGTAGATTATTGTTGGTTATCATTATTTTTTTCCTTGGAAATATTATAAATCTGTGTTTATCCAATATGAATGGTGCTATCAGGTTTTTGTTGTTTTAACAAAAGACTTGAGACAGCTTATATATGAAGAAAAGATGCTTCTGTAGCTCTCAGTTTTGGAGCTGCAAGGGCCTGATGTTGGTATTGGCCAGTTTTCATGAAGTCTCTTGGCTGTCACATTATGGTGAACAGCAATGGATAGAGTGTGAAGCTGGGTGGATGTCACCTCTCACGCAGCAAGCCAGAGGGCTTTGGTAGGGTCAGACTTGGGCTTTTACAACTCTGTCTCAAGAACTACCAAGTGATCACACAAGACTGCCTTACTCCCTGCCAGTATCAAGTCCTAGTGATCTCTAGTCATCTATAGGCCTCTCACTAGGCCTATACCATCTCCCTAGGAACCAAGTTTCTAACACAAGAAATAATGGAGGTCAAATCACACACTAAATATAACATCTTGCAGGGTTTTTAAAAACAGTTTTTGTTGATTCTTTGTGAGGTTCACATCATGCATCCCAGCCCTGCTCACGTCCCTGTCCCTTCATATCTGCTACTCTTGTAACCCCCTTCAAATAGCAACACACACACACACACACACACACACACACACACACACACACAGAAAAACATCTCCTCATGGAAGGTGTGGCATATCACAGTGTGTCCCACAGTATATCCCTCTGTCCACTCATCATTACTTGCAAGTGTTCATCGCAATGAGTCATTGGTCTAGTTTGAGGTCTCTGGCTTCTGTGACACCATCAATATTGGATCCTCACTAGACTCCTCCCTGTTGCCCTGTGTCATGGAGATCCTGCAGCTTTGGATCAGCAGGACTGTTTCTTTCATGAGTCCCAACCATTTGCAGATGATATAGATCTTAGGGTGGGCCAACTCAGAGCCCTGATGTGGGCATGGGGGGGTCGCTGGGCTGCTCAGCAATCCCAGCTCTCCCTTATCCACACTACCAAGGTGAGCTCTCCAGCACTGTTTAACTAGCCCATGCAGTGTTGCCAGGTGCAGGAGGTAGGGTCAGCTCTCCTACTCTCCTGCCCTCAGGACTGACTCCCCTGCACCCATACCTCCAGAGCCAGATCCACTGTGCTGCTCAGTCAGAGCATGGGGCCCACTTGCCCATGTGCTGCAGCCTGTGAGGGGCTGGGCCAGCTCTCCTGCTTGCTTAGCCTCGGGGCTGGCTCACCAGTGCCTTTGCTGTCAGGGCCACGTCCACTGTGCTGCCCAGGTAGGGGCAGGGTCTGCTCTCCTGAGTGCACGCAGTGAGGGGGCAGGGCTAGCTCTCCTATTCTCAAGCTTTTGGGGTCTGCTCTCCCAACTACCACAGGTGTCAAGGGAGAAAGGGAAAGGGCATCACTCTTGAACCCATGTCACCTCATGGCAGGGCTAGCACCTATGGCCCGGCCTGTGCCTTGCTCTGGTGTGCAGGTCTGTGGGTGGCAGGGTGGTTGGCAGGTCTCTATCTGTCTTCCTCCTCCATAGCTGTGCTGCCTGGATTTGATTTGACTTGATTGGATTGTTGGTGTCCTAGGCATAAAACAGCTTTGGTCACCACACCAGGCATCAAGCTAGGATGAACAAGGGACTGTCACCTACTCTGCCCACGACTGATCTAAGAACAACATCACCAACAAGTAGTTTTTCCAGAAGGGAAGCATGCTTCCTCTTTCCATCAAGGCTGGTCACATGACTTGTTCTGGCCAATGACTAGTTCCGAACATGAACTAACACAAAGCAGAAATGTCAGATTCAGCTGTTAGTTACACCTAGCCTTTGACATCAAAGCGTTGAGGTTAGGATCCCTCCCTCAGCCTAGTTTCTAGAATAACAGGAGCTGTCTGGAGCTGAGTTCTGGCTCCTAACAGGGCAGAGCCCTCTGTGAAGAACCATGAAAGCCCTCATTGGCTTAGCTTACGTTCATGCTATCATGTAACGTTGTTGGATTCACAGATTACACATTGGTTAGAGACAAACCTCTCTAGTCAGCAAAAGCCATAACCAGATTGTCAGCATGTTTGAACTGGTTCCCTGGGTCTCCATCTCTACAGTGAGGATCTGAATGGGCCCAGATGTGGCCTGGACATACAGTGGACAGTAGCAGGACAGCGGGCTTGGAATATCCATATTTCACAGCAAATTGCAAGTCAGGCTGTTCTTCCACCCAGAGGTGGAGATAACCTCTTCCATCAAAACTGCTAACCTGAGTACATTTCAGACGGGAAAGGATTAGGCCCTTGCATGTCTAGCACACCTAGCGGAGCTACAGCAGAGTGGGGGACCTACGGAGCATCCGCTCTCATGCACTGTTAGTAAAGAAACGAGTTTGCTCTCGTGAGCCACTGTGAAGCTATGGTTTTGGGTTATGCACCAAAGTCTGCAATCATGAATTTAAAAAACAAACAAACAAAAAAAACAAAACAAACCACTGACATTTATGTATTTAGCTTACATTTTGAAACCTTAGCCAATTCCCCTACTTAAAAACAAAACAAAGGGGATCTAGCTCAGTGGTAGACCATGCTTTGTGTGCATGGGGTCCTGGGTTTGATTCCCGGTATCTCCAAGGTTTTCCTTTTAGCCAAGCGGTGGTGGCACACGCCTGTAATCCCAGCACTCTGGGAGGCAGAGGCAGGCGGATTTCTGAGTTCAAGGCCAGCCTGATCTAAAGAATGAGTTCCAGGACAGCCAGGGCTACACAGAGAAGCCCTGTCTCAAAAACAAAACAAAACAAAACAAAACAAAACAAAACAAAACAAAACAAAACAAAACAAAACAAAACCAGAACAAAACGAAGTGTTCTAATAACTTCTGGGGAGGGGGTGTTCTTTATCTTCTGTAAAGTGTGAACTATGTATTGTTTCCCAGGATTTATATTGTTATTGATTTGTGGCCTTTTTTAATTGGCTAAAATCCCCAACGCTAATTTTGAGTGGGAGTAAATATTCCATTAAAAAACTCGCTATGTCTTCATTCCAAATGTACTTGACACTGTGCTGTGGGGTCTAGCTCAAGCTCTGAAAGTCACATGTTTTTGCACAGGCACTTAGTCCTCCTATTCATCTGTGGGTCCAGGTGTTATGGGGAGATCACAGGCTGACTGCTGATTCTAAAAGGAAGGGAGAGGAGAGGGGAGGAAAGGGGAGGGGAGAGGGGGGAAGATAGAAAGAAGGAATGTATTTGTATATGTATGCATGTTTATATGTATGCATGTGTATAATAGTCTGTGGGTGATAGACATAACAATTTATTTCACAGAACTGAAATGGCAAATTTCAGAAGTTACTCCTTGAACTGGGCTTACTAAGTCATATAAAGAGCCAAATATGGTGGTCTACTCTCATAATCCCAACACTTAAGGAGCTAAGATAGAATAGACACAGGTTTGAGGCCAGCTTGGGCTACACAGCAAGAACCCAAGTCAGATATATAAGACTACTTCCATAATTTTGTTGAAGATATTTGCTGGTCCTTTAAGCTGTAAATCTTCACTCTCATCTATACCTATAATCCTTAGGTTTGGTCTTCTTATTGTGTCCTGGATTTCCTGGATATTTTGGGTTACAAGCTTTTTGCATTTTGCATTTTCTTTGACTGTTTCAATGGTTTCTATGGCATCTGAGATTCTTTCTTCTATCTCTTGTATTCTGTTGTTGATATTTGCATCTATGGCCCCTGATTTCTTCCCAAGGTTTTCTATCCCCTAAGTTGTCTCCCTTTGTGATTTCTTAGTTGTTTCTACTTCTGTTTTTAGATCCTGGATGGTTTTGCTCAGTACCTTCACTTGTTTGTTTGTGTTTTCCAGCAATTCTTTAGGAGATTTTTGTGTTTCCTCTTTCATGACTTCTGCCTGTTGACCCAAGTTCTCCTGTATTTCTTTAAGTGATTTTTGCATTTCCTCTTTATTGGCTTCTATCTGGTGACCCATATTCTCCTGAATTTCTTTAAATGATTTTCGTGTCATCTCAGGGATGCAGGGATGGCTAAATAGATGGAAATATATCAATGTAATCCACTACATAAGCAAACTCAAAGAAAAAAACCACATGGTAATTTCATTAGATGCTGAAAAAGCATTTGACAAAATTCAGCATCCTTTCATGCTAAAAGTCTTGGAAAGAACAGGAATTTAAGGCCCATACCTAAACATAGTAAAAGCAATATACAGCAAACCAATAGCCAACATAAAACTAAATGGAAAGAAACTTGAATCAATCCCACTGAAATCAGATACTAGACAAGGCTGACCCTCTCTCCATATCTGTTCAATATAGTACTTGAAGTCCTAGCTTGAGCAATTAGACAACATAAGGAGGTCAAAGGGATACACATTGGAAAGGATGAAGTCAAACTATCACTATTCACAGATGATATGAAAGTATACTTAAGTGACCCAAAAAACTCAACCAGAGAACTCCTATAGCTGATAAACAACTTCAGCAAAGTGTCTGGTTATAAAATCAACTCAAGCAAATCAGTAGCCTTCCTATACTCAAAGGATAAGCAGGCTGAGAAAGAAATTAGGGAAATGACACCCTTCACGATAGCCACAAACAATATTAAGTATCTTGGTGTGATTCTAACCAAACAAGTGAAAGATTTGTGTGACAAGGACTTCAGGTCTTTGAAGAAGGAAATTGAAGAAGACCTCAGAAAATGGAAAAATCTTCCATGCTCATGGATTGACAGGATTAATATAGTTAAAATGGTCATTGTGCCAATATACAGATTCAATGCAATCTGCATCAAAATCCCAACTCAGTTCTTCATAGAGTTAGAAAGAGCAATTCTCAAATTCATCTGGAATAACAAAAAACCCAGGATAGCTAAAACTATCCTCAACAGTAAAAGAACATCTGGAAGAATCAGTATCCCCTACCGGAAGCAGCACTACAGAGCAATAATGTTAAAAACTGCATGGTATTGGTACAGTGACAGGCAGGTAGATCAATGGAATAGAATTGAAGACCCAGAAATGAACCCACACATCTATGGCTACTTGATCTTTGACAAAGGAGCTAAAACCATCCAGTGGAAAAAAGTTAGCCTTTTCAACAAATGGTGCTGGTTCAACTGGAGGTCAGCATGCAGAAGAATGCAAATCGATCCATTCTTATCTCCTTGTACTAAGCTCAACTCTAAGTGGATCAAAGACCTCCACATAAAACCAGACACACTGAAACTAATAGAAAAGAAACTGGGGAAGACCCTTGAGGACATGGGCACAAGGGAAAAGTTCCTGAACAGAACACCAATAGCTTATGCTCTAAGATGAGGAATTGACAAATGGGACCTCATAAAATTGCAAAGTTTCTGTAAGACAAAGGACACTGTCAACAGGACAAAACGGCAACCAACAAATTGAGAAAAGATCTTCACCAACCCTACATCTGACAGAGGGCTAATATCCAATATATACAAAGAACTCAAGAAGTTAGACCCCAGAGAACCAAATAACCCTATTAAAAATGGGGTACAGAACTAAACAAAGAATTTTCACCTGAAGAACTTTGGATGGCTGAGAAGCACCTTATGAAATGTTCAACATCATTAGTCATTAGGGAAATGCAAATCAAAACAACCCTGAGATTTCACCTCACACCAGTCAGAATGGCTAATATTAAAAACTCAGGAGACAGCAGATGTTGGCGAGGATGTGGAGAAAGAGGAACACTCCTCCACTGCTCATGGGATTGCAAAATGGTACAACCCCTCTGGAAATCAGTCTGGTGGTTCCTCAGAAAACTGAGCATGACACTTCCAGAGGACCCTGCTATACCACTCCTGGGCATATACCCAGAGGGTTCCCTGGCATGCAATACAGACACATGCTCCACTATGTTCATAGCAGCCTTATTTATAATAGCCAGAAGCTGGAAAGAACCCAGATGTCCCTCAAAGGAGAAATGGATACAGAAAATGTGGTATATTTACACAATGGGATACTACTCAGCAATTAAAAACAATGAATTCATGAAATTTTTAGGCAAATGGTTGAAACTGGAAAATATCATCCTAAGTGAGGTAACTCATTCACAAAAGAACACACATGGAATGCAGTCACTGATAAGTGGATATTAACCCAGAAGCTCTGAATACTCAAGACACAACTCACATATCAAATCATTCCCATGAAGAAGGAAGGAGAGGGCCCTGGTCCTGGAAAGGCTTGATGCAGCATTGTAAGGGATTTTCAGGACAGAGAAGTGGGAGGGGGGTTGATTGGGGAACAGGCGGAGGGAAGAGGGTTTATGGGGCTTTGGGGGGAGGGGGCAACCGGAGAAAGGGAAAATCATTTGGAATGTAAACAAAGAATATAGAAAAAAAAAGACTACTCAAAGAAAGGGGTTGTTCAAAGTTTTTTGTTTTGTTTTGTTTTTGTTTTCATTTTCATTTTCATTTTCATTTTTATTTTTATTTTTATTTTTATTTTTATTTTTATTTTTATTTTTATTTTTATTTATTTTTTTACCAGTTCGCTGAGATCCTGTCAAGGGATGGAAACGCTAGCTGCATCCATGTGGCCTCAGCCCCTTCATCCTGTGGTTTCAGGGCCGTGCTGCTTTCTGCATAGCTTTATACAAACAAACCAACCACCTCAACTTTTTGTTATTTTGATTTTTTTGTCTGGTTTTTTTTTTTTTTTGAAATGATGCAAATTTCACTGAAAACACAATCACAGATCAAAGGGAAACATTCTGTCTAGCAAATATTGGAAAGTTCCTTCCAGCAGTTTCCAGGAATAACTTGGAACTTGACACTTTGGGTTGTGATATTGGGGCAGACTGTCATTTGTTTTGATCTCTATCTCAGAGGTTTTAAGGATTACTGAGCTTTAGAGATAGTTCTGATTAGGAGAGGTGGAGGGAGAGGAGAAAACAGGAGTGCTAGAGAAATGTCAGCTGCTGCCTGAGTCCTCCAGCCACAATGTTTCTGTTTTGGAAAGAAGTCACTGCAGGTGTTCTTATCTTGATTTCTTGCTAAAGAATGCTTGTCATGTTCAGAGGTGACCAGAAATTGCAGTTCACTGAAAGCTCATTTATTTCTTACAAAATGGTGCTAACTAACCCCTGTCCTCTTAAATGTAAAACAGCTGCTACCCTGGTAGCCTGCAAATCCTCACAGGCAGGATTCCTAGGCTCTCTGGGTGCCTGTATTACACGGTTGGCAAGAATAACCTGCCACTGGGGTGACAGAGAGGCCGTGTGCTTCAGTGCCAATGTTCTCTCTATCTATATACACAGGTTAAAACTTTATCTTGACAAAAATGCATGGCTGAATTTAAAAACCACTGAATTTTAGTGCCATTTCAAGTACCATGCCTACCATTGCTGTGTCCTCTGTGTGTGTGTGTGTGTGAATTAGAGTAACTTGTTTACTGATAGAATAGCTAAGTGGTCCAAAGGAAAACCCAAAACGCAGCAAGTTCAGAAAAAAAAATGCTGAGTTTTAAATTGTATTATATTTTATCAGTTCATATTTTTTGCCATTTTGAATTTGTAATGTCCGCATGTCTTATTTGTCAGTATGACAATGATTCCAAATTTTCTCATGAATATTTCAATGTCTGAAATATATGAAGATAGGTATTTTTGCATGACCTTTGAATTTTCAAACAGGCATGCATTAAAAAAATCTTATTTTTATATCACTGTATTACCAAAAAAAGATGGTTTTATTCTTTTTTCCCTTAAACTTTCTGGTAGAAAACCCATTCGGCTCCTAAAAGGATAAACTCATCTGTTTTGGACAATGCTAATGATTATTGTCCTGCTATGGTGAGTCACTTAGAGACAGTGGATATTTCACACTTTCCCAGGGTGAGCCCCGCACCATCCCCACAGTGAATTCCCAGAAGATAGGCTCTCATCCTGTGATGTGCTTACTCTTTGGAGAGAAACATTATTCAAGAGAACCCTAGTACTATAAATCACAATCTTGAGTATTCTAATAAGTAAAAATCATAGGTTGAAATAGCCTCCCCAGGTTCTGAAGACAGAGTTTAAAGTCCTGAGGTTGAACTGTAACATTCTATAATTACATAAATAAGCAGAAGTAAAATTAATTATTTAATTATTTAAAAAGTTTTATCTGCAAGGAATAAAATTAAATGCCCCATAATCCTTAATTAATGCCTTTAGAATCCCATCCGCAGTCATGAGAATTAACTTTGCAGTTTAATTCGACGTCTTACAGTGTGAAAAAGTGAGATAAGAGCAAGCCTCTTGGGAAGAAGACGCTAGGCAATCCTGCTGAGTCAGGCCCCTCCCTCTTCACCGTGTTCCACTTTCCCCTGAGATTACTAGTGCCCCCCACCCCAGCACTCCCCTTTCCTCTTTTCTTTTTTTATAAGCAGAACCAAGTTTAAAGATCTAAGGCTTGGATTTCATTTTGCCACAAAGTATGTTCTTGGATTTGTCACTGGTCAACCTGGAAGTTCATAATTCAAAACAAAAGCGTAGAGTCTATCAACAATACATAATATTTTAGATATGACACCATGAACCATATCTAGCATAAATTTATAAATGTTTATTCCTTGTAATAATGGCCAGCTCATTTTCAAGTTTACTCATTCATTCTTTCATTACCTCATTGACTTATTCGTTTTTCAAAACTGTAATGGGACTCTACTAAGTGTTGGACATCCCTGCCTGGACATCCCAACTAGCAGGAGGGCAGATGGGCCTAGGCCTAAACGTTTCGATGCTTGGTGTTTTCTTAAGAAAATAGCTATATAGTCCTAGCTTAGCATAGCGGCACACACCTGTAATTCCAATACTCAGGCGACAGAGACTGGAGGATTGCCAAGTCCAAGCCTTGCCCGAGCCACAATAGGAAGATCCTGACTTGATAAAACAAACAAACAAACAAACAAACAAACACCTGGGAACTGGAAAGGTGGTTCAGTGGTTAAGAGCACTGACAACTCTTCCAGAGGTCCTGAGTTCAATTCCCAGCGACCACATGGTGGCTCACAACCATCTGTAATAGGATCTGATGCCCTCTTCTGGTGTGTCTGAAAACAGCTACAGTGTACCCACATACATAAAATAAATAAATCTTAAAAAGAAAGAAAGAAAGAAAGAGAGAGAGAGAGAGAGAGAGAGAGAACGAAGGAAGGAAGGAAGGAAGGAAGGAGAGGAAAGAAGGAAGGAAGGAAGGAAGGGAGAGAGAGAGAGAGAGAAACAAACAAACAAACAAACAAACAAACAAACCTGGGATTACTTAGCATGTAGGAGGCATGGGGTCAGCCCACAGCACTGCCACACCAGAGGGAGGAGGAACGCAAACACGTACAGCAGCAGAAACCTCTCCAGAGGAAATAGCCATTCATGGCTGATAAACAGGAGACTGAGTGGAGGCGAGGTCACGTGAGGGGAACTGTGGGAGACGGGCATCCGTGGCTTGCTGAAGGGCAGCCGATGGTGACAAAGGAGAAAGACATGGAACACAGCCAACCTTTCTCTGCCAGGCTGAGGAGTTAATGCTGACTGCTGGCAGGGGATTTTTGAGCAGAGGAATGACATAATCAGCTTTGCGCTCAGAGCAGGTAAGATTCCCTAAGGAAAAGTCCTTAGAACTTGCATGCAGATTTGCACGCAGCCAATCAGAGGGGGAAATGATCTTCACGTGACAGGGAATGCGGAGGGACAATCAGCTGCAGTGAGCTCCCATCAGAAGCACAACTCACTCCCACGGGCTGTCCTGGAACTGCACCCACTGTCCAGAGTTGTAGCCCCTGGGATCAGCTACCAAACCTTCCCACAACACTGAAAGGTTTCTGGATGTCTGCATTACTACTAAGGAGGGCTATCCTAGGCAAGGTGGTTTCATACCCTGAGGGCAATGCCTACAGAGGACTCGTGTCTGAGTTCTCACCATGGAACAATTCTAGCAGCCAAATGACCATTCCTAACGGATCAGCCATTGAAGAATTCACTGCAGGAAATTGGTCCCTTTCTAATTTTTTTGGATATATATATATATATATACACACATATATATGTATATATATACATATATATATTTTTTCTAAATCTGAGCATTGTAAGGATCATCTGTAGTGAGGAGATATCACATGGGACTTTGTGAAATTGGGCAATGCCTAAGATGACAACACAGTGTGCGGTCTTCCATCAGAGGAAAGATAATCTGAAGCCGCAGTGAAAGGGTTAAGAAGGCTGGGCAAGTGGCCATCCAGGTAGCCGGGAAAGGACAACTTGAAGTGGATCGGGATATGTGTGGTTGCTTTGGTAAGAGGTGTCCCACAGGCTCATGTCTTTTAACACCTCCGTCTCTGGTTGGTGGTGTTGTCAGGAAGAAACGGAGCCCGTAGGCGTGGAGCTCAGCTGGAGGGAGTCCGACCCTGGCGTGGGCTCTGAGGATTTAGAGCCTCGTTCTGCTTCCTCCGCTTTCTGTTCTCCCAGGCTCTGTCTCTCGCCCTCCACAGTCCCCTGTCGTGTGGAGTGTGTGTGTGTGTGTGTGTGTGTGTGTGTGTGTGTGTGTGTGTCTGCCATATACCAGCCCAATGAAATGTATCCCTTAGAACTGTAAGCCAAAATAAAGGCTTTCTTCCCCCTAACGTTCTTTTCTCGGGGTGTTTTATTGGAACAACAGGAAAGTATTTAATGCAGTATGAAGCCTGAGACTCAGATTGAGAGACAATGGAGCAAACTTTCTTGTCACACTTGATTCAGCTAACTTTTTAAAAAGCCACACCGAAGCAAGGCATTAGGTTCCCACTAGCTTTGCCGTGGGTAACACCTCTGACATGTGGGTTATGAAAACAGTTGTCAAGGTCAGTATCTTGAAGGCTGCATTTTGTGCCCACACAAGTGCAATGGGAGCGTCCCTTTTGAGGTCAGGAGCAGAATTCCCTCTTCATGTCATGCGAGCCTTCCATTTTCTGGAAACCCCTCCCACGAGAAGCGATGGGCGTGACTGATGACTTCTTTCCCAGGAAGCTCCCTCTCACCTTAACCCATGCCTTCTCGGCCTCATGTATAGCATCAAACTCCTTGGGGAAGCTGACTTGAGACCTAGGTTTCCCACCCCACACTCCACCATCTTGCAAATATGCCCATTTGTTCTCCAAAACTTACGGTTTCAAAAAATTATCGCTTCAGAATTGGCATAGTAGGTGGAAGCAGAAACAGGCCTACAGATAAACTATAAGACTTCCATGAAAGTACCTCAAGAGATGACTTAGTTGTTAAGAGTGCCAACTACTCTTTTAGATGACTTGAGCTCAGTTCCCAGCCTCAGAAATTTCACAAATGAACCCAACATTTCTATTCTCTGAGCATACTTGCACACACATGCACACACATGCACAACACACGTGTACTCCCTATATACTCACAAATAAAATACATTTTTAATGTGTGTGTGTGTGTGTGTGTGTGTGTGTGTGTAATACAAAGAGGAAATTCTCAGCCCTTAGGTTAATCTAAACTGTTTGGTAGAAGCCTAGAATTAGCAATATAAGAGCTGAGAAACTGACAAGGTCAAAATGTCGCTGAGGCTATGCAGGCAAGAACTGTCACACATCACTCATAAGAATATGGAGCTGGACAGTGATTTTGCAAAGGCAATTTGGTAATTCTTATAAAGCTAAAGGTGTGCCATGAAATCCAGCCCCAGTACAAGGCATTTACTAAATTTACTACATTACTTGTTAAACTTTACTAAATATACTATTGACTAAAATATAGAGGTGGACTCCAAGATTTATAGTAGTTTAATTTATAATAGATAAAACCTGGAAACTCTAATGCCTGTATATTTGATTTGACAATGAAATTCTGGTCAACAGTTATTCAAATAAGTAAATTTTGATGCCATATCATTGTGTGATACTCAGCAATAAGAAAGTTTTGAATACCTGACATAATATCTCCAAAAATATTGTGCTAAGTTGCAGACACAGAAGATGACAGCTACATGACTCCATGATGTCCATAAAGAACAGGAGGGTCTGTGGTGCCAGGACCTGGTGTGGAGAAGAATTTCATAGCAGAGGTGTCAGGGAGCTTTGATTCTACAATCTACATTACAACTGTACGATGAGTAAGTAGTTATATATTGGTTAAAATTTGATCATATAATTATTATGTGTGAGTTATATGCTATAGTGTGTGTGTGTGTGTGTGTGTGTGTGTGTGTGTGAATGTACATGTCTGTGGAGGTTAGTGGTCTACATAAGGTACCTCCCTCGATTACATTCTATCTTATTTTTTTGACATAAAGTTTCTTCTCGCTGAACCTACAGATCATCAGTTTGGCTAGCCTGGCCGACCAGCAGGCCCCAGAGATCCTCATGTCTCATCCTCCACAGACACGGCATTATGGGGGTGTGCTGCTATTCACCCAAGATTTTACGTGGCTATCACATACCCAAATTTTATTTGGGGGATCAAACTCAGGTCCTCATTCTTGTGTGGCAAATGCTTGGCCACTTGAGTCATCTTCTAGCCCTGCACACTTGTAGACATATTTTAAAGTGTGCTGGGCCAGCATAGTGATATTTGAGGGATAGAATTAGGGAAATCATGAGCCTTTAAAAGAAAAGTTCAAAGCTATTTAAGGATCCAACAGGCATGTCTTTTCATATGTATATACGTAATGAAAATAGTAAGTGCCTTCTCAGTTGGCTGAATCAGTTAGGAGTAACAGGAAAACATTGATGGCCAAAGAAATGTCTAGGTAGGAAAGTGGCCTTTTATCTCATCCCCTCTCTTACCTGTAAATCTAATGCAAATTACTTTTCCTCTTCATCCCTTCCCTGGCCCTTAGAAAGAGTCTGGCATGCCAGCATTTATCTCGGAAGAGATTTCACCATCTTTGTCTGGGATGCTCTGAGGATCATCAAAAATTTCTACTGACATTGGTTTTTCTGCTTTGTGCCCACTTAACAGGTTGCTTTACCAGATAGTGGGTAGAACATATGTCTTAACCCGTCTGGGCTGCTATAACAAAACACTACAAACTAGACAGTGTGTAAATAACAGAAATTTGTTTCTCATGGTGTGAGGGGCTGGGAAGTCCAGGATTAACTTTTAAGCAGGTTAGATATCTGAGGAGGCCTGCCTGGCTGGTTTCTGCATAGCACCTTCTTTCTGTGTTCACATAAGAGATAAGGGTGCCAACGCCACCCTCATGACTTATTAAAGAGTCCCACCCCATGTCCGCATCAGGTAAGCAGGAAGGCTAACTGGAACTCTTCATCTCTCCTCTTCTCTTCCCCAGGCTCTGCAGCCTCCTCTCACCCCCATCCCCAGTTGTGCTCCACCTCCCCTCCCCTCATTTAGTTGTTTTGCCCCAGCCCCCAGTGCCAGGACACGCTACCTGAGACCACTCAAGACACTCTGTCCAAGGAAGCATGCAGGTTAACTGCAGATCTTCACCATCCCTCTGATCCTCCTCCCTGTCCAATCCACTAGACTCATCCCTAACCCTGTAGCAGACTTTCTTCTGTGACCCCTCTTCACTGTCTGCTCCCGTTCCCAGGTGACTAGGCTGATCTTGGTGAATGCCCTGCTTTCCCCCTCCTGTGGACACTCACTCCCCCACCCCCGCAGCTATCTTTATTCCAACAACACACAATACCCAGAACACACAACTCACAACCCAGAAACACATTTTAACTGATATCCCAAGTAGCCACACCTATCAGGACCTCTACCAGGCAACATACAGACACTACAGTCTTCTAAGAACCAGAGGGGAAACAAAAATTAAGGAACAAAACAGCCACCTAGAATTACAATCTTCCCATATGACATTTTTAGACACCAGTATAAAAATACAATCAATACAACCCCACATCCGACAGAGGGCTAATATCCAATATATACAAAGAACTCAAGAAGTTAGACCCCAGAAAACCAAATAACCCTATCCAAAAGTGGGGTACAGAGCCAAACAAAGACTTTTCACCTGAAGAAATTCGGATGGCTGAGAAACACCTTAAAAAATGTTCAACATCATTAGTCATTAGAGAAATGCAAATCAAAACATACCAGTCAGAATGGCTAAGATCAAAAACTCAGAAGACATCAGGTGTTGGAGAGGATGTGGAGAAAGAGGAACACTCCTCCACTGCTGGTGGGACTGCAAGCTGGTACAACCACTCTGGAAATCAGTCTGGCAGTTCCTCAGAAAACTGGATATGATACTTCCGGAGGACCCAGCCATACCACTCCTGGGCATATACCCAGAGGATTTCCCAGCATGCAATAAGGATACATGCTCCACTATGTTCATAGCAGCCTTATTTATAATAGCCAGAAGCTGGAAAGAACCCAGAAGTCCCTCAACGGAGGAATGGATACAAAAAATGTGGTAAATATACACAATGGAGTACTATTCAGCCATTAGAAACAATGAATTCATGAAATTCTTAGAGAAATGGATGGAGCTGGAGAACATGATACTAAGTGAGGTAACCCAGTCTCAAAAGAATACCCATGGAATGCAGTCACTGATAAGTGGATATTAGCCTAGAATCTTGGAACACCAAAGACACAATTCACGTACCAAATGATGTCTGACAAGAAGAAAGGAGTGGACACCGGTGCTGGAAAGGATCAAAGCATCAGTGTAGGGGAATACAAGAACAGGGAAGAGGGAAGGGGTGGAAGAGGGAGCAGGGGGAGGGAAAAGGGCATGTGGGACCTTTGGGGGTGGGGAACCAGAAAAAAGGGAAATGAATTGTAAATATAGAATATATCCAATAAAAAATACAATCAATAACACCCAGAAAAATGTCTCCTCTAGAATCCAGAAACCCTATTACAATGGTCTCTGAAGCACAAGAAAAAAAAAATGAAAACAGTCTTTGTGAACATGATAGAGATCCTTAAAGAACTAATGAATAAATGAATAAATCCCTTGATGATTTATGAATCACACACCCCCATGAAAACACAAACAAACAATGGAAGGGACTGAAAAAAACTATTCAAGACCCGAAAGTGGAAATAGACTCAAAAACAAACAAACAAACAAACAAAAAACAAAACAAAACAAAGCCTGAGGAAAATCTGGAAATGAACAACTTGGGACCTCAAATAGGAACCACAGAGGCAAGCTTCCCATAGAATACAAGAGATGGAAAAGAGACTCTCCAACATGGAAGACATGATAGAAGAAATGTATACACTGGTCAAAGAAGATATTTAGTTTGAAAAACTTAAAACCAAAACATCCAGAAAATCTGAGACACTATGAAAATACCACTAAGAATAATACAAATAGAAGAAGAATCCTAGCTCAAAGGCACAGAAAATATTTTCAACAGCCATAGAAGAAAATCTCCCTAACCTAAAGAAGAGGTCTATCCAGGTACAAGAAGCATAGTGAACACCAAAAAGATTGGACCAGAAAAGAAAGTCCTCCCACTATATAATAATCAAAACATTAAACAAACAGGAAAAGAATATTAAAATGTGCAAGAGAAAGAGAAAAAGTAATAGGTAAGGGAAATCCTATTAGAATTTTATCTGACCTTTCAGTGGGGACCCTAAATGCCAGAAGGACCTGGACAGATGTATGCCCTGTAGATTCTGAGAGAACACAAATGTCAGCCCAGTCTACTGTACCCAGAAAAACTTTCAATCACCATAGATAAAGTAAAATATTCCATGAATATCAAACAATATCTATCCACAAATTCAGACCTATGGAAGATACTAGAAAGAAAACCCCAACCCAAGGAAATTAACCACATCCATTAAAACGCAGGAAATAAATAAATGTCACACCAGCAAAAACAAAATAGGGGAGGGGTGTGTGTGTGTGTGTGTGTGTGTGTGTGCATGTGCATGTGCATGCATGTGCTCATGCATGGTATGAATGTATATGTGTGTGTATGTGTGTGTGTGTGTGCGTATACACACACAATCACCACCACCAATGACAACAAAATAAGAGGAATTAACAACCACTAGCCATCAATATATCTCAATATCAAGACTCAATTAGCCAATAAAAAGACACAGGCTAACAGAATGGATGAAAATACAGAGTTTATATTTATGGTGCATATAAAAAACACATCAACATCAAAGATAGACATTACCTCAGAGTAAAGGACTGGAAAAAGATTCTCCAAGCAAAAGCATCCAAGAAGCAGGCTGCTATAATCATCCTAATATCCAACAAAATAAAGTTCCAACTAATATTAATCAGAAGAGATGGTGAAGGACACTTCATACTCACCAAAGGAAATATCCACCAAGATGACAACTCAGTTCTGCACATGTGTACCCTGAATGCAAGGGTACCCACATTTGTAAAAGAAACATCACTAAGGCTTAAATCACATATCAAATCCCACACATTAATAGTGGTGAACTTCAACACCTCTCACCAATGGACAGGTCATCCAGACAAAACTAAACAGAAAATCAATGAAACTAACACATGTTATAACTCAAATGGACCTCACAGACATCTATAGAAGACTTTACCCAAACACAAACGAATATTCCATTTTCTCATCACCTCAGGGAACCATCTCTGAAATTGACCACATACTCAATCACAAAGCAATTCTTAAAAGATACAAAAAAGAATTAAATAATCCCCTGTGTTTTATCAGACCACCATGGATTAAAGCTGGATTTCAACAACAACAGAAAGCCTACAGACTCATAAAAACTGAATAAATCTCTAGTGAATGACAACTGGGTCAATCAGAAATAAAGAAATTAAAGACTTTTTAGAAGAAGAAGAAGAAGAAGAAGAAGAAGAAGAAGAAGAAGAAGAAGAAGAAGAAAAGAAAGACATTCTAGGATTAGTGCAAATTAATTCACAAATGATCAACAGTTTTAGAAAGAAATCAGGAAAGCAACACCCTTCACAATAGACACAAATTACATAAAATATCTAGATGTAACTCTAACCAAGCAAGTGGAAGACCTATATGACGAGAACTTCAAGTCTCTGAAGAAAAAAATTGGAGAAGATCTCAGAAGATGGAAAGATCTTTCTAAGCTGGGCGTTGCAATGCACGCTTGTAATCCTAGCACTTGGGAGGCAGAGGCAGGCAGATTTCTGAGTTTGAGGCCAGCCTGGTCTACAGAATAGCCAGGGCTACACAGAGAAACCCTGTCAAAAAGAAAGAGAAAGAAAGAAAGAAAGAAAGAAAGAAAGAAAGAAAGAAGGAAAGAAAGAGGGAAGGAAGGAAGGAAGGAAAGAAAGAAAAAGAAAGAAAGAGAAAAAGGGAAAGGAAAGGAAAGGAAAGGAAAAGAAAAGAAAAGAAAAGAAAAGAAAAGAAAAGAAAAGAAAAGAAAGATCTTTCTTGCTCATGGAGTCATAGGATTCACATAGTGAAAATGGCCATCCTACCAAAAGCAATCTACAGATTCAATACAATCTGCATCTAAATTCCACCACAACTATTCACAGATATTGAAAGGATAATTTTCAGCTTTGTATGAAAATTCAAAAAACCTCAGAAAATTAGAAATAGTTCTACCCGAGGACCCAGCTATACCACTCCTGGGCATATAGCCAAAAGATGCTCCAACATATAACAAGGATATATGCTCCACTATGCTCATAGCAGCCTTATTTATAATAGCCAGAAGCTGGAAACAACCCAGATATCCTTCAACAGAAGAATAGATACAGAAAATGTGGTAAATTTATACTATGGAGTGTACTCAGCTATTAAAAACAGTAATTTCATGAAATTCTTAGGCAAATGGATGGAACTTGAAAATACCCTGAGTGAGGTCACCCAGTCACGAAAGAACACACATGGTATACACCCACTGACAAGTGGATATTAGTCAAAAGGAAGCTTGGAACACCCGTGATACAACTCACAGGTCATATGAAATCCAAGAAAGAAGATCACACCAGAGTGTGGATGTTACAGTCCTACTCAGTAGGGGGAAGAGAATAATCTGGGAAATAGAGGGAGAGAGGAATTTGGGAGGGAGAGAGGAGGGGGAGGGAAAAAGGGGACCCAGTTCAGATATGGGAGGAGATGGGGAAGAAGTACAGAGGGTCGGGAATTTGAAAGTAAATGTGTAGCAGTGGAGGGGGAATTGGGCGTAGCCACTAGAAAGTCCCAGATGCCAGGGACCCAAGAGGTCCCCAGGACCCAACAGGGAGCACATCAGCTGAAATACCCAACAAAGGGGAGATAGAACTTGTAGAGACCATATCCAGTGCATAGGCATGGCCCCCCAATTGAGGGATGGGGCCACCTACTTACCTCAAAAATATTAATCCAGAATTCTTCCTATCAAAAGGAAATGCAGGGAAAAAGAGTGGAGCAAAAACTAAAAGAAAGGCCATCCAGAGACTGACCCACCTGGGTATCCATCCCATCTGCAGACACCAAACCCAGACACTATTGCTGGTGCCTAGAAGTGCTTACTGATGGGAGCCCGGTATAGCTGTTTCCTGAGAGGCTTCCCCCAATGGGGAAGTTAGGGCAAGGACTGTAGGAGCTGAAGGGGTTTGCAACCTCATAGGAAGAACAACAATATCAACCAACCAGACACCCCAAAGCTCCCAGGGACTAAACCACCAATCCTTTAATGGTGGTGTGGGTTGGGAGGGGGACCCATGGCTCTAGCTAGATAAGTAGTAGAGGATTGCCTTATCTGGCATCACTGGAAGGGGAGCCTCTTGGTCCTGTGGAGGCCTGATGACCCAAGATAGGGGAATGCTAGGGTGCTGAGGCAGGGGTGGGGGTGGGCGGGTGATGAAGCACCCTCACAGAGGCAGGGGGAGGGAGGAGGTAATAGGGAGCTTGTGGAGGGAAAGCTGGGAAGGGGGATAACCTTTGAAATGTAAATAAACAAAATAACCAATAAAATAATGAAAAACAAAACAAAACAAAACAACGAAAACAACCTAGTATAATAAAGAAAATGCATGTCAAGTTTTGTGCTATTACTCTGCAGTCATTTTATTCACGTTATATACATATTATAATATGCATATTATAGCTCAATAGCACTACTTGAAATAGGGGCTAGTGCTACCTCCTGAAGTTCTTTTATTACACAGGATTGTTTGTGCAGCGTGGAAAGAGATGGAGCTGGAGAAAAGATGGAGGTGAGGAACAGGGGATAGGAGAAGCTTCCACAGCCATCTGGGGCCTCGGTGATGTCTGGGAGTTGGCTGCTGCCAAGGACCATGTCTAGATCGTTTTGTGGTCCTGCAGTAGCTAGGGTCTGTGCGGATGTCTGTGGCCTGAGTTACCAGCAAAAGCCATGAGGATTTTGGTGTTCTGAGCTGTCTCCTGAGACCATGTGGACATCTGAGGGCTGTGCTATCTCTGGGGGACATTATAATCTGGGTGGCATTTGCTGCTACTTGAGACCGTAGTGACATGGAGACCCATGCTGCCACTGGGGGCCATGTCCAGGTCTATGGTCCAATTTCCACCAGTCTCAGTTGATGTCTGAGGCCCTTGTTACCACCAAAGGCCATGTGGATGTCCCTGGTCTGGGCTGCTGCCTGAGGCCATGTTGATATCCAAGCACTGTGCTAGCTGGCCCCTGGCTTGGGCAGCATGGGAGAGCTGGCCTCACTCCTTGTTTGGCACATAGGTGCCAATGGCGTAGGCACTGGAGAGATGCCCACCACTCCCACCACCACCTGTGGCAGGCAGGTGAGGAATGTGTGAGGGCAGAAGAGCTGACCCCTGCCCCTCACTGGTGTCCGCACTCAGGATAGCAGAGGGCAGATCTTGCACATCTTCTGGGCAGCACTATAGAGCCAGCCCTGGAGGCCTGGGCAAGGGAGAGCAGGACCTGCCCCTTGCCTGGGCAATGTAGGAGACCAAGTCAGCTTCTATCTGGGATCCAGATCCAGATCCAGGTCTTTGAATTGGCCCATTCCAACATCCACCCCATCCATGAATTGCTGGAGCACATGATAGGTCTGATCCTGCAGATTCTAAGTTGTGTGATCTCCATGGCGCAGGGCATCAATGGGGTGCCTGTGAGGAGTCCTGGTGAGGATCCAGTGTTGATAGTGTGGCAGAAGCCAGAGGCCTGCAACCAGACCAATGACAGCACAGTGAACATTTGCAAGTAAAGATGTATGGGTAGAAGGGTGTGCTTTGTGACACATGGTGACACACCACAGCTTCCACAGGAGAATTTTTTTGTTGTTTATTTGTTTTTTGTTTGTTTTCTTTTGGGGGACGGTTACAAGGGTAGAGGACAGATATGGAGGGATGGAGAGATGGATGGGATTGGGACACACGATGTGAAATTCACAAAGAATCAATAAAAAAATTTTAATTAAAAATTTCAAAATCCAATATAAAGGGTGACTTATCTATGCTACAACTTGCCAAATAGAGAAGAGAGAGGCTGGCTGAATTGCCAGTGAGAATGATTATAGATCTTTAGGGACAGATAGGACTTAACTAGGGTTGTATTTGGAGAAATGATGATTTTATTTCCCCAGACCACCAGGGCCTTGGGGACGGTAAAAAGCTCTGATGACGCTGGGTCCCAACTCCATCACTTGCCATTTCGTCTGGCATATGTCATTCCTGTTTTGAGTTAATTAAATACATTTGTAAAATGCACTGTATGCATCAGAATCTGGGAATGAGGGGCCGCTGAGTAAAACGCAGCCACAGCGTAGTGAGGGATAAAGAGACACAAGTGACAAGCCACTGTAACGCAATGTATTGGATATTACTTCATCTCAAACGTCATCAGTAATGTTGATTGTCTTTCGTGCCTTTAAAAACTAACCTTTGATTTCTTTTCAAATCTAAGGTGTATCTGATTCTAGATGTATTTGATTTTTTTTTAAAGGCTGATAAAAACCTATAAGTGCTGGCATCCCTATAAGATTTAACACTTGGAAGGCTGAGGCGGGAGGTCACTTGATAACAATAGTTTGAGACCAGCTTGGGCAACACAGCAAGACTCCATCTTGAAATAAACAAGTGAGCAAAATAAAGGTAAAAAATAGATAAACATAAATACAGAACAGGAGCAGTGGTGCTATGGAGCAGAAGGAAGAAATGATCTCGGCTGTGAGGAAGCAGGAGAGACAGTGATGTGTTTAGGAGTGAAAGCCAGGGGGGCTGGAGAGACGGCTCCGTGGGGAAGAGAGCTGGCTGCTCTTCCCAAGGACCAGCTCTAGTTTCCAGCACCAGCATGGCATGGTGACTCGCAACAGTCTGTCACTCCAGTGCCAGGGAATCTGACACTCTCTTCTGGCCTCCATGGGTACCACACGTGCACATGGCACATTCAGGCAAATACTTTCCACCAAAATAAATAAATAAATAAATAAATAAATAAGGAAGGAAGGAAGGAAGGAAAAAAATGAAATATATACAGAAAGAGTTGGAAGCCAGACTATTTTAACTGGTATGATTCTACTTGGGCTGCCAGAGTTTACAGCCTATACATCAAGAACTAGTTCTCATATCTCTGGCTACTACAGTGCACAATAGAGGTCTCACAGAGATAGTCCTTGCCGGAGACCTCTTCTTTCCTTAGCAGATGGTTGTCTTCTTCCAGTGTCCTCATAGAAGGGACAGTCTTCCTCTTCTCATATGACCAGCCTCCTTGCTACATTAGGATCCTATCCTGATGGCCTCATTTAACTTTATCTTCTGGATCCTACCTCCAAATACACTCGAAGTGAGAGCTAAGATCTCAACACAAGATGTGGGGTTGGTGGGAATGAGAAGGCCCCCTCACCCATTTTATTTTTCTTCTGTAAAATAGGAAAACACTAGGGGCTATCTCACTGAGCTGTCCAGAGGGCTAGGGATGTTTTAGCCCTAGGAAGTGTTTAATAAAATGTGGCTGTTATCAGCAGAGGTAATTCATGGCACACATTGATTGGGCTTGCAGATAAGTAGGTCTTCTCCAGTTGGAAAGAAATAGTCCTGAAAATAGAATGTATAAAGGCCCAATGCCAGAATATTTCATCTAATACTCTTGGTTGTGGAGGACGACAGACTGGACTATATAGGTGAAGTTCACGGTCCTCACAGAATTTCAAACATTTCTAAGAACTTCCCCTTTATGCTCTTGGTCTCTGGATTCAGCACACACCACAGAAGCAGCTTGTTTCTTCCAGCTCTCAACAGAAAACTGCACAGCTGGCTCTCGACTTCATCAAGAGAAGGGCTGCTGGGAGCAAGGGCGGGTTCCTCGGCTTCCCCTTTCTCATTTGCTCCTTCCCCTCCCTCCGGCTTCCAGGGCTTCTTTTGTCCTAAACTCTTTAAGAGAATTAATTACCATTATGGTCCCCCAGTCTGTTTAGCTCTTCAAGGAGATGGCATGCAACTAGGTCTCTAGGTGGCTTGACATGATTCCCCAGAGTTCCTAGAGGACTTACACCAAACTAAGATACTTTTCAAGAATAATATTTAGTGAGCGTGGTAGTTTTTCTGTTGCTGTAGTAGACATCCTGACCAGAAAACAATTTGCAGTTTGTCTCATGTTCCAGATTAAGGTGTGTCATGAAGGGAAGTCAGGACAAAGAGGCCATGGAAGGCTTCTCCTTCTTACCTCGCTTCCCATCCCAGCCTGCTCTCTTTAGCACCGAGGACCACCAGCCCAGGGGTGGCACTGTCACACTGCACTTTACCTCTCACATTAGACATCAAGGAAACGCGCCATAGGCTGGCCTTCAGGCATTCTTTCCCCACCCCTCCACTCCAACTTTTTATTGATTGTCAATTTCACATCATGCGCCCCAGTACCACTCAAATCGATGCCCCCTGATGTCTGTCTTCCACCTTTCCAATCCCACCGAATCAAAATGCAAAAACAAACAAGCCAAAAGGCCGTAAACAAAGCAAAGCATAGACAAGATCTTATCATGGAAGCTGAGGTATATCCCAGCATATCCCACAGTATATACCTCTGCCCACACATCTTCATTTCCATATTTATTACAACGAGTCATTGGTTTGAAGTCTCTGACTTCTGTGACACCATCAATATTGGATCGTCAACCGGGACCCCTCCCAGTTATCCTGTTGGTGTCCTGCAGTTTTGGACCAGCCCTAACAGTTCAGATGATGCAGACTTAGGGATCGGCCAACCCAGAGGCCTGGATCTGGGCCTGGGTGATAGCTGAGCTTGTCAGTCTACCAGCACTAGTGTTTTCAGGAAGATCTTCCTCCTCTCTCCCCAACTCCCTCTTATTCTTTTTCTGACACACACTCTCTGGTTGGCTTATAATTCACTCACAGACCAGGTTGGCCTTGAAGTCATTGAGATCTGCCTGCCACTGCCTCTAGAGTACAAGGACTAAAGACAGGTGTCACCATACCTGACCAAGATTATTTTTATTACATGTGATTCGTCAGGCACTTTATGTTTCCTGTTTCTGAAGGTGGAAATGCCTCGATGCCCAAATTTAACTTACTGAGCCACAGTGAGCACCTTAAAAACAGAATCACCTGCTAGAAACAGAATTGAATACGGGGACAGTAGCAATACACAGCTGTCAGTATTTGTTTGTTTTTTTGTTTAATTTTCTACATCCTGACTGCAGTTTCCCCTTCCTCCTTTCCTCCCAGACTCTCCTACCCCACTTCTCCTCTGCCTCCATATCTACTCTTCCTCAGATTCTCTTCAGAAAAGCCCAGGCCTCCCATGGGTATCAACTAAACTTAGCATATCAAGTGTCAGTAAGACAAGGTACCTCCTCTCTTATTAAGGCTGAGTGAAGCAACCCAGTAGGAAGACAATGTTCCAAAGAGCTGGCAAAACAGTCAGAGACAGGCCCTGCTCCCACCGCTAGGAGTCTCACAAGAAGACCAAGCTACACAACTGTAACATGTATGCAGAGGGCCTAGGTCAGGCCCATGCAGGCGCCCTGGTGGTGGGTTCAGTCTCTGTGAGCCCCTGTGAGCCCTGGTTAGTTGATTCAGTAGGTTTTCTTGTGGTGTTCTTGACCCCTCTGGCTCTTACAGCAGGATTTCTTCTCCCTCTTCAGCAGGATTTCCCAAGCTCTGCTGTGGGTCTCTGTACCTTTTTCCATCAGTTGCTGGATGAAGCCTTTGTGATAACCCTGGGCCAGATGCCAAGCTCGGAGTACAGCAGAATATCATTAGGAATTGTTTCATTGACACCTTTCTCTTTTTACTTTTTTTTGCCAATTGTATTTGGTTCTATCCTAGATCTCTAGCCTTTGGATCCTGGTCCTCCCAGTGTCTAGGGGTGGGCTTCCCTCTCATGGCAAGAGCCTCAATCTGAACTAGTCATTAGTTGGCCACTCCTACAATTTCTGTGCCACATTGTACATTTTGTAAGCAGGAAAAAAATGTAGGTTGAAGGTTTTATGGTTTTATCCCAGTCCATCTACTGGAAGGCTTGCCGGGTTACAGGAGATGGCCAGTTCAGGCTCCATATCTACCCGTGCCAGGAGTCTTAGCTAGGGTCACCCTGGGACTTTCCATTACATTAGGTTGCTAGCTTGTCCTGGCGATGCCCCTCAGTTCCAGTTGTCTCTCTCTCTCCATCCTCCCGCCACAGGATCCCTCCTTTTTCTGTTTCTCCCCTCTCCACTTTCTCAGGACACCCACTCCTCCAGCCCCATCTACCCACAATGTCTATTTCATTTCTCCTTCTCAGTGAGATTCAAACATCAGGCCTTAAGTCCTCCTTGTTACTCAACTTCTCTGGGTCTGTGGTTTACAGCATGGGCATCCTTTTCTATACAGCTAATATCTACTGACAAGTGAGTACATACACCATGTTTGTCTTTCTGGGTCTGGGTTACTTCACTCGGAGTCATATTTTCTAATTGCATCTATTTGCCTGTAAATTTCATGGTGTTATTTTTTAACAGCTGAATAATACTCCATGTACCAGATTTTCACTATCTCTTCTTTGGTTGAGGGACATCTTCTAGGTTGTTTCCAGGTACTGGTAATTAAGAATAAGACTGTTATGAACGTAGCTGAGCAAGTGTCTTTGTGATATGATGGAACATCCTTTGATTATATGCCCAATATAATAACAATAAGGTGTTACTATATTGATAACTCCTGGGTCTTGAGGTAGATTTTTCCCCCAATTTTATGAGAAACTGCCATATTGATTACAAATGGTGGTATATATTTGCATTTCCATCAGCAATGGAGGAGTGTTCCCCTTACTCCACATCCTAAATAACATAAGCTGTCACTTGTGTTTTTGATCTTTGCCATTCTGACAGGTATAAGATGGAATCTTCAGAGTCATTTTAATTTGCATTTCCCTGATTACTAAGGATGTTGAACATTTCTTTATGTGCTTCTTGGCCATGTGAAATTCATTTTATAAAGAATTCTCTGTTTAGATCTGCATTCAATTTATAATTAAATTATTTGGGTTAAGTTCTTTATATATTTTGGATGTTAGCCCTCTGTCAGATGTGGAGTTGGTAAAGATCTTTTCCCATTCTGTAGGCTACCATTTCGTCCTATTGACAATATCCTCAGCCAAACAGAAGCTTTTTGGTTTTGTGAGGTTCCATGTATTAATTATCTTAGTGCCTGTTTTATTGGTGTTCTGTTCAGGAGGTTGTCTTCTCTGCCAATGCATTCAGGGCTTCCCCCCACTTTCTCTTCTATCAGGTTCAGTGTACTCCTGTTATGTTAAGGTCTTTGATCCACTTGACCTTGAGTTTTGTACAAGATGATAAACGTGGATCTATTTGTACTTTAGCGTGTAGACAGCTAGTTAGACCAGCACCATTTATTAACGATGATTTCTTTTTTTCATTGTATAATTTTGGCTCCTTTGTCAAAAGTCAGGTGTCCATAGGTATGTGGATACATCTGGGCCTTTGATTCCATTCCATTGATCTTCCTGGCTGTTTTAATGCCAATGGCATGTGGGTTTTTTTGTTTGTTTGTTTTAATTAGGGATGATCATAACTTTCCTTTGGAAGTTCTTTTATTGTACTGGGTTGTTTTAACTATCTGCATGTTGATTTTTCCATATGACGTCCAATTCCATTGATCTTCCTGGCTGTTTTAATGCCAATGGCGTGGTTTTTTGTTGTTGTTGTTTGTTTGTTTGTTTTAATCAGGGATGATCATAACTTTCCTTTGGAAGTTCTTTTATTGTACTGGGTTGTTTTAACTATCTACATGTTGATTTTTCCATATGAAGTTGAGTTTTTTTTTTTCAAGACATGTAAAGAATTGCCTTGGCATTTTGATGGGAATTGCACTGAATCTATATATTGTTTTTGGTAAGTTGGCCATTTATACTATGTTAATCCTACTAATCCACAAACATGGGAGATCTTCCCATCTTCTGATATCTTTTCCAATTTCTTTTTTCAAAGATTTGAAGTTCTTGACATACATGTCTTTCACTTGCTTGGTTAGAGTCACCTCCAAATATTTTATATGATTTGTGACTATTGAGAAGGGTATTGTTTCCCTGATTTCTTTCTCACTTGTTTATTGCTTGTATATAGGAGGGATACTGATTTTGTTTTTTAGGTAATCTTGTATCTAGCCACTTTGTTGAAGGTGATTATAACTGTGGGAGATCCCTGGTAGAATTTTGGGTGTCACTTACATATACTATCATAACATCTGCACATAGTAATACTTTGACTTATTTCAAATTTGCATTGCCTTAATCTCCTTTTGTTGTCTTATTGCTCTAGCTAAAACTTCAAGTACTATATTAAATAGATACAGAGAGAGTTGGAGAGTCTTGTCTTGTCCCTGATTTTAGTGGAAAGTTTATATGCATTTCTTTCTTAGTTTAGGGAATTTTTTATTTATGATTTTGTTAAATATATTTTGTCAGTTTTTGAGCTAGGATGCATCTCTGTTTTCTATTCCTATTATTCTTAGATTTTGTCTTTTCATAGTTTTTATATTTCCTTGGTGTTTTGTGTCATTAACTTTTAAATTTAACATCTTCTTTGACCAATGTGTCAACTTCTTTTATCATTTTCTACACCTGAGATTCTCTTCCATCTCTTGAATTCTGTTGCTGATGCTCGTGCCTGTAGTTCCTGTTCTTTTACCTAGATTTTCCATATCCAGGATTCGCTCAGTTTGTGTTTTCTTTATGCTTATATTTCCATTTTCAGGTCTTGAATAGTTTTATTCATATCCTTCGCCTGTTTGTGTTTTCCTGGATTCTTCAAGGGATTTATTAATTTCTTGTTTAAGAGCCTCTATCCTCTTCATAAGATAGAATTTCAGGTTCTTTCTTTTCTTGTACTTCAGCTATGTTAGAATATCCAGGAATTGCTGTATTAGGGCATTTGGATTCAGGTGGTGGCACTGTTGTTGATTTAGCTCTTTTTGTTGTGCTCTTACCTGGTCTCTAGTCATCTGAGTTTGGGGTCAGGTGCCAAATTTTGAGTTTATCTTTGTCGGATGGATGCTTTTTCCATTCGTTTCTGTTTCATATCTGGTCTTCTGGCCTGAGTGGCTTGTGGTTCTAGCTACCAGAGAGTCTTCAGGTAATATAGGGTGTGTCTGGTGGGGTTTTAGTAACTTGTGTGGGTTCCAGGGCTCCAGTAATTGGCTTGGTCTCTGGGGTTCCTAGTATTGGCCTGGCCTCCAGTAGAGTAGGAGTCTTCTGTAAGAGTTGTGGGCTGGGCTATTCAACCCAGCATAGTGGGTAGTGGTCACTGTTTTGAGTTAAAGTTTACATAATGTATCTTGGACTCTCTCATTTTTTTGGTTGTTTCTTAAATTATTATTATTTTTCACATGAAATCATACAGATCAATGATGATTATGAGTGTGGGTTAGGAAGCAAAGTTTCAAGTCTTTCTTCTGCTATTCATTATCTGTAATCTACATCTGACTTTGTCTCCTGCAACCCTGCTTGCCCAATGGGTAAGACGGGAAGTGACAGTATATACCTAGTTGCAAGGATGGTCCTTGGCATGTAATACCCAGGGAACATCAGTCATTCTTTCCAAGGGTGAGGTGGGGCTTTCCTCAGCTTGCTCAGTAGAAATAAGGCAAGTACTATGTGTTTTGAAATAGAGGGCTCTGGAAAGTAGATTGCTGGAGCAGCAGATGTCAAAATGAAGGAATCTCAAGAATAAACCAACAACCCCAAGACTACGGGTGGAGTGCCTTCATGCTCTGAGTGTCGAGCCTGGACAGTGCAGGCATCTATTTTCTCAGAGGCAGCTCTGTTTGCAGCTCCTCTCTCTACATGAAACACTTCCGTGCTAGCTTCTTTTTACTCATTTAGACCAAATTCCAGTCCATTACAGAGTCCACCCAATGTGTGCTGCCCTGTGAGAATATTCTATAATGCTCTCCTTCGCAGGTAGATGTAGCCTACATCAGAGATATTTAACATAGTGTTACGTCATAGCTATTTCTTCCACATTTCATTTTGACATTCGAGTTCCCTCTTCTGTCTTTTGTTTAACACATTTCCTTCTTTCTTGCATGAAGGTGCAGGTGTTTAAAAATGTATGTGTGGATTGGGGCGCTGGCTGAGTGGGTAAAATGCTTGCTTGCTGTGTAAGTATAAGGACCTTAGTTCAGACCTTACGAATCCCCATAAAATTGGATTTAGTAACTCCAATCTCTAATTGGAGTGTTCCTATAGTGAGAGGGGAGGGGAGCCAGGAGACTCTGGAAGGTTCTGGGCCAGCTAATCTGCAGCACAACAATAACTGACAGAAGCCTTGCTTCAAACAAGGCAGAAGGCTAGGACCCACAAGAGAGACTCTTCTCAGACCTCCACATGTGTACTTTGATACTCATATAGGCCAGTGCATGCACGCGTGTGCACACACACACACACCCACATACACAAACAATTTTGTGGCATTAAGGGAAATAATATTGAACAATCAAATGATTCAGTAATATTTTACCATGGCCTATACTAAAACCTATACTAAAAACATTTAACACATTTGGAACATAGTATTTCCATTCTAAAAATAAAATTACATATGACATTTACCTGTGGGAGGATCTCAGGTATTAGCTAGAAGACTACTTTATTAAAATTTATGTTTTTAAGAAATGATATAGAAGACTTATAAATATGTGAATGATAAAAACATGGTATATGCTGGGCGTGGTGGTGCACGCCTGTAATCCCAGCACTTGGGAGGCAGAGGCAGGCGAATTTCTGAGTTCGAGGCCAGCCTGGTCTACAGAGTGAATTCCAGGACAGCCAGGACTACACAGAGAAACAGAGAAACCCTGTCTCGAAAAAACCAAAAACCAAAAGAAAACAAAACACAAAAACAAAAAAACCATGGTATACTAATATTGTTCTTAATGAAAAATAAATACTGCAATTTAATGACATGTGAAAATTTTAAAATATTTTTCTATAGTGTTGCACAAAATAAAGGTCTTGTTAAAATTATGTACAGACTAAAAATTTATCTTATGTCATTTGATAAGAATCAAGACATTGCATGGTATTTAAATGCACAGATTAAGTTCTTTAAAAACGAATCATGTATGTTTTCCTGGATTATATTATTGCTGTACTTCACTTTTCTGAGACAGGATCTCTTCGGTCCAGACTGTCCTGGAACTCCGATGCTTAGGTAACAATTTTCCAGCCATCATTCCCAAAGTAAAGTGTAAACAAGCTGTTGTTTTACATTTAGATACAGGAGTTAAATCCCTGACCTGGCTATTTGCCTATAAATTACATCCTGAATATATGTATTGAATTATATGCTGAATATACAAATTATATTCAGTATATCCTCTTCTAAGACTAGCTCCAACACAGTTTGAACTGCTTTTTAAAAAGTCAGAAGGTTTACTATTTTCAGTCTAAAGGAGTAATGTGGGGCTCCTAGTAAGCAGATTTCAAGTCTTTAGATTCTGTGGTCCACTCTGCTCTCACTTTCTTTTCAGTGGTCTTTTATCCAGAGTTGGACTTAGCTGAGCTTTCCTCATATGGTGGTTGGTTGGAAAGTTTTACAGGTCACCAGTTGTTAAACTTAACAGGTGACTTGTAAACGGTTTCTTGGAGCCAGAAAAGGTAACACAATAGAAGAGTAAAAGATACTCCCTTCAGCAATAGGCGGCAAGGAGCATACAGAGAGGGCGGGGCCGCTCTTCTGCAGGAGCCAGCAAAGAGCCGGAGCCGGAAGGGCGGGTCTCGGGGGCGTGGCCTAGCCGGAGGAGGGCGGGCCTGGCATAGGCGGGGCTTTCAGCGGTTGCCCTTGAAGGGCGTGGTCTACTATTGGTGGGCGTGTCTGGCCGGGCGCGGGCGGGCGGGCCACGGGGAGTGGCTGGGTCTGGGCAGAAGTGAGACAGCGCAAAGGACCATGGGAAAGGTGCCCCTTTGACCGGGGCGGAAAACAGTGTCTGTTACCAAACGTGTAGCAGTTTTAGTTAACAGGTGAGGGGAGGAAGGCAGTATTTGAGGAAAAACTACGTAAGAACGCTTTTGGCCGCCCCAAGCCCGGGCGAGAACTCGATTTGTTTCTGAGGTCTCTCCCCTTCGGTCGATCAACCCCCGACCTTCTTGCCTCTGGGGCTGTGTGAAGATGGTGAAGAGTGGCCGCCTAAGCGCGCCAGCCTGCGAAGCTCACAGGCACGCGGCAGTTGGCCGTGTACGCTTGCGCGCAGGTCCAGGCAGGGCGGGGCGGGGCGTCTCCCGCCGTGCGCTGGAGGCGGGGCCTAGGCCGGAGCGCCGCGCCCGCGGGCTGACCTCGTTGAAGCCGGCCCATGACGTCACCCCGCCGTGACGCGTACGCAGTAGGAAAACTGTAAGTTTGGGAGGATCCTGCAGCTTCCTGGCTTGCGGGGCTCGCGGGGCCTGCGGGCTGCTCGCTGTCGCGGTCGTGGTGTTGGCCGCGGGCACCGGGAAGCCTCGGGACACACGGGAGCTGCCGAGCGTGATGCCGGGCTGGTGGCCGCCCCAAGTGGGAGCGCGCCCTCCCTGCAGTGCCGGCTTATGGAGGCGAGGCTGTTCCTGAGCCTGGCCCGCACCATTCCCGCCGGCCTGTGACAGCCAAGAGCGGGCGACTAAGGCCTGGGAACGGGAAACTGGCAAGGCCCTCCTTAAAATTCTTTGATAAAAAGATTAGATCCCCAGCGTCCGTACTCATTTTCCAGTAGGACATTCTGGTCAGTCTGGGATGGTCAGTCTGCCCCCTCAAAGACTAGCTGCCCTGTGTCCGTCTTCCCTAGGGATCCTGCAAGTGCCCAGGTCGCTGATGACAAATTACGTGTTGCCTCAAGCCTTCTTTTTCTCCTTGCCATAGGACTGCCATGTCTTGAAACCCCGTGAACTAACCTAAGCTCTGTAATCCTACACAGCAGTTAAGACAACATTTATTATTCTGAGGAATGTTGTATGTAAGGATCTTTCTCAAGACTTTGCCTCTCCCACACACCTACCCCAACCCATTGGATCTTGACTTTTGAACCTGAAGCTATCTCAGCGATAGTATCAGTTGATCAGGAATCAATAAATAACTGGTGTCACTATCAGAGATTTTTGGCAATACTTGTTCCCTGCTCTGGCTATTACAGAAAAATGTTTTTAGCAGCCCAGAACTAATACGTTATACTCAACACAAATGCATAGAGTCAGCCTGTCTGCCTATATGGTTTAAAAATCTTGCCTTCCAATGAGTTAGTTACAACATTGTAACACTTCTCCAACTCTGGGACAAGTACTCAGGAACTTTGAAGAGAATATACACACCTTAGGACGGACTAATACAGTAGGTTAAGAGGCCACAATGTTGTGACTTCAGTGGAGGGTGTAAAATCCTTACAGAGGACCCTTTGAATCAAAGCAGGGCTTCTCTGAGTTTTGTTCTCCTGTTAGTAGCTTTCCAAAGACAAATCACCTAAGTCTTAGAACTTTTTTTTTTTTTTAAAGTCTGTCTCTAAACTGAGAGATGATAATATAGCTTTTGTTACTTTTACAAGGATCAGAGAGACCTTGAGGGAGAGCAGCTTTCTAAGTATCACATCAGGAGCCCAACTGGTGGCATTCAAGCTCCCTGGGAGGCAGAGGCAGGAGAAACCCCGTTGAAGAACTGCTGTGTCTACAAATGAGCCCATGGCCTGCTTGCGTAGACATTGAACTGAGAACTATGCAGCTGGTGGTCGAGCCCCTGGCCTGGCTTCAGTCTCTAGTTGGATGTAGTGGAAGGAGACAGTGTAACCATCTGCCTTGGAAGGCATACCATATGCATGGTACAGTTCTAAGCACTGAAGTTTTACAACCACCTCTTTAGCTAAGAAAAATACCTCTGTTTTTATAGATTAGGAAACTGGCACGCGTGTTAGATGTGTACTCAAGCTAAAAGCTTAAGAGACTCAGAGTCTTGCATATTTTACTAAATTTACATTAGTACTGCTGTCTTTTTTACCATTTGAATTTAGGTAATCTGATTTGAGAGGCTATGTTTCAAATGTCTGTTCTGTTTTAGAACATGGTAAGGATGGAGAGAGAAAGTTTTGTCTTGTAACCTTGAAGCCTCTGATATGCTCTGGGGTGGGGGTGTCTTGGAGTCTATGGCAAAGTAGACATGTCACTCTGAAGTTAGTGAAAAGCCACAAGACAGTTTGTGTCATAGGACTGGCATCTGTTTTCTGCTTTACTCCGTGGAAAATTAACTGTAGAGTTATAGCATGGTGGAGGTATCCTGAAAAAGGGGCTGGGGGGGGGGGAGGGGGAGGCTGTTGCTGGGCTGTACCTTGAGAAGGGAGATGGTGTGGTGCCTTAGGCTGGTAGAGGCAGTTGGGGAGACGACATTAAGAGGTGAAACTCATAGATTACTGACTGATTGATTACTTAACACCCAGGGATGTTAAGGGAAAGAAGGAATAGCTCTTCAGGGTTGGGATGGAAGAACTAGGAGAATAGTGGTGCTATGTTCTGAGATGAGAGGTTTGGGAGGAGAAATAAAAGTCTAATTCTTAAGTTCTAGATGCTTGTTAGATATAGTAATGAGCGATAGTAATACTAATAATTAGTATATATATATATATATATATATATGAACTATATTCCAGCCAAAGTTTTAAGTATTCTTATATATATTCATTCAATCCTTAAAACAGTTGTATGTCCTAAGAATTTACTGTTTACATTTTGCAGATGAAAAAAATGGATGCACAGGAAGCTGCCTTAAGTCATCTAGTAGGGCAGGCCTCTGACTACTTATCTCCAGTCCCTGTCCATTGCCATGAGGTTGTGAGTGTTGGAAGTGGGATTCATACCCAAGTGCTCTGACTTCAGAGTCCATGCAGGTTAATGTCTGTAACTACCCCATTGTGCACATGTTGAGTAGATATGGAATGACTGTGGTCAGGAATGGAAATACACATACTTTTGAAGAGATGGACTGATTTTGTTCTTTTTCTAATCCTTAGTTGATAACAAGGCAAGAGAAGGAATTATACATGGTAGGACTGTGCAGGCCTGTTCTTCCTTATTTCACTGAATCTTTGCAACTAACAGCCATTCTTCTGCCTTTCCTCTCCACAGTGTTGTGGGTTAGGGCCTGGCGGGATTTTTGTCTTGTTCATATCTCTACCTCTAGTCTCTGTCCACTGACTCATTTGTAGCTGGTAAGAGTGACTTCCTGTGAAAGGTATTGGTTAAGTTTGCGGAGTTTGGAGATGAATAAACATGATTCTCTTCCTGGAGGAGCATAGCATGAGGAAGAACCTGTGGGAATAGAATCAGAGTAGAAGAAATGCATAAATACATGCTGATGAGCTCATTCTGGCTTCCTGCTCCCCTTTCCCCTACCCTGCACTTGAGAGATGGGGTGTGAAAGGGCAAAAGGGCAAAAGAAGGCCTGCGCAATTGCGTGATGGATTGGAAGCTCCCCAAGAGTCCTTTGAACAAAAGAACTATTCAAAGTCTTGCATATTTTACAAAATCTGCATTAGTTTTATTTGGCATAGATAATAACTCTTACCAAATGAAATAAATTCTGATATTTGACTATCTCTGAGGAGTGGTGACTTTTTCTAGTTCTGTTACCTCAGTGTTGACAGACAGGGCTCACTAGTAAACTGGTTTGAAATGTTGTTGCTTGCAAAGCAGAGGGCAGTGGAGGGGCTGTGTATAAAATACTTAGGAAGGTTTCCACTGTTTCTAAGTGTGTCATGCCAAAGTTCCACATGATAGTGTTTACATTCTCTTAGCTAGCCCCTTAGGATGGATACATATACATCCTTTGTCTCATTGCTTTGGGTCCATGGTAGCACAGTTTAGTGTGGGGAGGAGCTTACAATGGAGGAGGTCCAAGTAAACTAAAAGTTCCAGTCATGTGAGCCTTTGGAAGACATTTAAGCTCTAAACCATAATGCTTGCTTTTCATTCATTCATTTTTCTCTTTCTTTCATCATTGTAAATGAATGCTTTAGCAGTGCAGATTTAAAATATGTTTATTGTATGTGTGTGAGTGTTTTATCTGCATGTTATGCATGTGTACACAGTGTGCACGGAAGCTAGAGGATGGCATTGGATACCTCTGGAACTGGAATTGCAGATACTTGTGAACACCACGAGGGTGCTGGGATACCAACCCTGGTCCTCTCCACGAGAGTAGCAAGTGCTGTTGACACTGAGCCATCTCTCAACCTCAGATTTCTCTCATGTCTTTATATACACTCCATTAGCATCTTGGTTACACAATTGTTAATTTTCAAAAATATTTTTTTGTATCAGTTTTTTAATGTAATTTTTAGCAGCATCTGTAAGACTCGGAAAGCATATTTTATCTTCATAATTTGACAGGTAAGAAAATCGGTACAGGTCAAATGATTTGTCCTTTGTCAGGACAAGTTAGTGATAAAAGCAAAGTGACTTGGAATTAAGTCTTAATTCCTAGGATTACTTAAAGTTACCTATTACTGTTACTCAGTTTATCTTCCTAAGACTCTTGGGATATGTAGCTGTTATTCCTGTCCTAAAGAGAAGGAACTGGTCCCCCAACTCATAATGTGTACCTTTATTGTTTCCCTTGAGTTATACTATCTTTCCAAATTCTATATGATATGAACTTGACTTTTGGTTAATTTCACCAAATCTATTCTTTGACCACATTGGTCTTTTGGAATATAGACTTATACTGATGTCCCTGCTTGAGTCACTTGGCAAAGTTAGTGTTTGTGATCCTGCCTAAATTTGATTTGTATTCCTGATTTTGTTAAACTATATAGAAACAAGATTTGCTATTTAGAATTTTGTTTTTGAGAAGATGTAGGTTCAGAAGCAGTCCACAAAAATACAGCTCTGATCAGTATTTGACTATAGCTAAATAAGGAAGTCTGTAGAAACAGTCTGTTTGCTCTTCTGATTGAGTCCTGTTTGGGAGAGGACACCCAATTTGAATCAGTGACCCTTTTGAATCAGAGACTCTATTATTCTTGTCAATGTGGCTTCAAATACGGAAAAAAAAAAAAAAAAAAGAAAGGTTAGCCATTTTTTCATGTCAAATTTGATGGTATTTCCTTTTAGTTTTTTCCTATGCCAAGATAATCCACAGACAGAACAATATTATGACGGTTAATGTATTTTCCTTCTGAAACAGACTTAGCCTGCTCTAATGGGTATTTCACTTTAGTGATGTGATAAGAGCTGGGCTCTTATCACCCAATGTGATAAGAAATAAGAGAGTTCCTTATTTCTTAAACTGTAAGCAAGAGTTTATCAGTTTGCCCCCACCCCCCAAAAAACAGTATAAGATTTTTGATTTTTACATTTTATAAAAATCAAGCTGGGCCGTCATTTTTATCAGCTGAATAAGATGGCTATTTATCTGTTTAAGCAGTTATTTTTTTTAAGAAGATTATTTGTTAGCAGTTAATATCAGCCAGATGTTTTAACATTTTATATAATACATCACTGACTGGGGCTGATAGTATGAGATTGTAAGTCTTAGGGGTGGGGAAAAACTGCAGGCAAGGATGGCTGTAATTAACTTGAAAGGTCTTGAAGAATTTTACCTTTTATGAAACTGGATTGTTTTAACTATTTTTTCTTACTCACAAGAAGAAGAAGATTAATATTCAAATAGCCACAAAATTAGCTGTATTTTGGCATGAAGAGATCACTACAAATGGAGCTAAAGCAAAGATGGGATTGCATGTTATTTAAGCAGGAGACATCACAGTCCTCCAGGCTTCTACAGGAAGCATGACATGAAAGTTGGCTAATTTTCAAAGGTGACGTAGTTGAAGGACTTTAAACTTGGAATTTGGAGATCAGCTGACTGTGAGGGTTCCAAAGCAAGGCAGTTGCTGACTGGCTGAAAGTCTCAACTGAGTTGTTGAGACATGTTGACTAGACCTTAAAAGTTGATTTATTGTGACAGATTGAAAACCAATTTTATGATTGCCTATTTGCAGCCAACAAACAATCTTCCTTACTTAAGAATATGTATTTTTTAATGACATTTATGTTAGCATATCAATGAAAGCTATTGAGCTAATACAACATATTTGTGATCTTGCTTTCTTTTTAAACTTAAAAAATGTGTGTAAAAAATATGTTGTTTCTGTGGGAATTTTTGTTGTTGTTTTTTCCATTCTCCTGATTATTTTATATTTGATAGACTGCTTTGTGAAATATTTAAAAGTGATATATTATTTTTAGAAATGCTCTAGTTCTTTAAAAACCCTGGGAAGGCTGCATTATTTTTTTTGTCTACTTTCTTTCTTGAGGTAGTGTGTATCATCCATCCACCAAAGTCAGTCTTTATAGATACTCAATCACATACATATGTAAAAGCTTGTTGGTTTGCTGTTAGAGATACAACTAGAATTGACTACTTTCTTAAACTTAGCTAGACAGTTTATTAACAGTTTAGAAGTTTAATGATTTTATTGCATGCTTTTTGCATGACACAGTTAGCTGGATCATTTTTTAATATCTGTGAATCATTTTACCACAATTATTGTGTTATAACACTACTTAAATTACTTCAACTATTTAATATTTAGAATGTTTCTTCTTCAGAACAAAATGAAAATCTAAGTACTGGAACTACTATAAAGCTTTTTTGTGAATTGATCTCTCATAGTACTGTATTTTAGTTAGAACCCTTTTTCTGTATAGATGTTAAAATAAACTTATGGGACATTCATTTCAGAATTAGAGAAGACAAGCACAGGTCTTGGTGTAGCTTCTTTGTGCGTGTGCCTATGTTTATGTCTGAGTACCTGTGCACAGGCCTCCATTATTCTTCCAAAGCACTGTTCGCCTGGGATGGGTTTTTTTTTCCCTTTCTTCTCTCTCTCCCAGACTCCTTTGTTCTTCTTTTCTGCGTGCACACACAGAAACAGGACAGCTTGCAAATGATTCTCTCCTTCCACCATATGAACCCTAAGGCACTGAGTCAAAGTTTGATAAGCTTGGTGGCAAGCGCCTTTCAGGAGGAACCATCTTGCTGGCTCCCACTTTTTTTTTTTCAGATAGGGATTTTAATCTATAGTTGACCTGGAGTCTGCTGGTTCTGCCAGGCTGGCTGACCAAGGTGTCCCAAGGCTCTACCTGTCTCTGTCTCCCTCTCTGGGAATATAAGCAAGCCCATGTGTGGCACTTTTGGAGGGTGGAGTAGGTTCTGTTGATATAACTTAGGTCCTTGTACTTGTGCATCAAGCGCTTTGGGGATGCATGGTTACTGGGTTATTAGAAGAGAGAGGGAAGTAGTAGAAGGGTGAGTGGATAAATGACGTCAGATCTCTCAAAAGGCAGAAGGCTGAAGGCCAGTGACAAGGCTGCCATTGCTTCCTCAGTGCTGCCAGGAAGGAGGTGAGGACTCTGAAATGGTCATTGCTTGAGGAAGGAGGAAGCTGAGGGAGTCTGACCTAATAACCTTTCCTTTGTTTCTGTAGAAGTGATGTAATTTGTTTAGTGAGGGGGGTAGGAAGCTTGAACAGTGGTAGAAGTTTCGATGTGATTCTGTGAGAAGTAAGAGAGGAGGTGACTGGAACCTAAGAAAGAATCACTAGCCAGCAGGAAGAAGGACTTCCTCAGGTGGGGCGCCGTGCACCTGTAGGGTTCACACTCCTGCTTGGGGCTTCCTATAACACTGATTTCCAAATTGGATAGATGAATAGGTGTCTAGTAGAGATAGAAGCCAACACAGAGTTGAGAGTTTCAGGTCAGGGAGTGGGCAAAGCTGGATGGTCTGTTCCTAGGTTATGTTGAAAAAGGAATAAAGTCGAGAACATGGTTGATACACAAGAAAATAGACAGGAAGTAGAGAAAAAATGGAAGCTTAAGTTGGTCATTCATTTATCCATTAGATATTTATTAAGCAGTTTTCTTTCAGACACTGCTCTAGATACTGTTGCTACCTAAGTAAAGAAGAGATGGAAATAGTGTCTGTCTTTATAGACATTACTTCTCTGGTGAAGTGAATAGTGTGTGTGTGTGTATGTGCGTGTGTGTGTGTGTGTGTGTGTGTGTGTGTGTGTATGTGCATATACACATGTACAAGTGCACACGTGCGTATGACAAGTATATAGAAATGCATACATGCACATATAAAATTCAAAATTGCAACTAATTACCAAAAAAAAAAAAATGAAGAAGGGAAAGGAAAGTGTGATACTGTTTTTAAATAATGTGATCAGAAAAATGCTCTTAGAAGGAAATTACCTGAGCAGACACAGGACAATTTCCAGGGACATAACCATTCACAGACATCCACATGGACATCTCTGGGTCAGGAACAGCACTGACTGCTGGGAAGACTTGGAGCATCCCTGGCATTGGGAAATGTGAGCAGAGAGGAGAGTGGTGATCAATGAGGACAGCGGAAAGGATTTAGGGTTTTACTGTGCCTTGGGGAAAACAGTGGAAGGTTGTTGTCAAGATGTGTCATACTTTCTGAAGGTGCTTACATTTGCTGGTATTTGGAGAATTGATTGGCGATGGGAATTAAAACTAAAAGAGCTAGAAAGACCAGAGGTGGTGGCCTTCAAGAGTTGTCACTTATACAGTTGAGTGCTTCTGGGAGAAGAATCCTGCTGCTTGCTGCTCCTTTAAGCAGACACACCTATTCCACAATAGGAATTCTTCTTTGTGGCTAGAGGCCTGACCCAGACCATTGGCTTACACCACACCCTTTCCTGTTTTTACTCTGCCCCTTTCCAGCTTCATTATTCATTCTCCTAGTTTTTTTCTTCACCTTGTCTTTTAGATCTGATATATATATATGGTCTTCCTGGCTACAACTTCCTCTAGATCTGTTTTCTGACTTTTTATGTTTTGGCGATTCAGCAAACTGCCTTTGTAGCTTAGAGTTGGAGTTGCCCTTGGAAGCTTGAAGCAACTCAGAGGGCTACTCCCAAAGACCTCCAGGCTCTAAACTCACAGTGCAAGAGCAGTCCATTGAACTGTGTATCCCTGAGGTCACCTCAGGCCGCGCTCTCCCAGCCTAGCTTACATCTTCTTAAGCCTTAGGCATGAACTTTGCCACAAATGGCATTGCACGCTCAAGTTCTATATTGCTGTCCAGAGGGCACTCAGAGTGCTGTGTATCTTCCAGTGGGAACCTTGACACACTACCCTTTTCTTATTAAATTCATATAATAAAAATTAATAGACTTCTAAATACAAAACATGGGCTCCATGTGTCCTCAGTACAGTCTTTATTGGTCCTAATTGAGTATTTCGTATATTTTACAATAAAAGGAACCATGTATAGATTAAAAAGTAGTATTAGTATGAAATACTTTAACTTCTCAGAGTTGCAGTTTTCTGTTTTTCTTTTTTTTTTTCAAATATTTAATGGAACTATTATAACATGTTTATACAGCATAAGTAAAGTCTGGCCAGAGCCTAGGTTCTGAGTCATTAGTCTTTTCTGACTTAATAGAAAAGTATAACATATTTTCTTTTTATGTGGGTCTGTGTGTCTAGGTTAGAGGACAACTTTCAGGAGTCAAGTCTCCCTTCTGCCTATTTTGAGGCAGGGTCTTCTGGTTTCTACCAGACTGCTACTGAGCTGCAGACTGCAAGTTAGTTGGTCCAGTAGCTTCCAGGGGATTCCTATCTCCACTTCCCTTGCAGTAAGAGTTTTTTTTTAAACATGGATTCCAGTTTGTACTCAGGTTGTCTGTTGTGTTGGAGTAGCAAGTAGTTTCCTAGCACTTCTGTTCCCAGGTAGCTAGATATAATAAATAAAACCACACAGCCACATAATAGTGTAAAAAGTCATTATGCTGCTATTATAGTAGTTATCAGTGCAGCCCACTCAAATTTGTCTACCAATAAGTGATTTATGGATGAGCAGAATGTTATATCTATACAATGGAATATCATTTACCATTGAAAATTATGGACATCCTGACACTTGGTTTAACATGGATGAATATTGGCACCAGATAAAACTATTGGCAATTGGAAATGTGGATATTAAGCTCAAGAGGAAAGAAAAGTCATACCTAGAGGTACCCATCTGGGGATTGGCATTTTGCTGCTTATAGTAAATGTCATAGGATTTAATGGTATTACCTGGAAGAAAGGGATCAGTTTAGTATTTAGAAAGTATGCTTTTAAAAACTCATTTAAGTGGCTATAAACTGGAAACAGGAATTCTAAATTTTCTCCCCCAAAATAATTTCCAGGATAAATTTAAGAGTAGAGAAGTCTTTGAAAAATCACCTTCTTCTTTAGTAGTTACCATAGGTCAGGTTAAAAATTCAACAGACTAAATTTAAAAGCATTAAAATAGTTTTTCTCTTAAAAATTCCTCCATATAAACAAATATGTTAAGCATCTTCAAAATGCTAAACATTGTGACAAGTTTTAGATTAAATGACTCCTTCTTCAGGCCATGGGACTTCAGGGGAGATTGACAGGAGGTCTGCTGTGGTCAGAGAACACCTGCAGCAGAAGTGGGCAGTTCAGCGTGACAATCTCCCACAGTAATGGGGGAGGGAGCGGTTCTGATGTGAGTGTCTTAGTGGGAAGACCCTGCAGGGGGATGTGCAGTGTGGCTGACCCATCGAGCTAGGAAGCGAGAGATGGGATGCCCTTGGAGAAATGAACAAATTCCATGACCAGGTGCTGGCCCCTGGGACTTGGTGCTAGCAGAAGTCAAGAGGGATTGAGTTTTCTAGAGGAAACTATAGTATCCTGTCCTGGTGTAGCTTAAATGGTTGTCTTAGGCTTACAGTGTCACGGGATGTTGATAGACTAGCTCCTGTTGGGTGATTCATGGTTAATATTTCCATATTAACCATGCTTTAGACCTCCAAAGCTATGCTACAAGTTACTCAGCTTTCAACTGTGCTTATGCTGCTTGGATACACATACATTTTAGGGGTTTTGTTATCTGTGTTAAACTTGTGCTTTTTCTGGTGCCTTGTGGTTCTAGTGTTGACTTTTCTGATTTGGTTTGAGTTAAGTATGTTATTTCACTGATGTCACTGAAATTTAGTAGATTTAGAAAACACAGAAGTGTTTTAATAAATTATGTGGCTTTCCAATGTTCTTCAATGTTCTGTTTGCTCATCAGTAAACTACATTGTGTGTGTGTCACAAGTCTAAAGAGTGAAACGAACATGGAAATTGTTCCAAGTAGTAAAATATTGGTATGTCTTTACTGTTAAAGTCATTGGAATGTAGAAAGTAAACAATAAAAGTTTAAACTATGAGATTTAAAAACGAGTACCTGAGTTCAGTAGCTGCTGTAGCAGTGGATACTCTCAGTGTCAGACATTTCTTGATTTGGGGGCTGCAATGTAACTCAGTTGGTAGAGGGTTTGCGTAGCATGGCTAAGTGACCCCAGCATGACATATGACATAGGTGGGTCATGGAAGGATGGCTTATAATCTCAGCATTCAGAAGAGGAAGGCAAGAGAATCAGATGTACAAGATTATCTTCAGCTACAAACTGAACGTGAGGCCAGCCTGGTCTACATGTAACCCTCTCTTAATAATTTTTTTTTCCCGTTTGGAATAAGAATGGCAGTATATGTGATTTTATTTTACAGGAGCTCATGGTCAAGAGACTTTTAAAGTGTTAGGATTTTTAATGACTTTTTGGACTTTTTACATGTACTGTATTTTCCATTATGTGATAAAGATGAGACCTTGGAGACCAGGAATGCAAGGTTATGGTTTAAAAGTGATGTGTTTGGTTGTCAAGTTGACAACTTGTACATTGTAATGGTTAATTTTAAATGTCGACTTCCCACAACCTATGAGTAATTATTTAGACCAGATTTGCCAATAGATTTTGTGTGTGTGTGTGTGTGTGTGTGTGTTGGGCATGTTTGTTAGTGTTAATAAGCTCAGCTGGCTCTAGGTAGCAGCACTCCCTTGGCTGGGTTCTGAACTGTTTAAGAGTAAGGAAGGCTGGCCGTGCATAAGCAGCAAGCAAGAGTATATTTATTCTCTTTGCTCTTTACTGTGTGTGTGTTGTGATTAGTTTCTTGAATTTTAGCCTTGATTTCCCCTAAGTAATGTACTATAAGGTGAAATTTTACCAAGGTGTAATCGTAGCAACAGAAATGAAATTAGAGCAAGTATATTTAATAGTCTAATTGTAGTATCTGGTTTATATTTAGTTCATATACCCATGATTAGACTGATTTTCTTTTCCACAACCTTGGAGGAGCGGCTTTTAGTACAGTTTTGGCTGTAGGTATTTTATCTTTGTATCAAAGCCTTCAAGAATATAGGACAAGAAAGTGTCTCTCTTGATTTCTCTTAAGTTGGGAGGGAACTTTCAAAGACCTCCTGGAAGGCTTGACTTCTTCACTGGCTAGACTTGTATTTCATGTCCTTTTAAGTGGCATGGAGTATAAAGTCCTGTGTTTGACTTAGATTAGTAAAGATTCATGGTTTCTCAGCTGGTCCAGGGTGATCAGGATTTAGGAGTCTTTTGTTCTGGCACTTTCCAAGGACAAATTTCCCCCATGAGTTTTTAATTTCTTTTGGCCACCCTATTCTCTTTATTTGTTCTTTGTCTTTTCTTTCTTTTTAATTATGTGTATGTGTGTGGGTATGTGCATGTGAATGTAGGTGCCTAGACATGTAAACGCTTCTGGAGCTGGAGTTAGATGCTGCCTGCTGTGGATGCTGGGAACAAACTAAGGTCTCTGCTAGCAGTGCGTACGTTGTATAGATGAGCTCTCTGTCTAGCCGGTCTTTGTCATTTATTCTTCATAGGTCTTCCTGCCTGTTATAGTCTGTGACCACCAATCACCAGAATGCTAATTCTTTGACAGTTTTGTTTCCCCTGTTGATTTTCCTTTTTGTAGTCTCTGTTTAATTTGCTTATACTTTACCCTGTGCTGTTTCTTTCTCCTGTTTGTTTAAGGATAATTTACTCTTTCTAGAGAGTCTTCTCAAATATAAGATGAGGTTATTGAATTGGGAGCTTCTTGTTTTAAAACGGGTTTTTATTATAGCTGCAGTTGTCATCTACGCATTCCTTTCTTTAGCAGTATCTAAAGGGTCTGTTTTGAAATGTTGCATATTAGTTTTTACTCTTAAGGCATTTTCTGTTTCTCTTTATCATTTCTTTTTAACTCATTGGTTATTTAGAAGTCTTTTATTTTTTATTTTCATTAAAATATTTGCATATTTATTCCTGAAAGTTCTTTCTCATAGTAGTTTTCATTTGCAACCCACTGGGTTCATATACTACGTGATTTTAATCTCTGTAAGTTAGTGAGGGCTGTTTTGGATGTGGCACAGGATCTGCTAGGGAGTGTTTCATGTCCACTGAAGGATCATGGGTATTATTTGCCATAACCTTACCGTTTGTTTTCTTGAAGGTTTATGTCTTTTCTTTTCTTTATATTTTTTTTCACGCCACCATTTTCTCTTAGTATCTTGAAATTAGTATCTTTTAGTGTGGCATTTTGATTCTTGTGATATTTAATTGATAATATCTTGAATTTTTTAATGCTTTTTTTGTTTTGTTTGTTGATTTTTGTTTGTTCCATTGTTGCTTAGTTTTTGTTGGGGATTTGTTCTGGGACCCTCTGGAGATACCAAAACCCATAGATGTGCCAGTTTGTTGTAGAAAGTAGCAAAATATCATATATGTACACCATTCTGTGTACTTAATCGTTTGTAGGCTCCATACCACCTACTTGCTGCATAAATAGCCATTCTACTCTGCTGTCTTGTTTGGGGAATAATAAGTAGGAACGAAAGGTCTGCACACGGTTAGCACAGCTATCGCCCCTTCCCAAACATTCTCAACTCTAAGTTGGTTGAAAATAAAGACATATAATCAGTAGACACAGAGGACTTGCTGACTTACTCTGTACCTTGAAGAGTCTTTGTTTGATTTCTACCAAACTTAAGCAAAATAGAATTTTCTCCCGGTATATGTAACTCCATTTTACCTCCTGTATTTGTACTATTATTGTATATTTTATCTCTGTATGTGAGAAACTCAAAAGTACTTCATCATAACTTACATTTTGTCTAATCCACCCCTAGAAGGAATTGGAAGAAAGGAGAACATGGAAATGTAGGTAGTTGTACTAGTCTTTCTGTACTTCATTGTTGGATGTGAGCCGGCAGCATTGCCTACTCTTGACTGCGAGTACACACATCGAAGATAGGTAGCTCAGCAGCACAGCTGCAAACTTCCTGTCTTATTGAATTACACTTTGACAAAGAGAAAAGGGAAGACGCATGGAATTGGAAAATCATTTTTAATCATGCACACAGGTACTTTTCGTGGCACGTTTTGTGTGTGTGTGTGTGTGTGTGTGTGTGTGTGTGTGTGTGAGAGATTTGGATTTCTGTGTGTGCTTTTCCTTCTGCCAGTGCATTTGAACTCTTTGTCCTGAAGGCCTGTTGCTCCGGTTCGCTTCTCTTCCTGGGGCGAACAGTGCTTGCAGCATTGTGTAAGAACTGGGGCAAAGGCACTGCTTCCCTTCTCCCGTGGTGGCAGCTCTGCTTTCTCAGGGCTGGTGAGGGCAAGAACACTCGTGCGTTGTCTCTCTGGGTGTGGAATCAGGATGTCTAGGAGCGCTCAATTCCTGGGTTCTCTGGGCTGCATGCCCCTGGTATGCAGCTTCGCTGCAGAGAACAGGAGCTCTGGGCTTTCCAGCCAGGCCTGCTCAGACTAGAGTTGGCAGTAGAGGACTAGGGAGAGAGCCCCAGCACTCTGCCTTACCGGGGGCAGCTGCCTGCAGGGCTGACAGACAAGGACTGAGTCTGCCTGGAGGATCTGCAGTTATTTCATAGGTCACAGCTGGAAGTATAGGAGAAGTCAGGAGGGAGCAGGTTGTGGTTCAGGTGTCACCAGTTAGCTCTTGCTCAGACTTGGTGGTTTTTCTTGAATGAATATTTATCCATTTGTGGTATGTTCTTAGGAAAATGGTCAGAGACGTTGAATAATGCTTTGAATGCATTTTCCCAGTTAAATTGTTTATTGGAGAATTCTGTGCACTTCTCTTTACACAATCTAGACTCCTATTTTTGCACATTTAAGAGGAATCGATACATTTTGTCTCACTTAGGCAGCCTGTTAGTTCAGACTCCTGCTGTTGATTACTGTCCTGTCTCTGAAGTGTCCATGCAGTTTGAAGAACGGCAAGTTTGACTTTGACCCTTGGTCCACTCTGAGCTTCAGTTTTCCCATGTTTGTGGAACAGACCATTCATTATGCTTTCTTGAACTCTGTCGGTCAAATTGGCAGCTGTCCCCAGAAGCGCACTGAGGCTCTGACTATTATCTATACTCTGTAGAAGTTTGCAAAGCGTGGCTCATCTGAGTCACGTGATGGACTTGTTACATCACAGATTACAGAGACCCAGGACCAAATTCTGATGTATCAGGTCTGAGAATACAAGGGAAGGCCTGAGAATTCCTGACAGGAAACTAAATGACATGATGGTTTCTGGTCTGGCACCTTAAGATCTTAGCTGACTTTTGCGTTTATCATATTCATTCATTCATTCATTCATTCATTCATTCATTCATTTGAGGAACATTCCTATTCCAATTCTTTAATCCTCTCACTTTCTCATTTAGCAGTTGGAGTATTTTATAGACACTTTCCCTTGTCTACTGTCTGGTTACCCAGTGATACAGTGTACAGACGTAGGACAGAGTCTTGACCTTTTTATCCCTTTGTTATATTGATGTTAGGATAGTGAGCTGGTTCCCTAGTATGTGATTTGGGAGAACTAGCACAGAGATAAACAGATAGGAAGAAAGTGTGCAGGAATGGGGCAGTCCATAGGATTGTAAGATGAGCTGGCGGGATAGAAACTCAGGCAGGGTTATATGCTGCAGTGTTGACGAAGAGTTTCTTCAAAACCACCAGTCTTTTCTAGTAAGGCCTTCACCTGATTGGATAACATCTACCATACTATGAATGGTAATCTATGTGATTTAAAGTTAGGTAAATACTAATCATCTCCACTTCTGCAGCATGTGGGCACTAAATCCCTGATAAATGAACTATCATATGTAGGTTAACTTCTTAATTTATTGTTCAAATTGAGATGATATAGAAAACAAATAATATTTAATTATAATTTTTAGTATTATAAATTATAAATAAATAGAATTCCATATTATAAAATTATAAATTTTATTACTTCACTTAAAATTGTTTTTTAGTAAAAAATATTGATAACCCTGTAAAATATTTTATTTTCATTTTGAATGTCAATTCTAAGTGCATGTTAGTTCATCAAGTTACATGGTCTTTGGATCTGGTTAATTTTGGTGTGTGATGTTTTTGCTTATTTCCAAGATTTTCTTTTATAATAAAGTTTTAAAAAGATCTTATTTTAAAAACAAATTTATTCTATAAGTACTGACAATGTACTATAAGTACTGATAAAAGCCAAATAAAAGCTATTTTGTTGAATTTCCTAACAGTTAAAAAATATAAGTGAATTTCTCAGGAAAAGTTGACATGTATCACTCAGTTTGTTTCTCTGAGATAGAGTCTCAGTGTGCAGCTTAGGCTGGCTTCAGAGTTACCATCTTCTTACCTCAGCCTCACAAGGGCTGGCATTGTAGGTATGTATCACCATGGCTAAATAGTTTCTTCACTATAAATATGAGTATTTATAATTGAAATGATGCATTTAAAATGTGGTGGCATTATTTTTTATTATTTCATAAAACTTGAGTGTTTCCAAATTGTATTTTATGGTTACTAAATTTAAAATTGTTGATTTTAAAGTTATCTTTTTCGGTAAATCAGAATTTTAAATATTTAAAATATGATTTCATATTTGTATGTACTAAGATACCTAGTAAATTAAAAGCTGATTCTAGCTAACTGACATAATAAATTTAGATTTTTAAAACACTTAAACATGTAAATATTTCAGGCCATATATTTTCATGTGTATTATTTTTATTCTGTGGAATATTTTTATTCAACAAATTTTTTTACAAAACAAAAAGCTTGTCACAGAAGTTGTATCACTTTTAGAAGTCTTGAAAATGTTACTAAGTTTCCATGTGCCGTTTTGTGGATATTATTAGACTCATTTTATCCTACTACATAATAAGTTATTTAAATAAAAAAGTATACTCTCTAAAAATCCCGATGTTGACTAGCAAAAACCATAGACAGCATGTGTCACTCTGCAGGGTGTGGGGCTAAGGTGCTGACGGATGGACGGTATGGGGAGGGCTCCTTTCTGGGTGTAGATGCTTGATCTTGTTCTCATGGAGAGGGAGGAAGACAGGGGCAGGAGAGAGAAAACTAATGTGAATATAAACTCCTTAAGTATGTGACCTAGTCTAATTACATTTCCCTCCTAGAGGACTTGCCTTGAAAGGCCCTCACAGTGGGAGTTAGTCCTTTAGCTGAAGACTTGGAGGGAGATAAGCATTAGCCCATGTTTCCAGCTGACTTAGCTTCCAAAATGAAACCAGGATTTAGATTGTGTGCTTATTGCAAATTGTCATTGCTTTTGATAATTTTACAAAGTGCCTCTTAAATACTCAAGGCTGGGAAATGGCCCAATAGATAGGAACATTTGCTGTACAACAAGGACCTGAGTTCAAATCCCCAATAGTCCCATAAAAATCTAGCCATGGCCTCATGTGCCTGTGGTCTCAGTGCTACAGGAAGGAGACAAAGAGTCCCAAGCGCTCACTTAACAGCTGTCCTGACTGGCCAAAATGGAGAGATTTAGGTTCAGTGAAGAAAAACAAAAACCAAAGCATGTCTTGAAGAAACACTCACATGCTTCCATGCATATACACGTACTCACCTCACTCAGTCCTGCTGTGATGAAATGAATACCTTTGTATGACTCAATATCAACAATGCTCCTTCAGCACCGACACCCATGCATAGGTTTTGATGGGGTTCACACACTTCTGTGAAAGCTGTTGTAACACGTCTGCTTCCATCGTGACTGGTGGTGGTATACTACAGTGTATATGGACAGAATTGTGAGCTATTTGTGAACTGTAACGTCTACATTTGTTTCTGCTCTATAACAGTTTAATTTAGCTAGAATATTATTTTTATTATGGTGCGGTGCTCCACCAGTGTTTGTTTTACTATTACCATGAAATTGAAGGCAGCTGATTTTATTATTGACAGATTTTACATTATGAACTTTGTATTATTAAATTTTATTTAGAACTCTGAAATCCTTTTTAGAGCACAGAGTTTGGATTTTGGGTTGCTTGCTGTGTATGCTCCAGGAAGAGCACACACCTTCTGCTTGAACTGGAAACTAGTGCCGATTTACCCTTTGCTGTGTTTCAGTTTAAAGCGTGTTAGTGGTTTTTCTATGAAAATGACTATTGGATAGAGAAATAGAGTGTTGTATAGTGTTCCTAAGGGGATGAAGGCTATGATGTGCCCTAACCGAGAAAGCACATGTTCTAGGCAGGCTTCATTCAGTCTTAGAGTTTGTTGATTGTGTTAAATAAAGCGTATAGAAATAAAAATTTACGGACAGCAATGGTTACCTTGATGAGCTGTTGAAAGGCGACATAGCCTCCCAGTGGACCCTCTAGGCCAGTGGTTCTCAGTCTTCCTGACAGTGTGGCTTTTAACACAGTTTCTTGTGTTGTGGTAACCCCCAACCAGAAATTTGTTTCATTGCTATATTTCTATATGGCTGTATTTCATAACTATAATTTGCTACTGTTCTGATTCATAATGTAATACAAATATCAGACATGTGACCCCCCAAGGGGGCCATGACCTACACTGAGAACTGCTGCTCTAAAATCACTAGTGAATCACTGACTCCCGGTTCCTGATAGCTTCCTACAGCTTGACTCCTGTGACTAGTGCAAGCCGACTGTAGTTTTTATCTTTGCTGTTGGAACTGTTTTTAACTGAATGTTAGTAAGCAGACACAGGAAATGAGTATTCCATGCTTACGGGGTGAACATCTGGAAGCTTTACTTTGATTTCATGAATTAAATGAAACAGTCAAGCCATTATAGGAATTGACGGTTTTTCTGTTTGACACATCTCTTGACACTGATAGAAAGCTCCCATCATTGGACTGTGAATTTCTTGGACTTATGAAGCCAACAAAGTAGCATCACTGCACTTTGACTGTATAAATAAGATGATTTAAATTAGGGTTGAGGAGATTTTCTTTTTTAGAACTTACTTGATCTAGATGAAGTTACACTTGATTGAGTATTGTATAAAACACATTCTCTACTTTTGTGACATGTATTTTTTTCTAGCATAAAGCAGGACCGCTGCATCGGGGATTCAGTCACCTTCTACTGCAAGAGCATTGAGTACTGTCTGAGAAGGAGGTGTCCGCTGTAGAGCTGAGATGTGGACTACTGCTAGCATGTGTTCAGATGTAACTGCATGGTGAGGACTGAGTGCAGATCCTGAACGTGTGAACATAAGTCCTGGCTAATGTTAGTGCAAGTATATAAAGAACTCACTGGAAAATAAGACGTTGAGTACATGTGGGACACTCAGCAGTTAGCATGTTAGACCATCTCAAGTAAACTACCACATCCAAATACTATCGGGTGTGTGTATAGCCTTCCAAGTCCATTTGTGGTATATTACACACATGTAATTCCAGCCCTGGGAGATGAAGGCAGGAGGATTGAGAGTTTGAGACTAGTCTGGGATACTTAACGGAACCCCGTCATGATAAATCAAATAGGACCAACACCGAACACTTGATTCCTGTTTCCCAGGGAAAGTCTCTGCCCTCAGTGTGAATTGTGTGTTTGTGACTGTTAGTGTTCACAGTGTCACACACATGGAAAAGAATGTGAAGTAGCCTGCTTTGCCAGTTTTATTCATTGTGACATTCCTTTTTTCTGGAATATTTTGTTATATTCTATTCCTTTCAAAGTAAAGATAGAATTAGTAATAAGCAGCCAATCATTTTCTCTTAAATTAGCTGTTTTTTATTATATATATCATACAGTAATTAAAAGTGAAAGTCAAAAATGAAAGTAGTTTTATATCTACTTGATAAAAGTAGATTATCTGAATGAGCATAATTTAACTATATACTATTACAGAATTAACTTACAGATTTACTATATATCTGATGAGAATAAGAGCGTTAGAAAATAGGTAAGTGGCGGCATGTTCTTGAAGAGAAATTCCTGGGACATTAAGTAATTTGGCATTATATATTATATTAATATGATTTGGTATTCTTGGCAAAATAGGCAGTGTGGGATACTTTTCTCCAATGACTTGTTTGCTTTTCTCTCAGATAAAACATTAATAGAAACACCATACTTACATGAATTTTCTTGTAATTTTCCCTAGTACTCAGTAATGTATTGTCCATGAAAATTTAGCTTTAATTTTACATAATAACTATAATTATTATAGTTATATATAATTATAATTAGTTATAGTATTAGTTATATACTATAATTAGTATATTGTTATTAGACAGAAGTGAGGCATATATCAAAACTTATAGCATTTGAAAAAAAAATCATTAAATGTGACATGGTACCCGAGGCTGTGCATAGAAACCGAGAAAAAATATGCCAGTGGGAAAAACAGGTAAAAGCTAAGTTTATAGTTTAGCATTTAGCTCTTAGTAATATACCAGCTTTAATTTTGCTTTTGAGAAGTGTATCATGATCATTTTTAGGGGAGATGGGTAAAATGTGTATAAAAACTAACTGTAGATTTTGTAAATTATGAAGAAAGTTTATTTAAAGCAACAATATCCAAGTTTATTGGTTTGAGAAACAGTTTACAGGTCACTTTTGTATATAAATGGTTTGAAGAACATTTATTAATCACCTTAAACATTTAGACTTCCTGAAATAAAGAAACCAGGAAGTATGTGGTTGTAGGGTAGGTTGTCCAGCTCTAGAAAGTATAGAGTTTTGTCTTTTAAACATAGTGATGCCCATGAGCATTTCCTATTTGACTCCTTAAAGGGGAGAGGTCCTTATGGGGTTTTGTTTTGTTTGGTATTGTTTTCTACTTTCTGTTGTATTTCTTTCAGTGCATGCAGGCCTCGAAAATGGCCCCAGAGCACTGCTTGGCTATCTGCTGTCCTTTGTCAATGCCCTCCCTCTTTTGGCCTTGAGTCCTCAGTGTCATTTCTCTATGTAATGCCTACTGGAGTAGATCTTTATCTAGTACTAGACACACTTTTATCTGCTGTTAGTGAGCATGGATGCAGAGGAACATAACCCTTACATAGTTCTGAAGTGAAACTGAATAATGATTGCTGCCAGGTAGTAGAAATCCTCAGCTTCCATTGCCTGTGTTCTGTCACTCTTCACAGCCTGTAGGAAGAGCACTCTGTAGCTTGCCAAAGCTGGTATCATTACTCAGAGTAGAACAGCCATGCAGGCCATATAAACGGGTTCCTGATTGTGTTGCCAGCTGTAATGATTTAGTTAAATTTCATAAAGTGAAATAGAAATATATTATATTTAAAGGATATAATTATTTAAAATAAAACTCCCAGAGTAATTTTCAGGTTTTGGCAGTTTTCTTTTTTGCATGATAGTCTATATTCATAACTGTTGTTATTAATCTTACGTTAATGGAATTTACAACTTTATTTCTTGACTGTAAAACATGATTTAATCTTGGCATGAAAGTTCAGGAAAAAAAAAAGAGGGCATTTTTGTTTGTTGATCAACTCTGAATTTCATTACATATGTAATAGTTCGCAAAACCATACCAACCAAAGAACATTAAAATGTTGCTTCAGGGACTTGCTTCACCACCATTCATATGATTGTCATTTTGTGACCATCAAAGTGTAAATGAGAATAGCTAATATATATTTCCTGTTACCAGGCTGCTTATGTTTATTATTTTTATTTTTTCTCACTCCAACTCTGAGATAAATTGAAGCCCCCTTCACAGATCAGTCTGGAAGAGTGCCAGGCGCCAGGCTACCCTCAGGTCTGTCCTTGAGACTCAGGCAGTGAACGCAAGGGCCCTCTGAGTGTGATCCACACTTTTACTTTACAGCTTCTGGCATATGCCGACACATGCAAACTTCAGATAACTTCACCCTTTCTTACGCAAGCGGCAGCTCACGTTGAGGGACCTAGAGCAGATTCTCCTGGAGTGTCCAGCTGGGTAAGTCCTCCTGTTTCCTGCTCCAGCCTTGACTGGGCTCATCCTACAGTATCTCAACTTGTTAGTTGTTCTTGGCTCCACTAATTGCCCAATACTTGCTCACTGATCATATGCCATGAACTTCAGAAACAGCTCTGAGACATGCTTACCATGTACCTCTGACATGTGAAGCTCTTAGTCAGCTTGGACTTGGGTCCTGAAATTAGGACACGTGGAATGCCGTGAGTGCACATCTGACCGGTCAGATGCAGCCGTGCAGACGGAGGCATCCCTTAGGAGTCATGCTAAGGCTGTGTTAAACAGTTCCTAACACTCGCCTTTCCAGAATGCCCCCGTAGCACTCACCAGACCTGCTTCAGAGCCTCCCCTCCCCCGCCCCCCGTCAGTCTCTGCCTTGATGCCTACTCCTTTCTAGCAGATAGTTCCAGTTACTTTCAAGCAACAGAGTTCATTCTTTTTTTCAACTTAAATGTGTTTTATTTGCTTCCGACTAACAAATGTTTATTTCATTAATGAAAACAGTAAATCATCCACATCCACCTTCCTTGCTCAGTAATTCAAAAGGAAAAACCGAAAAAGATTAATAAAGAAAAATGTAGGAATTGACATCCCCTAAATTTTAACAAAATATGTTTAAGGTTGAAAATGTTTTCAGTTTGGCCTGGAGAGATGGCTCAGCGGTTAAGAGCACTGACTGCTCTTCCAAAGGTCCTGAGTTCAAATCCCAGCAACCATATGGTGACTCACAACCATCTGTAATGAGATCTGATGCTGTTTTCTGGAGTGTCTGAAGACAGCTATAGTATACTTACATATAATAAATAAATAAATCTAAAAGAAAATGTTTTCAGTTTGTAATTCCTAGTAGGCAAGCATTACCTGAATGCACTAATTGCAGACCCCTGTAAAAGGCCTCCGCTGCATTCAGTGCAGACGGTCTGATTCCACTCCACACTCCCGTGCAGCCAGTGCCCCTCTAACTTGTGCCATTGGGGTTTACACTGGCTCACGCTGTAAGGTGTTACCTACTGAGTGATGGGTTTGAAGACTATTATTTTACTCTTATTATCTGAAAATTTTCCATTTTTAATATGAGCTTGTATAGCTAGTAGATGTCGCATATAGCTATTAAAATTATTAACATTTTTCAGTTCCAGCAGCTCTATAGGTAACATTACTACCTGTTACTGTTTTCAGTGTTCTTAAAAACACCTGCTAATATTTTTCTCTTAATTATATTAGCAAGTTACCGGGTCAGTGGGGACTAAAGTTGAAAGTTGCTAACTACACAAATAAGAAACAATGTGATGGGCACTTGTTTTTATTGTTCTCTTACAATTTCACTTTTTATATGTCATGTACTTTGATCATACTCTTCCTCATTATTTTTAATCCCTTTCCCCCTTCCCACCAAACCTCGTCTCCCTAAAAGATTGCTGTCCTATTTTCATGTCTTTTTTCATGTGGTTTGTGGCCTGCTACATGTAATAGCTGAGTGCAGACAGGGTCTTGTATAAGCATGGGTGGACTCAGACCCACAGTCCTGACTCAGCTTCCTTGGTGCTATAGTGACAGTACGTGTCAGTGTCCCAGGAGAACGCTTAGGCCCTTGTTTCCAGGACTTGGCATTCTTGCAGAGGACCTTGGGTTGGTTCCTGGCACCCACAGTAGGGAGCTCACAGCTGCTCTAACTCCAGTTCCAAGGATTCAGACGGCCTCTTATGGCAACTGTGGGGTTTTGTCTGCACTTGCTGTTCATTCAAATAAACAGAAACACACACAAACACAAAGAAAAACAACTTCCTAGAAATTCTTCTTTCCATTGTGTTTGAGAATTTTTTTTAAGTTTTATCTTTGCTTAATGCAGTTTAAAGTTTTTAATTTAACAATCAGGAATTGTATGAGATTGGGATTGTCCTTAGCATGTCTGAGGCCCTGGGCTGTATCTGTTCCTAGCACTAACATAAAAATGAGTGAAAAAGTAGGATCGATGCTTACCTTTCAGTTCTGTGAGTGTGAGTGCTTCACTTCCTTCTCCATTGTCCTTGATAGGATCTGAGGTTTTAGTCTTAGAGTGTTACTAAATTGTAATTTTTAATAATTTATTTTTCATCACTTTTTCTATGGGCATAAAGATTATGAGAGCCTAATGTTGCCACAGCCTTAAATAAGCTGATAGCTTTTTCAGATAGATGTCAAAATGAGTTTTAAGAAAGTTCTTTAAAAATGTATTTTTGTATTTCATTTGTCTTCAGTATGTTCTTGATCTGTTCCTTCCAAAGATCACCATTTTCCTTTTTGTTGCCTACCATCAGACCATTTCTGTCCTCATCAGACTAGGAAAGTAAGTAGAAAAATAACTGAAATTAAAATTTTGCATTTGGCAACTTCTGTAGCAAGGTATAAGGTCTGTATGTGTTTGGGCTTGTTGGCGTGATGGGTGCCGATTGTGTGAGAAGCAGTAACAGTTACCAGGTAAGCCTGCGGGCTTGTCCTTTGGGTTGTTCCTGCCGGTGACTCTAGTAGATAGCACTGTGCTGAGCACTGGGACTTACTGTGTTTGCTCAGTGGAACTGTCCTTACTGCTTGGAATCTGAGATGTATTCTGATCCCAATTGTGCATCTTCCTAGTCATGTGACCTCAGCAAGTGGACAATGCTGCTTTCTCTGTATGTCACAAGGTGCTTAAATAGGCTTTCTCAGACTTTTCAGAACATTTGGGAAACCATTTAGGGGAGGAAGGGCTCTTGTCTTGGAGTGGGTGGGAAAAGATGAAGTGTGTACGCAGTTACTAGTGGTAACATCGCTAAACTATTTCCAGGTATGAGGCTTATATTAATCATCTCTTGTAGCAGATAATTATAAGACTGGACTACCAAAATGTAAAAAGAAACAGTCTCACCAGGATGCCTGGTCAGGGGAAGGCGGGTGACGAGGCTCAGTCGGTGGTATTTGGAAAGCCGTGGCCCTGCAGATCAGCCTGGCTTTGTTCACTTTTCTCCCAAGGCCCTAGTTCTGGGTCTCCAACTAGATCTAGTAAGTGAAGAAGCTGCCTAATATTCTATAAAGTCGGGAGGAAGAACTCACATGTTGTTTCGAATAAGGACAATTACAAGAAGAAACATGCCAGTGTTCTAGTTGTGCTCCAACCTAATGCCAGCTAAGTAAGCCTCCTGCAACTGATCGGCCCAATCGTTCCACCTGTGAATGATCTGATGAGAGGATGGATGACTCAGAGGAATGTTAACAGGTCATCTTTCCCTGAACAAACGAGAAAGGATTCTTGTCTTTTCACTGGGATGGGATGCATATTAGGATGGAGGACACTGGGTGATGGACCCGTGGTGGTAACAGTTAGACAGACTGCAGGTCCCACTGGACAGTTTTCTATGACAAGTTCCTGAGTGCCGGGAAGGCCTGTAGCCCTGAGAGCGTTTCACAGAAGCAGTGAGAGGGTGCTGTCTGCACTGATTTCTTCAAAGTTTAACTGATCGTGGCCAAGAACAGGCTTGGCAGAACTTCCAAGTGATAAAAATATCACAGTAGTTAAGGAGCCGACACAATGCTGGGCAAATGAAAGGCCCACAGCAGTCATGGGATGATTCTTTTTGAAGAAAGTCTTTTCTCTTGCTGTATCATGAAGGAAGAGCTATCAAGAAAGCCCGTCCAGGGCAGCAGGAAAAAGAGGCTATGCAGATTGTGTTGGTATCCGCTTTGGTCATCACATTGAGAACAAAAAAGCTGGAACCTTTTTATTTCCCTGTCATTCAGGAGCATTTGTGGGAAGTTTTCAGGAGCTGTCTTATCTTAATAAACAAAGTATACCAGGAATAAATACAAAAAACTCAAAGTATGAACTTAGATTAACAGGTATATATGGTATGCTTTTACAGTCCATTTGCATTTGAGGGGCTATACTAAGAATGTCTTTGATTGAGTCAGGCAGGTAAATAGCAAGTGTCTGGTATGTGTCATTCAGGTTTGTGTGGCTTTACTCTGGGTTAGGCACTGTGCTATCTGATGAGACTACAGGGTGCTCTCCAGGCAGAGGTGAGTCGATAGGTAGAACAGGGGGAGTAAACAGAATGAACGATTCCGGGAGCTTTGCTGTGTCCTTAGAACCCAAGCCTCAAGCACCTGCATCTCCTGATCCTACAAGACATTAGGACTCAGCCTGATAGAATGGAAGAAGTCAACGGCTGGAGGAACCAGAGTTTGATGCTTTTGTGAGGGAACTACTTGATATTCATCAGGTTCATAATTTAGCATCTGGGAGAAGAGATTATTGACACTCATGCTGTCCATTTTCAAAAAATAAAACTGAGGGCAAAGATGATGTTCATGATGATTGAGGTGAGATATCCTGTGCTGCCTACAAATTATATCCAGAATTTATTATTTGAAATAAAGGATGATGCCTTGTGAGCAACATTATTTTTCATTATTCCACAGAAAGGCTCTTCTTGCATTTTAAACTCCCCTAAAAGATTAGCGAACCTAACTTGCCATGCCCACATTCTTTTTGTGTGTGAATTTCCTATATAGGCCAATGTCTTCCTATTCAAGGCAAAGGCTGGTATTTCTAGCCATTGTCTGGTGAAATGTTAGTGTCTTTTTTGTATGAGAAGCCTTTAATCTATACATTGGGTATGTAAGTTGATTGGTCCAGACTATCTGGCAGAGCATGTGGCTTGTGTCCATGTCTGAGCCATAGGAAGGCCTACTGCTGGCTGCTCTGAGGGAGTGTGCTCTGGTGACCTGCTTTGTCCCCACTTTATGAGCCCAAATCTAGATCATCTGAAGGAGAAGGGAATGCGATGAACAAGTCAGTTATGCTCTGTAACTAGGAGGAGAATTAGAATTTTAAAAAGCTTCCCCAATACCAATATGATCCAGCCAAGCTGAAAAGTTAGGAGGAGCCTAGAAAGAGGTTTTCATTACAGCAACCTTCAAGACACTGAAATTGTTAGGATGGCTTTAAGTAGACATCTGGCCTTCTTATAGATAATCAAAGATTTGACTTTCTGTGTATGGCTTATTAAATGTAAACATACACAGTGTAAAGGAAAAGGGTAATCTTTATATATAGAACTATGTTGATTCATGTTTTCCTGGACTTTGAAACCCTCCCTCTTCCTTGATCAAATGTGTTCAGTGGATTTTAAACCTCATAAAATTGTGCAGATGGGCCTTTTGGTATAATTGGATATTATTATTATTATTATTATTTTTTTTTTTTTTTTTTTTTTTTGGTTTTTCGAGACAGGGTTTCTCTGTATAGTTCTGGCTGTCCTGGAACTCACTCTGTAGACCAGGCTGGCCTCGAACTCAGAAATCCGCCTGCCTCTGCCTCCCAAGTGCTGGGATTAAAGGCGTGCGCCACCACGCCCGGCTAATTGGATATTATTAATACAGCACTCGGGAGGCCATTGAAGATTCCTGAGAGCACTGTGTACAACTGTGAATGGCACTACTCAAAAAGACAATTGGCGTTTTAGAAACTGAGATCCATCAACTACAAGTACACTTTTAAACTGTAAAACTGAGACGAATAATCAACAGTTTATAAGTTAAGCTACTTCTTTAAGCAAGGTATGTTTTTAAACCAGTCTAGATGAGACTAAGGTTTTCTTTGACCATGACCCTTCCATTTTCCCAGAGATCATGTTGCCATTTGCCATTTATTCTTCCACATCATTCTTATATATATATATATATGTATATATATATATACATATATATGTGTATATATATACATATATATATGTATATGTATGTATATATATACTTGTATGCATGCATGCACATATGTGAGCGCACACACATGCACGCCTGTACACACTCATCCTTGGAACAGCAATTTTGGTTTTACATGAATGGTTACAGGAGAGCAGACTATATCAATTGATGCTTTATTTTAATATGACCATTTGTTCTGTTTTGATTTTCCTACTGTTGATATCACTAGTAGTAGTTGGCATCTATTGTATGGTCCCTATGTACTAGGCTAGGATTTTTCGCATTCTTCATAGAGTTGAGTCTCATAAGCTGCATAAAAACCTTGAGATGTGGTAAAATTCCACTTTCATCTTCCTTTACCTTGCTATAGTAATGCCTGAAGCTTTGCACCTTAAGACTAAAACATTTAGGTTTGTTGTTGTTTGAAAGAATGCCTTTTAGAAGTTGGTAAGAAGAGAGCTTCTTGTTCCTTGTGTACTATGGCCTTTGTCAGGTCCATGGAGTCCAGTGTATGCTGGGCCAGAGGCTGGAGCTAGGAGGCTGGGATTCCTGAATGAGGAGGCAGCATGCTTTGTTCTATCTAGGAGGAGTACAACCCTGGCCATTTCCTCAGCAGATAATAGTTTAGAAGCCTGTGCCCATGGTTATATTCTTATTTTGGAGACAGTTGTAGGAAATATAAAGCCAGTGTGAAGGAAGTTTGCTTCTGAAAGGTGCCTTTTGTTGTGGGCCTTAGTTACACCAGTGTGAGGAGAGCCTGCGGTGGGAACTCAGAAAGGTTACAGGAACTGTTGGGAGGGAGTGATGTTAGGACGGCTAAGGCTAAGGCTACGGAGGAAAGTGCTTCTATGTAAGTGGTTTGGGCTAGTTTGGTTGAGGATATTTCAACATTCCATGATAAGGACTTTCAGTGAGTGGGCTAGTTGTCAGAAATGTCTAACTCCCCCTGCTGTTTAACCAACAACAGACTTTGGAAAAGCCTTGTTAACTTGTGTTAACCATGTGATGGTAATAGTCACTTCACGAGGGACCAGGTTGAGATGACATGGGTCATTACCAAGGTCTGTGCAACAGTGCCAGTGGCTGGTGGCATTCTTGCCTGCCCATTGCCCTAACTTGGCAAAGTCTTCTGAAGGGCCTCTGCTGCTGAGAGCCCGTGAGAGGACTGAGCCTACTTGCTTTCATGCTTTGCTACTTAAAAAAGTTACTGTATGATTTTATTATCTTCAGAATAGAAAAAGAAGCATAGTTGCTGCGTCTTTTTAACAAATTCCAAGCATCAAGTACATATCAGAGTTTCTTCTGACTAATGGTTAGGACCATTCAGAGTAGCTCTCAACAGGAGGAGAAAGTGTATGAGTTCCACTGAAGAGCCTCTTGATGTTTACTGAAGATTTAAAAAAAAAAAAAAAAGTACGGTCTATTGAAGTGTGTCAGTCAATCTGTTGTGATAGAACACTGGAAAAGTCCAGTTGGCTTGTTTCAGTTTTCTTTTGGTTATAATTATTAACTTGTTTTAAAATCTCTAGTGATAGTCAAGAATTTGGGTGGACTTTGGGATAATAGATCAGCACGTACACTAAAGTGGTGGTGAGTGCCAACATCTGGAGAACGCCTGTTCCCACTGCAGATGGAGCTTTCTCGGGTTGCATGTGTGCAGCTCAGGGTCCACATTGTAAGGATCAGCACCCTGGGAAAGGACGAGTCCCCTGGGCTTGCCTGTGCTCTTGACATTACATGTCTGAGAACTGGTTCTAAAGAACTTGGTAGTTATTTAAAGCACCCAAGAAGCCGGAGTGTCCATCTCACTTGGTACTTTGAATTTCATTGTGCCATTCATTGTGTGAAAAGGTATGGATATAAGAAAACCCTCTGTGGGCCGTGCAGAAGGCACTTTGCTATGGAAAACTCTTGTGATTTTGATCTCACTCTTCTGGCTAGTTGTTTGAGCTCCTTGGTGCTTTGCTTTGCCATGTCCGTATTCTCTTTTCGGTTTGGTTTGCCTGCTTTTCATAGCAGATCATCTATCCTAAAGTTAAGCCAATGATAGAAGTGCCATCTTCTTTCAGAGGGTCTGAGGAGTTCCATTTGGTATTTAAGGATATCCATTTGGATATAGCCTTTTTTTCCTATTTTGTTGCCCCACCATCTGAAGAATGTCTTTGTGCATGTTATGTTCAATTGGTATCGTTTTGTTAACACCTGTTATACTGAGCACTTCCTCAGAGCAGGGACACTAAGAAGAGAGCCCAGTGAGGGAGGGCCTTGTAAAGCTATTTAAGACTTGCTGGGCCGCATCTTCTTTACCAAATTAGATAGAATGTTATGAGGGTTTTTAGTTAAGCTACTCTTTAAAATGGTTTATAATCAGTTGAACTGTCAAGCTGGCTTTGAATATTGAAGAAACTTTTTCATAAGAGTATATAAAGGATGGAATAAAAATGTCTGATTTGAGAGCATATTATTTATTATGGAAAGAATACTTTCCCAAAGACTTACTGGGAACAAGATGTTTAACTGTCAGCCGGGGTGGAAACCCATTTGTTGGTCAGCTTACAGGTCCCACGTTTCCCCACTTGTGAGGGATCTGCCAGCTCCCCCAGCCTCCCTCCCTCCCCACTCTCCTCATTTCTCCTGGATGAAGGCAGTGATACAGCACATAAGTGGCAGTTAGAATTACAGGCCAATGTCTGTTTTCTAGAACAGCACCATGTTGTCAAGTCATTGTAGATTTATGCTCTGCTCTGATATATATGGATAAAATGCCTTCTCTTTCCCGTCTGTTCTGCTCCTGGCTTGTGTATGTTCAGGCAGTAGGACTCCATTTATCACAGGCAGTAGGAAGAGGCTCAAAGATATGAAAGGGTTACTGCTCATGCTTCCTGTGCAGCTCCCTCTGATCTTCCTGAGCTGTAATTCCTTCACAATGCTCAGTGTTCCCAGGCTCCTTTAACCTTCTGGCCTGCTTGCGCTGGCCAAGTTTGTCCCAGGTGATTGTGTAGGCGAACAACCTCCTGTTTCAAGAGTAGCAATTGCTTTTTCTGTGAGATAGGCCATGCTCTCTGCTTTGCAGTCCCAGAAAGAACCCTTTGATTTAAACAAGTAACATACTATTTTTTTCCCGTTATTGGATATTTTCTTTATTTACATTTTAAATGTTATCCCTTTCCAGGTCTCCTCTCTGGAAACCCCCATCCCTTCTTCCCTCCCCCTGCCTCTGTAAGGGTTCTCCCCCTCACCCACCCACTCTGCCTTCCTGCCCTGGCCTTTCCCTACACTGGGGCATTGGACCTCCTCAGGCCCAAGGGCCACTCCTTCCACTAATGTCCAACAAGGCCACCCTCTGCCATTTATGTGGCCAGAGTCATGGGTCCCTCCATGTGTACTCTTTGGTTGGTGGTCCAGTCCCTGGGAACTCTGGGAGTGTCTGATCTGTTGACACTGTTGCTCTCCCCATGGGGTTGCAAACCCCCTCAGCTCCTTCAGTCCCTTGCCCTTGCTCAGTCCAATGGTTGGCTGTGAGCATCCGAGCATCCGCCTCTGTATTTGTCAGGCTCTGGCAGAGCCTCTCAGGAGACAGCCATACCATGCTCACACCAGCAAGCACTTCCAGTGTCCACAAGAGCGTCCAGGTTTGGTGACTATATATGGTGTATGTATATGGATGGCCTTCCCTTCAGTCTCTGCTCCACACTGTCTCCATATTTCCTCCTGTGAGTATTTTGTTCCCCCTTTTAAGAAGCACTGAAGCATCCACTTCTTAGTCTTCCTTCTTCTTGAGCTTCATATTCATATGGTCTGTGAATTGTATCTTGAGTATTCCAAACTTTTGGGCTAATATCCCACTTATCAGTGAGTACATACTGTGTGTGTACTTTTGTGATTGGGATACCTCACTCAGGCTGATATTTTCAAGTTCCATCCATTTGCCTGCGAATTTCAGGAAGTCATTGTTTATAATAGCTGAGTAGTATTCCATTGTATGAATATACCACATTTTCTGTATCCATTCTTCTGTTGAGGGACATCTGGGTTCTTTCCAGCTTCTGCCTATTATAAATAAAGCTGCTGCTGGGCTGTGGTGGTGCACGCCTTTAATCCCAGCACTTGGGAGACAGAGGCAGGCAGATTTCAGAGTTTGAGGCCAGCGTGGCCTACAGAGTGAGTTCCAGAACAGCCAGGGCTACACAGAGAAATGCTAACTCAAAAACAAAACAAAACAAAACAAAAAACAAAAACAAACAAATAAACAAGGCTGCCACGAACATAGTGGAGCATGTGCCCTTATTATATGTTGGAGCATCTTCTATGTATATGCCCAGGCGTGGTATAGCTGGGTCCTATGTCTAATTTTCTGAGGAACTGCCAGACTGATTTCCAGAGTGGTTTTACCAGCTTGCAATCAGATCAACAATGGAAGTGTTCCTCTTTCTCCACATCCTCTTCAGCATCTACTGTCACCTGAGTTTTTGATCTTAGCCATTCTGATTGATATAAGGTGGAATCTCAGGGTTGTTTTGATTTACATTTCCCTGATGACTAAGGATGTTGAACATTTCTTTAGGTGCTTCTTGGCCATTCAATATTCCTCAGTTGAGAATTCTCTATTTAGCTCTGTTCCCCATTTTTAATAAGGTTATTTGTTTCTCTGCAGTCTAACTTCTTAGGTTCTTTGTATATATTAAATATTAGCCTGCTATCTGATGTAGGGTTGGTAAAGATCTTTTCCCAATCTATTGGTTGCTGTTTTGTCCTATTGATAGTCCTTTGCCTTACAGAAGCTTTGTAATTTTATGAGGTCCCATTTGTCAATTCTTGATCTTAGAGCATAAGCTGTTAGTGTTCTGTTCAGGAAATTTTCTCCCGTGCCCATGTGTTTGAGGTTTTTCCCCATGTTCTCTTCTGTTAGAGTCAGTGTATCTGATTTTATGCGGAGGTCCTTGGTCCACTTGGACTTGAGCTTTGTACAGGGAGATAAGAATGGATCAAATTGCATTCTTCTCCATACTAGTTTTAAAACTAGTATCTAACAACTGTGCATGTTGTCAAATTAACTCTGTAGGGATTTTGTTCTGCTGGTATTGATCCAGTGATTTTATGTCTGAATGCAAGCATGTTGTCTTTTAGATTTGATATTCTTCCTCTTAAAACCACTCTAGAGAAGTGGGTTTCAATCCTGAAGGAGCACATTTTGACCTTCCCGCCATACTTTTAGCCAGTTATTCAGTCATTCATCTGAAGTTGTATCAGATGCGAAGTGGCAAAACTCCTCATTTTTTTGACAGTTCAGAAGAATATGTGCTTCCTACTTTTTCTCTAGTTTTAAAAGTGTACAGCAGCCCATTTTGATTCCATATTTTAAATACATGTGTTTTTCTGGTTGGCAGCATGTTTTCTATCTGCCTTTCTAGCTTTTACTTTAGAAGACGTGTAATGCCATGCAGTCTAAATGTGTCTACAGGACAGCAAGCACCTGTGACCATTCTGTGACTAGGACATAGCTCTCTTGTCATACTGGCTCCTACTGCTTATAGCAGGTCTTCATTCTTTCTCAGCATCCTGGAAACTAAGGACTTGAGGACAGATGTTAAGGCGAAGGAGTTGCAGGATGGTGTCAGTCTGTTGCCACTGCTGCTTACAGTGTGATGAACTGTTTGCAATGCACTTTACTCAGTGGCACAGTTTTATGTGGAGGAGGCTGGCTAAGTTCTTAGATCTACTGTGTTTGCGTCTTCAGTGAGTCAGTAAGCATGCTTAGAGTTTCTCATTTGTCTTTAGTTCTTTGGTGTAATATGAAGCCTGTTACATAATAGATATGAGTAAAAACTTTTTCGAATGGTACATAAATTGCTGTTTGTAGATTATTGATCCATAAGTGCATGCTTCGGTATATTTCTGAATCTGTTGCCCTCACCATTTCTGTTAGCCTAATTGGCGCAGAATCCTTTTGCCAAGAAACAGTTAATTCCTTCCCAACACTCTGAACCCCATATTGTTAGGTGGTCTGTATCTTACTTGCCTAGTCAAGATAATGCTCTGTCACAGAAAATAAGTTACTTCACATACAGCCTATTGCCAGTCTATGAACAAATTCACCATTTTCACAATAGAAAGCATAAATTTCTCCCAAGGACTAACTGTTTCTAGGGAAAGCATTGAATAGCAGTGCCAGTAGATCAGCAGGTATTGGCGGAATGCTAATGCGAGCATTGTGCCTCCCAGTGTTCGTTCCCAGGGTTCCTTAGACCTTTCAGTAACTGACCCAGTCCAAAGGTAACCAACCTAAAGTAAATTAGGGCTGATTATGTGCAAAGCGAGAGGCTGAGGCTAGGGGAAGTCATTTGAGCTGAGATTAGAGAGTGATGAAAGATTTGTAGAGGAAGTGGGAATAAAACATGAAACAAACAGTTGTGGTCTGGATTTAAAAAAGTGGGAGGCCATTTATATGCAGGGGGTAGCTACTCCCTGCTCCGCTGTCCGCTGTCCGCTGTCCAGGGGAGACTTTCCTCCTCTCGGCTACATGCTCTTTGTTCCCTTGCAATGAAATGCAGAGAAGCCTCTGCCCAGGACGTACAGCAGCTCCCCTTAGCTGCCCACAGGATTGCTTCCGTTCACTGTCTCCTTCCTAGTCAAACATTTCAGCAGAAAACTAGGGAGAAATATTGAAAAGTTTACATTTATGAGTACAGAAAGGCACACCCAACCCCACTGGTAAGATCAACTGCATACAGCTGAGTGAAGTCTTGGTTTGAATTTGAACAGAAAAAAAAAGTATTTCCAAATTCACTGTTTTTGCATATATGTGTAAAGTCATTATAAATATAATTTCCTAGGATTTCTTTTTTATTTCTGAAAGGTTCTTTTATAATGAAGCAATTATTATATTAGTCTTACAAAATATTTAACCCTACTTTTTTGTTTTGTAAAACAAATTTAGTTATTTTCTCTTGAGACCCTTGATACCCAATGTATTTAATGTTAGCATCAGATTTTGCAGATGGATGTTTTTGTTACTTGGTCACAGGAAAAGCAGCACAGAAACCACACTGGGCTCTCAGCGCTGAAGACATAGTTGGACGATTTGCAGCTTTGGTTTCTAGGTTGACTGCCAGGGGTGAAGTCATATGGCCTGTGCTGTGCTCACGTCTGGATAGCCCCACATGTCCAACTGCATGTGTTGCTGCCAGTGAGATGTGAACCATCTATCTTCGCACAGTGTTTTGTTAAGATCTGAGGCCTTTCAAGATAATACTTGGTATTATACAATTAAAGGGTTTGTTAGCTAATTTTAGGGAATTTGAGAGTAATTACAGTATATATTTGTATTTGTTGTAGCCCAGTATTTCCTGTATTTGAGCTTGGACATATCTACTCTACCCTTCTAATTTCTTTCCTTTCTTCTTTAAAAACTCTTATTGAAATCTCCTGTAGTGTTGGATTGGAAGTCTCACACACACTGCTTATATGCATACACTGCACATGTATGCACACATACATGATGTCACTGAAGCCTGTTGCCTTAATTCTCACAATAATAAGTTAACAAGCATGTTAAAAGTCATCTCCAGAGGAGCAGAGGGACGGGTGGAGGTAGTAGAAGATAGGGGCTTTTGTTTGTTTGGTTGGTTAGTTGGTGGATTGATGGCTTTTGTTCTTTTTACTATAAATATGTCTGTTTCTATATGTTTTTTCCTTTAGTCTAAACTCCTTTTGTAACCTTAAGAACAAAAAATAAAGAAAAAAAGTTTCACTTACTTAAAAGATTACTTAAAGCTTTCATGAATATTAGCCTGCTCTCTGTCATCTGTAAACTCACTTTGTTTAGAAAATGCCAAGATTTATAAAGGACTGTTTTAGAAATTATTTTGCCATATGCAGTAAAGGAAATTTAATAGATTTAAAAGTCCCTACCTCATGCCCTGGAACCCTGGTATCCTATGCATGCACCTTTGTGGCTGCTGTCAGTATACTGTGTTCTTCCCTACTGGGCTGTTCATCCGAGGGTATGGGAGTTGTGTCTTACTGTGTCTATGGCTTCCCACCTATTACTGTGGTTGGAATCCAGCAGGCACTCCTTCACAGTAGACGCAGGAGAGATAAATCTATAGCCATTCCTAAGGGAATATGTTACTGCTGGTCACTGTCAGATCATTTGGGGATTTTGTTTGTTTGTTCTTATATAACGTACTAAATATGGTCTTTCACCAAATTTATGCATGTATATAGTATATTATGATTACTGTCATCCTCTAGCCTCTCTAAATCCCGGTAAGTCCTTTGCATCTCTCTTCCAGTACCGTTCTACCACTCATATTGTTTTGTTTTGTGACTCACTAAATTTAACTAGGATCAGTTGTGTTATAGGTTAGTAGTAGGGTTCTTTAATTGAACAGAACTCACAGAGTGTATACAACACACACACACACACACACACACACACACACACACACACACGGGATTTATTAGAATGGCTTAACAGGTTATGGTCCAGCTAGTTCAACAATAGCTATCTACTAATAGAGGGTCCAAAATTCCAGTAGTTGTTTAGTCCAGGAATCTGCATGTCTTGGCTGGGCTTCAGTATATGCCATAATTCCAAAGAAGTAGGCTCTAATACCAGTGAAGGAATGGACCTACCAGCAAGAGCAAGCAAGCAGAGACCAAACTTCCTTCTGCCATATTCTTTTTATAAGATGCTAGCAGAAAGAATGGTCCAGATTAAAGGTGGATGGATCTTACACTTATCAGTGAGTACATACCATGTGTGTTCTCATAGCCTCTTTTAAATTAATTGTTGTTACCTGCATATGTGTATATATATACATATATATATATGTATATATATATATATATATACATACATACACACACACATATTTCTAAATATAACCTGCTCAGTATGCTTTCAGAACCGACCATTTGGTATTATATAATCAAAAATAATTTTAAAATATAGCTTAATAAGTTTTTTATTTTGTGTCTGTCCTAAGAAAATATTTTAAGTGATAATTATAAATACATAGGATATGGCTTAGTAACTCTACTTATTTCTTCTAAATATCCCAGTTCATGAATGCTCTTAGTTTCTTTCATTGCCTTCCTGAATTTTTTTTTCTAAGATTACAAATACCCATTGAGTTAATCTCAGACTGCTTTCTTCCATGAGGAAGAGACAGGGCAGGGCACCCCATTCTTTTGCCTTTCTTTCCTGTGGAATCCAATCCTCACATAAATAAACTCCTTATGAGATGAACAAACACTAACTCAGAGCAGTGAGAGCACTCACTGAGACCCTTCTAAAGTTGGCCTTTCAAGTGGATGATTGTGTGTCTGTTGGTCACAGATTGGGCTCTGGTGTTCTAGAACAGCTTCTTTAAGGTTATAGTTAATGCCTCAGATTAGAAAGAAAGTCGATTACAGCCTAGATTACCTGTGTTTGTCACTTTGTGACAAGGTTGGTGGTGGTTACAGTTGTGTTTCTGGAGTAATTGATGGGGTCACTAATCTAGTTCCTACTCTAAAGGACATCTTAAGTGAATTCTTTTTAATGCTTTACTTCTATTGCAATTGTGCCAATTTCTTCTCACCTTGACTACTGCAGTATCAGAAGAGATTCTCTGCCTATGGACTCCTCTCACAGCATCTCATGTGCATTCCATTATATAAATAATCAAATTCGTTTAGAGAGTGCATGTTTCCGAATGTGCGTAAACGTAGGGTTTGCCTGTGAGTGCCTGTGTGCATATGTGTGGAGTCAGGAGAAGGCATCAGGTGTTCTGTGCTATTACTCTTCACCCTGATCCTTGAAGACAGGGTCTCTTATTGAATCTGGAGCTACTGTAGCAGGCAGCAAGCCCTGGTTGTAGGCACACATATATGCATGTGTCCAGCTTCTTATATGAGTACTGTGTTCTGAACACGCATATGCAGTACATTTTCTTACCTTCTGAGCAATTTTCTCCAGCTCAATAGCCATGCTTTTAACATATAAACTTGAATGATTCCTGCTGAAAACTTTTGTGGCTTACTGTAGGTATAAATTGAAGCTTCATGTGCTGAATTTAATATCTAATGCCTTAAAAAACAACATAGTATTTAAATCTTTAATATGATCTCAAACCAAAATTTTCCCACTTAACATCCTGTCAGCCTCCCATCTCTATCATCTTCCCAGGATGAAGAGCCTTCCCACACTTTTTCATAGTAATCAACGCTAAAGTTCCAGAAAGTATTGTATTATTTGTACCATTTAATGGACCTACCTCAATGGGATTTTTTTTCTTGCTTATCTCATCTGGAAGGTGATGAGTTTCTTGAAAACAGGAACTAATAGTCGGTGTGATATTCCCATGTTTACCAGGAGAGTGACTGGACCTCAGATCTTGTGTATATTTTAAATATGTTTTAAAACCAGGCTTAAGTATTAAGTAACATTTTCTTCAAAGTTTTATTATTCTGAAGTGAAACAAATGAATGGGAATATTATATATCTTACTTTTAAAAGCCTGTGAACATTGACTTAAGGTTTTATTTTAGGTTCTTTGGATGCCTAGCATAAAGAATGGCAGTTTTATAGTACTTCATATAATTTTTATTGCTTTTCAGGTGCAATCATCTAATTAGTTTCTGTAAGCTACCTATCAATTCCTTCCGTTTTAACACATCTATTACATTTGCTTTCAGATAAAGATGGATGTCATGCATCACCCAGTATGGAAGTTTCAGAAGTTAGAAGACATTTGCTAAATCAAGTTACTTCACGTAAGTCTTAGCCCCAGCTCAATAAAGGATAAAGAATAAAGGTGACTGATACCTTTGCCACTTTGTGACTCTCAAATTTCACAAAGTACCTTGTTCTCTTATATATGAAATCCTTCTTGGGAAATGGAACATCAATAACTTCTTAAATCCATCATGCTAGTCTTTTAAATTGATGATACCTGTGCTTTTCTGATTTCTGTGGTGGTTTCTGCTAAACCAAGCTTGCTGCTTCCTCTGTCTTAAGTCTCATGTGTATCAATTTTCTGTTGTGGTAGAATATCATAAAGAAGACAACTTATGCAACAAAGAGTTTCCTTTGGCTCAAGAGGGTTAGAGCCCATGCCAGCAAGGTAAGAGCAGCAGGCAGGCATGGAGGCTGGGCAGGACGCTGAGGGCTCACACTTTGAACCACAAGCATGAATCAGAGAGAGAGGGGAGGGAGGGGGGAAGGGAGAGAGGGAGAGAGGGAGGGGGAGAGAGAGCATGCGCATGAACATACTGAAACTGGTGTGAAGCTTTGAAACCTCAGAGCTCCCCCCCACCCCCTCCCCCCATCCCCACCCCCTACCCCCCGGCAAGGCCACACTCCTAGACATTCCCAAACAGTGCCACCAGCTGGGGACTGAGTGTTCAGATACATGAGCTTTGGGGAAAGGAAGGGCATTCTTATCCAAACTACCGTACCATGTACAACCGTGAAGTTTCAGCTTCCAGTTGGAAGGACTGGATCTTCCTTCTTGCTTTCTCTGCTATCTGTATATAATGTTAGTTTCCATTCTTGTGTTTTACCACGTGGCTTTTTTGTTATTTGTATTTGCTCTCCCCCATCATAGGTTATAAGGTTAATTCTCCCGCTTAACATCCTGTCAGCCTCCCCGTGTCCATCTCTATCATCTTCCCAGGATGAAGAGCCTTCCCACACTTTTTCATAGTAATTAACTATAAAGTTCCAGAAAGTCTTGTATTATTTGTAGCTCTTACCTAATATTTGTCTCCCACAAGATTTAACATAGCCTTTAATAGTGTCTAGTAACACTCGATTAGCAAACTAAGAATGACCTTGGCTTTTCCCCATCATGCCCTCTAGTGTCATTCTCACAGATGCTGACCCATGTTCATGGCAGCTAGCTATTTTTGTTATGCTCTCCTGGCTGCTACCTTAGCTTAGGAAAATACTGTGCAGGCACAGTCAGCCCCAACTTCACAAATACTCCTTATTTATGAACTTAGAAGTTCATGTCTAATCTGTTGTTTGGAATGCAGAGGGCATTTTACACACACACACACACACACACACACACATGCTCACTCACACACACTCCCTCTCACTCCTGTTAGTGTGTGGCTCTAACTCCAGGCAGCTGCCATGCTCTATGCTGTTCTGTGGAGAAGTTGTACCTCTGTGTCTCAAGGCTCTAGAGATTGGTCAGGAACTTAATGGACTGAACTAGAGCTCTGGTTTTCCTTCTGACTACTCTCCCTTTAGTGCAACTTGGAGACTACGTCATAGACACTGACTTATAGGCTCCTGACACTCTAAACCAGTGTTCTCAACCTGTGGGTCGATACTCATTTGAGGGGTGTTGAACAACTCTTTCACAGAGGTTGCATATCATATATCCTATATAGTAGATATTTACATTATGATTTGTAACAGTAGCAAAATTATAGTTATGAAGTAGCAATGAAATAACTTTATGGTTGGGAGTCACCACAACCTACATAAAGGGTCCCAGCATTAGGAAGGTTAAGAACTACTGCTCTGAACTGAGAAGTACTCAGTCTCTCTGGTCCTCCCCACAGTGATTAGGATGGGCTCAGCTGTCCCTTTACATGGGAGGGCTGTTTTAAGCAGGTGTAGAGAGATAAAGGGCGGTTTCACTGTCCCTTCCTGCTCATCTACACAGCATAATACATATGCATGGAAAATACATAAGCATGGAAATCATTCTATCTATAGGGAAAACACATTAATAGCTATCACCCTCATATTTGACATCACGTCACTCTTTGTGAACAAGTGATTATCATTTCTACATTGATATAACGATGCTTCTAGTGAAAAACATGTCACTGTGTGCATAAACAATCTCGAGGTTGACAGCTTAGGTTGTCAGACTGTAAGAAAAATCACTTCATAAATATAAGAGGATTTAATTTATTCAGTGATCATTAAGTGTTACACACATGAGTAGCTGATTTATGCTTAATACTGTTGTCAAAGCCAGAGGCTAGGGGGATGAACAAAAGATGATGGAGAAAGTTTACCTTCCCTGGGGCCTGAACCCAAGCTCAGGGTCTTAAAAAAGCACCCTCAGTGATAGTGTCACTGCCATAAAGATTGTACAGAAGAAAAGAGAGGAGTTAGGATGCTCAGAATGGCAATCCCATTGTGGTTCCCATGTCTCTAAAGATAGTGGTGGGGTCCGCTGGGTTTCAGATGAATGGGGGCTATAAGGAGGGTTAGGGAAGAAATAATAGTCTAAGGGGATAGCCGGCCTGAGTAGAGACAAACAAGTTGCCACCACTGTTTGGGACAGAAGAGTTAGCTTATGTTGGTGAGAATCATTGGGAAAACAGCTTAAATGCTTCAGTCTTGGCAGTTCGTGAGTGTCATCCAGATTTCCTAAAGCTCCGCGTCTCAGAATCTCACCTCAGAACTGTTAAATAGAATTTCTGGGGCATGGGCTATCAACCTACTTAGCTTTTAAAGCTCCCTATTGGTTTTGATATTCAGCTAAGGTAGAAAACTCCAAGATTTGAAGTATTGGCCAAACTTAGGAAGTCCATTAATGCCCTGCCAAGGAACCAGGTCTCGGTCCCTCTGGAGGTGGGGAGTCAACTCTCAGAGGTTTCTGCAGTGGGTAGCATGATCAAGTTGGGGTTTACCAAAATCGGTTGATTATTCAAGTACATCTAAATGGAAAAGAAGTAAGAAGAAGCTTGACTTAGACTTTGTGATGGTCTGAGAAAAGGAGAGGAGTCACATTGGAAAGTATCCTTGGATATATGGGAGTTGGGGCTATCACCCTTGATCCCAGTACAGTTTGTTTCGTAAACTGATTATACAGCCTCACTCTTGTTAATTTGATCTCTTTTCTCTTATGGCCTGGCAACTTCAGCAGTAATTTCAGCCAGTTTGCATTTAATGGAAGGAGACCATTGTCTGTTCATGTACATGTCTAACTCATAATAGTAAGTGAGGTTATGTGTATGAGGAATATGACCTTTAACACAATCATTATAAAGCATTTAATAACCTTCCTCATATGCAGTAACACAGCCTTAGTCCTGCAGGATCACTTCAGGCGTCAGAGTTACATGTATAAGTAGTTGTTGGCATACTGTTCTCCAGCATTAAGTTGAAATTTGAAGCAGCGTTCTAAGTCATGCTATGTATTTTCATGTTTTATAGTTAGTTAAATTGGGGAATCAGTTACTTTTCTGGTGACAGATCAGTATTTGATTCTCAACCTTAACACCTGTCCTCCTCATGCGTATGCTTCCCTCCCTGCACATGTCTGTGTTTAGTGCAGCCTCTGGCTCTAGACTTAGCTAATCGCCTGCTTGTGTCAGTCACAAACACCTTGGGCCCATCCTTGTGCAAGGGTGTGAGTGAGCAGAAGAGTGGATTCTTACAGGATCCAGAAGTTCAAGCCTCTTGGGTCCTTAGCAAATCTGGTATTGACTCTTGCTCTGGCCTCATAGCTGCTTTAGTACACCCACATTCAGTGGTCCCCAGACCGTCCTATGGTAGAACATTTCTGGGCTCTTTGTTTTTTATTATTTATCTTAAAGACCATGAACAGCTGAGAGTAAGTTCAAGGCATGAAGTTTTGATGTGATTCCCTCTTCTTTATAAATATTCAACATGGGTGCTAATGAGGTGATTCGGTGGATGAGTGCTTCCCTGGGGAGCATGAGGACCTCAGTTCAGATCCCCAGAGGACTGCCTGTAATCCCAGTGTGTGAGAGGCTGAGAAAGGGCATTCCCAAGCAAGCTGGCTAGCTAGATGGTCCCAGAGAATATAGTTTCAAGAGCAAGATCCTCCCTCAGTGAAGAGGTGGGGAGTGGTCAAGGAAGGCACCCAGCGCCAACCTCTGCCTCCACATGTGCTACTGTGAGCTTTTTGACTGTTAACAATGAGTTTATGTTTCATCAATATTGCTATACTTTTTGAGTTACTTCTGTAATAGATATTTAAGTTTTCACTTGATGGTTGACTTACTGAGATCTCATAGAGAGGGAGAAGCATCAGAGTGTTTATATAGGGCCCACTCTGTTCATATAGGTTTTGTCATAGAACTCAGTTTCACAAACAAGGAAATGGGATTTCTGAAACTCAAAGTCTAGGCAACAACAGGAACTAGTTTTGGTTGCAGGTTAGTCTGTCTGAATAGCCTGGTCTTATAACTTTATGATTTTACTTATAAGGGAATATAATGAAAGGAACTAACTTAGAATCAAGAGAGTTGAGCACAGGCTTTACTTCTGTCACTGACAAACTTCTTAAATTCTATCTGTTAGCCTATAAACTTTGTACTCTCTTGTATTTGTATTAAACAACTTGGGTGTTGTGAGAATAATAAGCTAATGAGAGTCACTGTGACTTTATAGGTAGGTAGGAAAAGCAGGAACAGTTTGAGAGAATTGTAATTCAAGCAGAAAACCAAACAAAAATAGAAGAAAAACCCAAATGAAAGGATGATTTGAGAGTCTGGAAAAATAGCTCAGTCAGTATGGTGCTTGTATGCAAGCCTGAGAATCTGAGGAATGGGGAGATAGGAATAATCCCTTATACTTACAAGTAGGCCAGTCTAGCCTAATTGGCAAGACTAAGGTTCATTGAGCATTGAGATTCTATCTCAAAAACAACAGCAACAACAACAACAACAACAAACAAGACGGACAGCTCCTAAGCCACAACATCTGATGTTGACCTGTGGTATCCCACTGCACAAACATGTGCACACACACATGAACATGCACAGTCTGCCCATGTATACACACACACACACACACACACACACAGAGAGAGAGAGAGAGAGAGAGAGAGAGAGAGAGAAAGAGAGAGAGAATTTATATTGATTTTATGGAATTTTATTTTTATTAGTGCCACAAACTTTCCAAAACTAGTGTTGGTTAATATTGCATGTTCCCAGCATTCGTGAACCAGAATACACTGCTTTTACCACCTCCATGGTCAGAGAATATCCTGACAGTTCACTTTGTATTTCTTGCCATTTGTCACAAGCAGCCATTAGCACCCATGCCACATTAACTAGGTCTGAATTCTGGTACCTGCTCATTGCCAGTAATGATAGTAAGGTTCTAAGTAGCAGTGTGGTATACTGGACTAGAGGTGATGTCCTCAGTCTCTAAACCTGTACCTGTAATTTGAAGCTTTAGAACAAAGTCACCTTTTGTAAATGTTTTCACAAAATTGCTTTCAAAAATGTTTTTAGGTTTCTGGTAAACTTTAATGATTTATAGGGTAGAACATACTGAAAGATAGTTACAGATATTCTAATCCATTTGTGATCCTTTCAAGTATACATGAAAGAGGTAAGAAATTTGGGTCACCCATTAAATTTTAAGGACAGTGTTAGGAATGGATTGGTAGTGACCTGAGACATGCCGAGGTCATGCCGGAGACTTAAACAAAACCTGTACCTGATTAAGATTCAGTCTCCATTTGGGTACTGGGTTAGTTTAAGCTGCCTTTGAAAATAAAGGGAACTCAGTTGTTCATATAACTGTGGTTTCCACAGGCACATCTGGCTTCAGATGTGCTTGAAGCCAGGAACTCAAGTGATCTCATCTCTCCGGCCCTTTTGGTTACTTTACAATTTTTCAGACAGGCATTTTAGTCAATAAGGTTTCCACTGACTACTTAAATTTAGCAACATAAACAGAAAGATAGCTTGCCTGGTCATAGTTCCTGCTGTCTGCCCCAGGTGTCCTGTAAATGACTCTGAGAAGTCAGTGTTACCTGGGAAGAACATACACTAGTAGGACAGCCTGGCTCATGTTCATTCCCCAGTGACTACGAACTATGCTGAATCTCACAGCATGGAAGGGACCAAGGGACTTTCTTCCCTAGAAAATCTGAGCTACAGAAAACTAGACAGGTGTGGAGATAGTAGAAATGGTAGGACCAAGTGATTCTCTCTATTGGAAACATGTTACACACACACACACACACACACACACACACACACACGTAGTGTTACACACAAAGGATTCGGAATAAGAACAAATAAGAGATGTTTAACATCACTAACCAGATGGAAATATCTAAAAGCGATATCAGGCTTTATGATTTACCTGTTTTCATGACAAGGATTTGAAGTCAGAAAGCCTGGGCTCTGCTCTGCTCTGCTCTGCTCCTTCTCCTGCTCTGCTCTGCTCTGCTCCTTCTCCTGCTCTGCTCTGCTCTGCTCCTTCTCCTGCTCTGCTCTGCTCTGCTCTGCTCTGCTCTGCTCTGCTCTGCTCCTGCTCCTTCTCCTGCTCTGCTCTGCTCTGCTCTGCTCTGTGCTCTCTGCTCGCCCCCCTCAACTTTTTTTGTTGTTGTTGTTTTTACAATCCAGTCGTTTTCACCTTCCCAGTCTGCCCTTTGACAGTTCCTCATCCCATTTCTCCTCCCCCAGTCTCCAAGAGGATGTCCCCTCCCCACCCTATGAGGCCTCCCCAGGTCATGGGGCCTCAAGTCTCTTGAGGGCTAGATGCTCTTCTCTCACTGAGACCAGACCAGGCAGTCCTCTGCTGTGTATGTGTCAGGAGCCTCATATCAGCTGGTGTGTGCTGCCTGGTTGGTGGCTCAGTGTCTGAGAGATCTTGGGGGTCCAGGTCAGTTGAGACTGCTGGTCTTCCTCTACCGTTGGCCTCCTCCACAACTTCCAACCCTTCCCCAATTCAACCATAGAGGTCACCAGCCTCTCTCCATTGGTTGGCTGTAAGTATCTGCATCAATCTCAGTCAGCTGCTTGTTGGGCCTCACAGAGAACATCCATGTCTGTAAGTACACCATAACATCAGTAATAGTGTCGGGCGTGGAGCCTCACCTTGAGATGGATCCCTTTGATATGGGCTGGTCACTGTACCTCCTTCCCTCAGTCTCTTCTCCATTTTTGTCCCTGAAGTTCTTTTAGACAGGGACAATTCTGGGTCAGAGTTTTTGACTGTGGCATAGAAACCCCATCCCTCCACTTGATGGGTCTTTCTGTTGGAGGTGGACTCTACAAGTTCCCTCTCTCCATGGTTGGCCATTTCATCTAAGGTCTCTTCCTTTGAGTTCTGAGAGTCTCTCACCTCCCAGGACTCTGGTATGTTCTGGAGGGTCCCCCAACCTTACTTCCCCGAGGTTTTCATTCATTCTGAGTGAAGCCCTGAGGGTTCTCATCTCTAAGTCTATAAGACCCTGGGTTCCACCACAGCACCATAGAAAATGAAATGAAACTGAAAATATATTTTGACCCGTAATATGTGTACAAAGCTGGATAATTATTTTAATAACTTGTTGTTATAAAATATTGACTTTTTTTCTTAAATTTTACTGATGATAATCTTCTATATCACCATAATTTACATGTAACTAATAACTTATATTAATGTTATTTTTTATATTTAAAATTCAAAAAAATTCCAAGTTTTAGGACTTTTCGGTTTAACTGGTCTATTAATGCTGCAGGAGTATGAGATTTTGAAGTGTGCTGCTGCTGGTTCCTTCTTAAGAATCATGTCTTAGTTTCATGAAATAGAAAGATATCTTTCATTGATTGAAAACAGTTAATTTCTTACTATATTGTAGAGAGATAGAAACAATATAGAAAAGTTATGACAGACCGCCGGGATGTTTTCTTGTCAATTTAAAAAAAAAAAAATGTGCTGTGCTGGATTTGCTGAGAACCCAGACCAACCAGTTGCTCTAATGTGGGTTCCCAGGTTCTGACATTTTATAGGTTATTTTGTAGTTTTCTTTTGACTCTGTGATATCAATGATTTTAAATTAGAATTTAGAACTACAAGTATCCCTCTTACTCATCTTATAAATGAAGAAGCTGAAAACTCAATTATCTGTGTTCTTGCAGCCAGTGAGGAGGGCCAAAAAGAAGCAGGGCTTCCTGGCTGTCAGTTTAGTGATTGCTAAAGGAGATCACTTCAGGTTCATTTTCTCCAGAGTCATTTTATATACAGGGTCCATAGTTCACTGCATCAGGACCAATTGTCAAATTACAAATTTGTGTTTAATCTCTTGAAGCTGAGGGGCTTTTAGGATTAGAATCAGATAATACACAGAGCATAGATGGCAGGAATCATGATGAAACATCCTTGATCAGACTCTAGATCTGTCCTCTAAGAGGAACTCCTTTGTTTGATGTTCTCTGGGACTCAATCCTGCCTTCTGGAAGGTTCTTTCTGCCTATTGTTTTCTAATATCATGCTTATGTGGACATTAGGGGATGTGCTTTATTGTGCAGAGCACTGCTTTCAAAGGATTTTGGCAGCACCTTTTCACAGTGTCACCATGAAATACCTTGGCAGGTAGTGTTTGAAAACATGCTCTGTGCCATGCACATCACAGCCTACCTTTCTGTCTTCTTCACTCCGTCTGTCTGGTTATCTGAGCAGTTGCCATTCATTTGTCCACATCAGCTGCTCTTGAAAGATACTGTCAGGGTTTGAATTTGCTTGGTCCAGGGAGTGCCACTATTTGAAGGTGTGGCCTTGTTGGAGTAGGTGTGTCACTGGGTGTGGCCTTTAAGGCCCTCATTCTAGCTGTCTGGAAGTCAGTATTCTGTTAGCAATCTTCAGATGAAGATGTAGAACTCTCAGCTCCTCCTGTACCATGCCTACCTGGATGCTGCCATGTTCCTGCAAGGTTGATAATGGGCTGGACCTCTGAACCTGTAAGCCAGTGCCCAGTTAAATGTTGTCCTTTTAAGAGTCGCCTTGGTCATGGTATACCTTCTCAGTAGAAAAATGCTAACTAAGTCAGATTCTGAGGGTTTTTTTGCATTTGGGGCTTCAGTATCAGTAGTTGCTGTAATAAATAGCCTCCAAAACGTACAGGAGCTTAGACACAGTTCAGATTTACTACATTCATTTACTTCTAGTAAAACTGTATTAGAGGCATTCCTGGTTAATGTTGGCCTTCAACAATGGGCCTTCGGGCTTTCCAGCACCCAAGGAAAACAAGAAAGACCTCCTCTGTGCCTGAAAAACCTCTACTTGGAGATTGACATCCAGATAATTCACTGAAGTTTTTTTTTTTTTTTTTTTTTTTTTTTTTTTTTTTGGTGGGGGGAGAACCATTGACAGGGCTGCATCTGGTACTAAAGAGAGGGCTTATAATGTACTGTCTAGTTGAATAGCCACTTCCTAGTGACAGCTTTGACACTATGCTGGGGAAGAAGACATATGGGCAGAATAACATAGTTTTTATTCTACTTTAATAGCAATTGTACTCTTCATCTTCATGTTACTACTTTCCCTTTGTATTATCTATTCTATACTTCCTAGATTAACATTTCTGTATTTAAAACTCAAATAAAATGGTATTGCTATCTTTATGGTAGAAATGGTCAGATCCAAAAGGCCTTATTTACCCATAATCCTGATGAAATTAAAATGAATTGTGGGCATAAAGAAAGAAAGAAAAATATGTCTAATATTACCATTTTTATTCAGTCTGTATCAAAGGATCTGTCCAGAAAATCAAGTCATGATGAGGGAAAGAAACTAAAATAAAAGATGTACAAATGTATTAGTCGGGGTTCTCTAGAGTCACAGATCATGTGGAGTATATATAATTTACACATATATGGAAATTATTGAAATGACTTACAGGCTGCAGTTCAACTAACCCAACAGTGGCCAGCTGTGAATGAAAGTCTAAGAATTTAGGGGATGCTCAGTCCTACAAGGCTGGATGTTTCAGCTGGTCTTCTGTATACTCTGGAATACTGAAGAGGTAGACTCCAACAGATGTGCTGGTAGGTAAGCGCAAGCAGGTGAAGAAGAAGAACCTTTTCTTCCGTTGTCCTTATGTAGGCCTCTGACAGAAGGTGTAGTCCATACTATAGGTGTGTCTCAAGATCTGCATCAAAGATGTGTGTTTTCCAGCCTCAAGATCTGGATCACAGGAGCGCCCTCCATTTTTGGATTGTACTTCACTCCAGATATGGTCAGGTTGACTGCCAAGCATAACCATCATAGGAAATGAGAAGAAAATAAAATGTTGTCATGAGCATATGATATAAATTGCCTATGATAAAATAAAACAACAATAATAAAAAACCTTTCAGAGTTTCACAAGTACATTATTAGCATGAACTGGTAAGTTTGGCCGGGATTTTGATAGAAAGCCAGCTAGTAGAAGGGCACCAGTTGCACTTCTGCAGACCAGTGGCAACAGGTAGCTAGAGCATAGAATGCTGCTCCCACCCAGGAAGCTGTCCCATTTCCAAAGCTACAGCATGAGTGGAATGCAGCTGTTTCTGACTACCTCTGATTGCTGCCATTTTTCACAGTGCCCTTCTAGTCCATTTCAGAGTCTCACATTGTGTCCAATGTTCATTTCCTCAGTCTGTTGTGCTGTGTGCAGTTTCTTTTTTTTCTTATCTTTGGGGACTAGAGATTTTTCAAAAGTAGTGGTCATATGTTCTGTACAATGGGCCTCAACTGGAATTTGTCTAATGTTTTCTTAGGATTATATCATTGTAGATCAGAGGTAAAGTATATCAACATGACTTATTACTAGTGGAGTTAAATTTGGTCTTGGTTAGGGTGGCCTCTGCCAGGTTCTGGCAGTGAGAGAATGACAATAGATCCTATTGGTGGAGAGTATGTTTCATCTTCCAGTAGATGTCAGTCTGAAGCTGCAGATAGTACTGAACTTTAGGAATAACTGTGGTTTTACTTTATGTGCCAATGAATAAGTTTAATTATCTTAGGTATAGTAAAACAAATTCTTAATGATAAAAATTAATAACAAAAATGATGTGATATGGTCCCTCCTTGACTCAATATAATTTTTGTTTTTGCTTTTGCAAGTCTTGGTTCTTTGCTTTGCACACGATGCCTTGTCTTGCTCTGTACCACAGCACTACCACATGGTTCCAGGGCTCATCTGAGCCTCCATGTCCTGTGCCAAGTGTCCATGCCATCTTATAACTGCATTGTTATGTTCTTTGTCCGTGAGGAGTCTGCATTTGTTCAGGCTAAGCACTTGCTTTGGCTCCTGTCCTATTCCCTTAGAATCAACTGCTTAACTGCCACAAATGCATGGCAACTTCTTGAGTGCCTTCCCTCAGAAATTGCCATGGTTTTAATCCACACTCATCTAGACGCTGCCCCTTACTCTCAGTGCTTTGGTGTCACTCCTTCGATGGGATGGATCCCTGCCTGAATCTTCATGAGGCTGTCTTTCTGGCACATCTCACCTTTTGCAGTTGGCAATTCTTAGGTGCAGCAGCAAAACTGGCATGATTTCCTTTTGAGAATGTGTGCCTGCTTTATGCATCTGCGTTTTTAACATACAGTTTGTTGTTTCTAAGTGAGGAACTCTTACTTTTTCACTCAAAAGGAGCATTTTATAGCTTCAGCATATTCAAATCCCAGCATTATTATATTCCTAAGTTTTGGAGGCCAGGATTGTATATAACAGTGTTATTTGCATCTGTGATCCTAGGCAGTGGATCTGTTGAGAAGGCTGTGTCTGGCCAGCAGCCAGGCAAGATTTGCAGTGTACACATGCTACACAGAGGAAAAGTCCATCTCGATGTACAGCACCAGAGTGTACAATTGAAAACTTAAGGGGTTTTGTGTTTCCTCTTTAAGGGCCTCTACCTGTTTACCTGCATTCTCCTGTATTTCTTTAAGGGAGTTATTTATGTTCTTCTTAAAGTCCTCTATCAGCATCATGAGATGTGATTTTTAAATCCAAATCTTGCTTTTCTGGTGTGTTGGGTATCCAGGACTTGCTGTGGTGGGAGAACTGGATTCTGATGATGTCAAGTAGCCTTGGTTTCTGTTGGTAGGATTCTAGTGCTTGCTTTTCACCATCTGGTTATCTCTGGCGCTAATTGCTCTTGCTGTCTCTGGCCGGAGCTTGTCCCTCCTGTGGGTCTGTAGGTCTGTGTCAACACTCCTGTGAGTCCAGCTCTCTCCTGGAGGGACCTGTGTACAGAGGGCTCTGGAGCAGCCTTAGCTCCAGGTGCAGATGGCGACTGGAAGGGTCCTGTCCCAGCTGCTCCACACTGTTCCTGTGCCCTGTGCACTCCTGGCTGGTCCTCAGTGATAACTTGGTCAAGGAAGAAATAAAGAAATTAAAGACTTTTTAGAGTTCAATGAAAATGAAGCTGCAACAAGCCCAAACTTAAGGGACACAATGAAAGCAGTGCTAAGAGGAAAACTCAGCTCTGAGTACCTCCAAAAAGAAACTGGAGAGAGCATACACTAGCACATCCGAAAGCTCTAGAACAAAAAGAAGCAAGTACATCCAAGAGGAGTAGATGGCAGGAAATAATCAAACTCAGGGCTGAAATCAACTGAGTAGAAACAAGAAGACCTGTACAAAGAATCAACCAGACCAGGAGCTGGTTCTTTGAGAAAAACAAGATAGATAAACCTTTAGCCAGACTAACCAGAGGGCACAGAGACAGTATGCAAATTAACAAAATCAGAAATGAAAAGGGTGACATAACAACAGAACCTGAGGAAATCCAAAAAAATCATCAGATTCTACTACAAAAACCTATATTCAACAAAACCGGAAATCTGGATGAAATGGGCAAATTTCTAGACAGATACCAGGTGCGAAAGTTAAATCAGGATCAGATAAACCATCTAAACATTTCCATAACCCCTAATGAAATAAAAGCAGCAGTCATTAATAGTCTCCCAACCAAAAAAAAAAAAAAAAAAAAAAAAAAAGTCCAGGACCAGATAGATGGGTTTAGTGCAGAGTTCTATCAGGCCTTCAAAGAAGACCTAATAGCAATACTCCTCAAACTATTCCACAAAATAGAAACAGAAGGAACACTGCCTAATTTGTTCTATGAAGACACAATAACTCTGATACCTAAACCATACAAAGACCCAACAAAGAAAGAGAACATCAGACCAATTTCCTTATGAATATCCATGCAAAAATACTCAATACAATTCTTGAAAACCTGAATCCAAGAACACATCAAAATGATCATACATCATGATCAAGTAGGCTTCATCCCAGGGATGAAGGGTTAGTTCAATATTCAGAAATCCATCAACATAATCCACTATATAAACAAACTCAAAGAAAAAAACCACATGATCATCTCATTAGATGCTGAGAAAGCATTTGACAAAATTCAACACCCCTTCATGATAAAATCTTGGAAAAAAATCAGGAATTCAAGGCCCATACCTAAACATAGTAAAAGCAATATACAGCAAACCAGTAGCCAACATCAAACTCAATGGAGAGAAACTTGAAGCAATCTCACTAAAATCAGGGACTAGACAAGGGTGCCTACTCTCACCCTACCTATTCAATATAGTACTGGAAGACCTAGCCAGAACTATTAGAAAACAAAAGGAGGTCAAAGGGATACAAATTGGCCAGGAAGAAGCCAGCATATCACTCTTTGCAGATGATATGATAGTATACTTAAGTGACCCCATAAATTCCACCAGAGAACTCCTAAAGCTCATAAAGAACTTCAGCAAAGTGGCTGGATATAAAATTAACTAAAACAAATCAGTAGCCTTCCTCTACTCAAAGGATAAACAGACTGAGAAAGAAATTAGGGAAACAACACCCTTCACAATAGTCACAAATAATATAAAATACTTTGATGTGACTCTAAGCAAGTGAAAGATCAGTATGACAAGAACTTCAAGTCTCTAAAGAAAAATCAAAGAAGATCTCAGAAGATGGAAAGATCTCCCATGCTCATATATTGGCAGGATTAATATAGTAAAAATGGCCATGTAGCCGAATGCAATCTACAGATTCAATGCAATCCCCATCAAAATTCCAACCAACTCAATTCTTCATAGAACAAATTTGCAAATTCATCTGGAATTACAAAAGGCCCAGGATATCGAAAACCCTTCTCAACAATAAAATAACTTCTAGTGGAATCACCATCCTTGACTTCAAGCTGCACTACAGAGCAAGAGTGATAAAAACTGTATGCTATTGGTATAGTGACAGGTAAGTAGTCAATGGAATAGAATTGGAGACCAAGAAATGAACCCACACACCTAAAACCATCCAGTGGAAAAATACAGCATTTTCAACAAAAAACCACCTGATTCAACAGGTGGTTAGCATATAGAAGAATGCAAATCAATCCATTCTTGTTTCCTTGTACAAAGTTCAAGTCCAAGTGAATCAAGGACCTCCACATAAAACCAGATACACTGAAACTAATAAAAAAGGAAGTGGGGATGAGTCTTGAATACATGGGCATAGGGGAAATTTTCCTGAACAGAACACCAATAGCTTATGCTCTAAGATTCAGAATTGACAAATGGGACCTCATAAAATTGCAAAGTTTCTATAAGGCAAAGGACACTGTCAACAGCACAAAATGGCAACCAACAGATTGGGAAAAGATCTTTATCAACCCTACATCTGATAGAGGGCTAATATCCAATATATACAAAGAACTCAAAAAGTTAGACACCAGAAAAATAAATAGCCCTATTAAGAAATGGGGTAGAGAGCTAAACAAAAATTCTCAACTGAGGAATACAGAATGGCTGTGAAACACCTAAAGAAATGTTCAGCGTCCTTAGTCATCAGGGAAATGCAAATCAAAACAAACCTAAGATTCTACCTCACACCAGCCAGAATAGCTAAGATCAAAAACTCAGTTGACAGCAGATCCTGTTGAGGATGTGGAGAAAGAGGAACTCTTCCATTGCTGGTCTGATTATAAGCTGGTACAACCACTCTTGAAATCAGTTTGGCAGTTTCTCAGAAAATTGGACATAGTGCTACCTGAGGACCCAGCTATACTACTCTTGGGCATATACCCAGAAAATGCTCCACAATATGTAATAAGGGCACATGTTCCATTATGTTCATAGCTGCCTTATTTATAATAGTCAGAGCTGGACAGAACCCTGATGTCCCTCAACAGAAGAATGGATACAGAAAATATGATACATTCATACAATGGAGTACTACTCGGCTATTAAAAAACAATGAATTCATTAAATTCTTAGGCCTGTGGATGGAACTTACCTTTACTGAGTGAGGTAACCCAATCACAAAAGAACACACATAGTAAGCACTCACTGACAAGTGGATGTTAGCTCAGAATCTGGGAATATCCAAGATACAATTCACAGACCACATGAAGCTCAAGAAGAAGGAAGACTAAAGTGTGGATACTTCAGTCCTTCTTAGAATGGTGAACAAAATACCCATGGGAAGAGATACAGAGACAAAGTATGGAACAGAGACTGAAGGAAAGGCCATCCAGAAAATGCCCCACCTGGGTATCCATCCCATATACAGTTACCAAACCCAGATACTATTGTGGATACCAACAAGTGCTTGCTGACAGGAGCCTGATATAGCTGTCTCCTGAGAGGCTCTGCCAGAGCCTGAAAAATACAGAGATTGAATGCTCTCAGCCAACCATTAAACTGAGCAAAGGGTTCCCCAATGGAAGAGCTAGGGAAAGGAACCAAGGAGCTGAAGGGGTTTGCAGCCCCATAGGAGGAACAACTGTATGAACCAACCAGTACCCCCAGAGCTCCCAGGGACTAAACCACCAACCAAAGAATACACATGGAGTGTCCCATGGCTCCAGCCACGTATGGAACATATGACCTTGTTGGTCATCAATGGGAGGACAGGCCCTTGGTCCTGTGAAGGCTTGATGTTCCAGTGTAAGGGAATGCCAGGACAGGGAAGTGGGAGTGGGTAGGTTGGTGAGCAGGGTGAGGGCCTGGGAATGGGGGATTTCAGAGGGGAAGCTAGGAAAGGTGATAATATTTGAAATATAAAGAAAAAAATTTAAAGAATAAAAAGTGCTATCAAAGCTCTAAAAGTATGACCAATTAAAATAAAAAAGATAAAAGAAAACTTAAGGTGTGCTTAGTTTGGGAAAATATCATTTAGTATTTTTATTTCATGGTCCACTTTAGGTAACTAAAACCATAGAAGGCAAAACTACAGATTGGGAGCAAGGAAAATGCTAAAAGGTCCAATTTTAAAGGATACCAGTTACATAGCACACAATATAACTGACTTAAGTGAAAAAATGGCACTTTTCTTTGAAAAGGTACAACGTTTAATTGAATGTTAAGGAAATCCTTAAATCAATGGATTTAAAGGGGGATGAAGATATAGCTCCGTGGACAGAGCTCATGTATGCACAAAGCCATGGGCTCAGTCTTTGTACTACAGAAACCAAGCTAGGTGGCCCAGCCCTGTGATCCCAGCAGCTGGGAGGTGCATATAGAAGGGCCTGGAGTTCAAGGTCATTCTCAGTTACATAGCAAATTCATGGTCAGCCTTGCTTATGTGAGACCTTCTCAGCAAATTAAATTTAGGGAAGACTTATCATGGAGAAAATTTAATTATTTTCAATACTCTTAAAATTAAATGCCTAACAAATTGGGGGGGATTTGTCTCTACTATTAACATCTTACTAGCATAAAATGCTATTATGTTTTTAATTTTTGCTTTAATGATTTAATTTAATTTTGACATTAAAATTTTGAACCTAGGAAAGATTGTGAATGTACCCCTATAGGGCTTACACCCTGTATCCAGGATCTGTTTTTCCTGCCTTTGTGCCATGACTTAATATAAAACCAAAGTAGTTGAATCTATCTTTGATATAAGAATATATAAAATTGCCAGTGGAAAAAGAAAGAGAATTGATAAATAGACCCATTTCTATGTGTAGACATGGCTTATAATTAAAACAGTATTTTACAAATCAGTGGGAGGAAGGACGGACAGTTTGCAGTGCTGGGGGCAATAGGTTGTCCATATGAAAGAGAATGAGGTGGGGCTTTCTATACATAACTGGGAAACTTACAATTATAATTTAGTTTAGACACAGTTAAATTTAATTGGAAAACAAGAATTTATAAATTTAGAAGCACAACTCTGGAAAGACAGGGGATCAGAAACACTGCTGTCAAAACAAACAACACAATGGAAGGATCACGGGAGCACAAAGGCAGCCTGAGGGGAGTGAGTGCCGCACAGGCTCCAGAGCCACGCCAGGTCTGGGACCCGAGCACAGCTCCGCATTCGTGCACTATGCTGAGAGCATTTCTCATGCTGCTGACTTGTATGGAGGAGAGGAAAGGCTTAGGGATCCTTACTGAAAGCTCGATTCCCCTTGGAAAGCACTAAAGTCACTCTACTTGCCAAGGTAATTTGCCAGTCTGGGGAAGCCTTAGAAAGGCTTAGCTAAGATTCATCAAATGACAGTTCATCTTATTACTTTCTATATAAGAGGCATCCTATATCTAATCCAATATTAATCATAGAAGGGGTGGTAAGTAATATTACTGGTTTTTAACATATATTTCCTAATATTTTAGAGGATTTTTAAAGTATTTATTGTGTGTATCTCATGTCCTTGTACCTATAAATGTAGATTTACAGAAAATATCTCCTGTTTAATCTAATTAGGAAAGCTAATTTTCATTTGTAAATTTATCTTACAAACCAAACATCTTTCAGTAAAAGTCCACTTGATTTTATAACTCAGATGTGTTAATGTATGCCACCATGACAACCATCACATGCCTGAATTCTAATTCTAATAGAAATAAATAGGGCACAGAGCTACACCAGGTGTTGCCTAGATACCGTAAGGTACTGTCCTGCAGTCTTTCTTCCTCTGTGTTCAGGAAGCTATCTCCCGTAGATGCCATTTAACGGTAAGTAAACCACTGTGGAGGAGGTAGCTGTGTGAGTGAGGTTTCCCCTTGCATACTGCTTTGTTTCATGAGAGAATAGTTACATGTACCCTAAAACTCTTATTTCTTAACAGGATATATACAAGAGTGGTAAAGACCAGTGCCTTGCTATATTTCTTGATAAAAGGTACAATGTTAGGTAGCATTATTTTAACCCCTCCCCTTTTATATCACCCTGGAAGATTCTACATCTCAAGAAGTAAATGAAATAGGTCCATCATATGTAGAATTAATGATACATCCAAACTCCCAAACGGGTGAAATTTAAGCCAACCTTTACTATTAACTTTTTTTTTTTTAGAGTTAAAAAGAGAGAGTGAATCTAAATATTGAAAGAACCCAGTAAAGTTGCTGGACCTCAGAGGCAAAGGCAGAGAACTAGGCAGGTGCTTTGAGATATTGAAAAATGAGAAAAGTGTGTTGACCACATATGTCATTTAAAACAGAACTGAAGCATAATTTTAAGATTTTAAAGAAAAGTTTACTTTGCCCATCAATGTAGTCTCTCAAGTGTAAGTCAGCAAGTTTTCTTAAGTTTGAAGGAATTCTTAAGCCTTCATTGAGCCAACACTAGAAAAAAAGACTTTTCTAAACATAGATTTCAAAATAAAGAGTTGATGTAGCCAGTTGATGTGGTCTTAGTGCTACAAGTTTTTATCATTTATGTGCACCATTGGTGGATGATAGTGGCTTTCTTGATTGATGCTTCTTGTAACAGAACTGACCTGTTAATGAGCTTGTGGCCATTTCCCACAAAGCAGAAAGGTCAGTACTTCTCAGCAGTCTCAAGAATCTAAACAGTTACTTGAGGAACAAACCCATGACTATCAGTTGTTTGTACATAGGCTATATCTCAAGATGAAATGGTTTTGGACAGTCCTGATGAAGTTGACAGTCTTAGCCAGAGGCTTTGGTTGAAACCATAAAGATTGTTGCCATCATTTGCCCAATAAGCATCAATTTTGTGTTTTTCTCTGTAGAACAAATTAAATTTGTTTTAAAAAAATCTTATTATATTGAGTTTGAAAAATTCTAAACCCCTTTGTATTGGTCAGAAGAATAGAATATAGCACACCATGACACTGAAACATAACAACATAGGCATTGAGTGGCAGTGCAGTGGTTCCTGTTCCCTCTGGAAAAGTCTCTCAAGAATATGTCTCTTTTTCTACTTGCATTCATCACAGTTCTGACCGACTGTACCCAGCCATTCCTGCTCCCCCCTCTGTGGAGGATGACAGCAGGGAGGAAGATGAAGTCTGCAGTGAGCTTGTCTTAGAGCATCCATAGTCATCGCATTAGCCTAGCAGCCAAGGTCCCGGGCACAGTAAGAAAGAAAGAAACCCCTCAGCTTCCTAACTCCAAGGGGCCAGCTCATGCACAGAGCAGTTTGACTCTGAGTAAAAACGAGATGCATTAAATAGTAATTGCCTAAGAGGAGAGTGCCTTATGATAGAAAGGAAAAGTGATCCAAAAGAGCCTGTAGACATTTAGAACAAGACAGATTGAGAATTAAACAAAAGACCCCAAAGGTATTTTTCTCTGTGTCTTGATCAAGAAGAATGTGAAATAAGGTCAAAGCAAAGCCTGCACAGAAGACTTCGCAGGGGGAAAGCCAGAAGAGAAGCCAGCAGACGGCAATCAGAGGTCAGAGACAAGGGGAGCAGAGAGGATTGTTTGAGGCCACCCTGGGCTACACAAAGCAGGACCTGTCTCACTAAGTTAAGAAGAGTTGGGTAAAGACAGGGTGGGGATATTAAAAGAAAGGAGAGGGGGAGCAAAGGAATGGGAAGAAGGGACTGACAGCCCGGAGAAGACATGGGAAATCAGGAAAGTAAATCAGAAACCTCTGACTCTGGATACAGGCCAAAACTGGAGTGTTGTGACTGCTTCGTAGTCAATACTGACTGCTTCCTGCTTTGATCTTCTGTCTGAAATTCCCTGTTCATGACTGGGCAGAAATTTAGCTAGAAGACTCGGCTGCAGAGCAGCTAGGCCGTGTGAGTCTCTTGCCTTAAGAATGGGTGACATTGCAGCTCTCGGTTACCCTATCTGAACAGTATCTATTCTGTAACGTACAGAGGAACTGAGAGCAGTTTATACAAGCCACCTGATCCCATTAACAGCATGGGCTTGTTAGATATTATCTGTTCATTCCTTTTACTGCCAAGTTTAGAGTCAGTGTTCCATTTTTGAAATGTGCTATTAAAATAGATTCTGAGCTTGATGTGTTAGACATTTCCAGAGGGACTATGATACAGCAGGCCTGGGAGACATACTTTTGAAGTGTGATGATTAGTAATACATGCTTTCCTTACTTTCAATAAAATGGAGTATTTAGGAATATGTTTAATAAAAAACATAAAATCTGAATTGTTCAAACAGCAAATCAAAGCTAAGAAGTCAAACGTCTAAATAAATGAAGAGACCTTTTGTTCAAGGAATGTAAGACTTGGTTTCATGACATTTCCCCCATACTCATCCCTTAATTCTGCCGAATCTCTATCATTTTCACAAAGTTGTTTTTGTTTTGTTTTGTTTTGTTTTGTGTAGCGAATCAATTCTAAAAGTTATATGGAAGTATGACAGTCTGACAAACACATACATACATGTAGACTGACATACATGCAAAACCATTTTTTAATTCAAAGAACTTGCATCAGTTTTTAACTTTTTATAAGTAATCCAGCATTCTACTAGGAGTGAGTCTAGCCTTCCAGATATCTAGTAGGATGCAGATCTAGGCGTGGAGTGGAAGCATTTGAGTATACACAAGTGCAGTCCATTCATCACAGGAAGGACCAGACTCTGCAATATTTGAAGAAAAGTTGTTCTCCTTGTATGGATTCTCATGGGAGTGACCACAGGTATTATGGCAATTTAATCACAAGTATTAAAGTTGGGGTTCTAAATGACATGTAATAGTATGATTTATCTTCTGTCTTGAGCTTTGTAGGGCACTAAATACGATCCCATCCTTAATATTGCTTTTTATTTTTAGAGTTAGAGTGATGATAAAAATCTAAGCTTAAGAACTGTCAAATGATTTATGACATTTCATTTATTTTTCAAAGGATTGGAATGTCACCAGTGAGCCCATTAGAATTGTAGACTTAAAGCACCACAAATTTTAAAAAGACCAGCTGCATAAACAAGGGTGCAAACTTTGTAATTTAATTCTGAGAGTTTTTTTTTAACACTTCAAAGTGCCAAAGAAGTCAGTTTTTCTTAGGTCATAAGTAGTTGTCTGAGTCATTATGATCTCAGACCTTCAAGCTCATTTCAAGATGTCCTCTCTAAAATACTAGGGCTTTATTGTGTTCAGTATGACCTAAAGATATCTGTCTACCCTCTGTATCCTTTCTTCATGAGCGGATACCAGTATGGAATATGCAGAAACTTGAGACCACCTGTGAAAAGAGTCAAGTTGGTGGCTAGGGTGAGGAGTATATCACTTTTGAGAATGTGCTTGTATTAGTTTTGTTTCTGATGTATGGTTAAAAAAAATCCAACTTAAAAGAGAGGGCTTATTTTAGCTGCAATTCCAGGTTGCAGTCCATTATTGTACAGATGTCAAAGCAGAAAGAAGCAGCTAGTCACATCTACTCTCAGGAGCAGAGAGAATGCCTATGTGCATTCCCCTCTCCTTCATTCAGGAAATGGAGTCATCCATACATAGTCTTAGTGGGTCTTCTCACCTTCCCCACATCAATTAACAAGGCTTCCCTCATTGAGACTCTCTTCCCAAGTTATTCTAACTATGTCAAATTGACCACCAAAACTGCTATCATAGTGGGGAAATACTTTAGACGTAGAAGTTTAAAGGACTGTGTACTGTCTGTTGGTTTGTCTGTCATTTATTTTTTTATTTTGAAATTCCCACTATGAAATCCAGGGCCTCATACATGCTAAACAACTTTTCTTTCCCTACCCATAAAGCTGTTTTTCACTGATAGATTTATATTTGAGATGATTATAAATGCACATGAACTTTCAATTAGTAATATATATGACATACACTCTACTCGGTTTCCCCTTAGGTGATAACCTCTAGAGCGGTGGTTCTCACCATATGGGTTATGACCTCTTTTGGGGGAAGGTCAAAAGACTATATTTCACAGGGGTCACATAGCAGATACTCTGCATATTAAAAATAGGCATTACAATTCACAACAGTAGCAAAACTACAGCTATAAAATAGCAACAAAATAATTTTAGGATTAGGAGTCACCACAATATAAATAACTATTAAAGGGTTACAGCATGAGGAAGGTTAAGAACCATTGCTCTAGAGAAGGTTAAGAACCATTAACTCTGAAACAGTCTTCATCTTTATCAGATTTCTTTTAATTATTCTTAAACTCATATGTGTGTATGTACATGCGCTTAGGCTCACATGTGTACTTTTTATTTGAGATAAAGCTGTTTGTAACTGTTCAAAGATGGTTTCCATCACAGAGGTTCAAGTTGCCCTTTTAAGCCGTGTTTGCCTAGCCTCTCAGCTATCTACTTCTCTCTATAAGCCGTGCCAATCACGGGTATCTTCTCTGTGTTCATAGTATTTTCAGTTCAGCATTGTGTAAGTGGAGTAACCTCTTGGTATGCAATCATTTAGTGTAATTCACTTGAGAGTTTTACATGTTATATGTAAGTTGTTACATGTGTCAATAGTTCATTCCTTTTTGTTATTGAGTAATAGTCTGGAAATTATATTTTGATTTTTTTGCTTGCATATAATATATGACAAAATAATGTAAAACGTCACTTTAAAAGTAGCAAAGGCATTACATTGTTTAATCTGAGTTGTTAATTAAGAGTACAGAGTAGTTCTGACATTAGTCACATCAGTTAGGTTTGTGTCTGAGCGTCCTAAGGACAGGTGAGTCAGTGTTGGTGTGCTGAGACAGACCGTTTGCCATCGGACAGGGGAACATCTTCCTATACCCTTATTCATCCAAAGAAAACCCTGCGGGGATGGGAGCACCAGGTGGCTTCCTACTGATTGTGGATAAGTTATTGTTTGCGCTTTCCCCTGTGTGCAGTGTGTGATGACTCAGCTAACTCTCCGTACAGCTTAGTGCTGCCCATGTAGACCTCTTGTCTGTGTGCCCATGTTTGGATTTCTCCGAGTATTTTCTTGAATTCTGTCTGACTGCACTACTTCTCCCCTCCTCTTCTCTGCTTCCCTAGGGAGGAGAGGGAAACAGGAATCTGAAACTAAGGGCTGACTCGGAAATGAGCAGTTTAACTCAAGAAAGGCTGAGGGCAGATACAGGGATGAGCGGGGAACAAGGGACATGACAGGAAGTGGCTGGAGCCAGTCGTTACTGGATGGCTTAGGACAGGAGAGACACTAGTGTTAGGTTCCCTGATGTCAGACAGTGACTGGGAGAGAGAGGTTTTAAATCCAAGATTCCTGTATGTAAGGCCCATGCTGGGCATGCAGACAGACAGGAGCCTCTGGGCTTAGAGGTGGGAGCTCAGAAAAGAGGTGTCTGAACTGGAGATTAAGAATACCAATAGCTGGCTTTTAAGCTGTCAGTGTGGTAAATAAAGCTATAACTGGGTAAGACTCCCTAGGGAGAAGGTGTACAGTGAGGGCTGATGTTTACTTAGAGGAAAATCAGCACTCTCCCTCATATACACTGAGAAGCAAGCAGCACTAGAAGGTTGAGAGCGGTTGTCATTTGGGGCTAAGAGGTCGGGTAAGATAGAGACTAAGCAGGCCCTGCAGATGATGTGTGCAGGCGCCATCTTGGAGAATGGGCAGGATGTCAAGACAAGGAATGAACAGGAGACAAGAACATGAATAAGAGCACTTAGGCAGTGCTACACAGACATTTATTTGCAGTAGGGAAATTTAAACAGGCCGGTGGGCTGCAGATGTAGGGACTTCCAAGGCCACATGATATTGCTGCTGCTGTTACAGAAGAGACGTGGGTTTGTTAAGTTGGTGCGGGAGCATTTGCTTAAGGCGAAGGTTTGTGCAAGAGCAGTGCTGTTTCCTTACTGTCGAGGAAAGCAAGGGCCAGGAAATCTAGCCTGAGCTTGGGCCTAGTCTCAGGGAGGAGGAGGATCAGCGTTGTGTGTATCAGGACAGATCAGGCAGTACTCGGGCCTTCCATAGGTCGTGCATAACACTGAGAAGGCTTCCCCTTAGGCAATTCATATTTCTCCAGAAAGAAAGGAGAAAAGGTTTAGATAGAGGAGTGTGTAGTACCTGAGACTGGACGAACAAGGAGAACAAGGAGTAGAAAGCGTAGGCTAATGTAGTATTTCCAGAACAAGCAGAGGAGTGAGCTTCACTCTGATCCCCAGGCCTCCATTTCTGAGCAGACAAACATCTGCAGGGCTGTGGAACAGGGCTGCATCAGGTACCAGGAGGCATGCAGGCCTGCCATGTAGCTCACGGTTGTGCCCATTTTCCAGAGGATGAGCTCAGTGTTAAGGCACAGTGGAGCCCTTACAGTATGTGTCTATTACCACTGGGGTGGGGGGCGTGTTGTAGATAAGAAAGGAGGAAAATGCCGTACTGTGGGAAACGGCTAACAGAGAGCCAGAGTGCCAGTGCCCCGTGTGATAGTTTAAACGAGAATGGTCTCCATAGGCTCGTTTGCTTTAGTCAGGGTCTCAGTTCAGTAGAACTGCGATTCCGAGGTGTAGTCTTGTTGAAAGCTGGCTCACTGCAGGCTGGCTTTTGAGGTTTCAAAAGATGCATGGCACTTTGAGCTAGTCTCAGTCATTATCTCTGTCTCTGTCCTTCCTTTCTTCTTTCTCTTCCCTTCCTCCTTTCATTCCTCTTTCTCTCCTTCCCTCCCTCCCTGTTTCTCACTCCTCTCTCTGCCTTCTACTTGCGTTTTGAGATGTAAGCTCTTAGCTTTTGCTCCAGCTTGTGAGCCTGCTGCCATGCCGTCCTCTCCAGTGGTAATGGACTCTTATCCCTCAGATACTGTACACCCCACAGAAATCCTTTCTGCAATACATTGCCTGGATCATGGTGTCTTATAGAACCAATAGAAAAGTAACTAAGAGAGAACTTGCTATCAGGAATGGAGTATTGCTGTGATAGACTTAACCATGTGGGGTTTGGTTGTTTTGTTTTAAGAATGTAAAAGGCTTTGGAACTTGGAACTTGAAAAGTAATTGAGCACTGTAAGCAGAACTTCATGCACCATCCTAGTAGGAGCTTGGAAGATGGCCGAAAACAACGCAGACTAAAGGCCCAGGGCAGAAGGGTTCAGAGGGGAATAATTTTAACAACTGGGGTAGGGATCCTTGTTGTGAGATTCGGGGAAAGAGTATCTCTGCTGCAGCTCTTTTCCTAAGAACTTGCCTGGGGCTAAATTTAAAAGTAGTAGTTTCATTTCTTTCAAGGAAAATTCAAGATGATCTGATTTTGTAGCATAGTTATTAATAATTATTAATGTGTAGGTCTACAATGTAAAACAGCAAATGGGTCAATACAAAATGTAGGCTACCAGGAAATTTAGACTTGGAGACAAGACCAAAGGAGATGAGAAGATTCGGATGAGCCTGGGGCTGTACTTGCCTTTCCCCACTAGGCCACCTCACTGAGCCTGCTGTCATACTCTAAGACACTTGCAATGGTTGATGTTGGCTTCTCTTTAGAGTCTTCTGGATCTGAAGAGATGGCTCAGTGTAATAAGAGCATTTGTGCTCTTGCAGTGTCTCATGTTCAGCTCCTAGCATCTACATTGGATAGCTCACAGATCTTCTGGCACATATGTACACTGAGATACACATGCATACACATAATTAAAAAGCTTTTTTCTGATGTTTTATCTGTATCTTATATTGTACTTGTTTTAAAAGATTTTTTTCAAAAGCAGGACTCTTCAGAGAACTAGTACAGGAGCAAGCCTTTACAAGCAAACCAGTCAGGCCTGTGCATATGTGCCTCCTCTCTAGAGAAATGCTGGACGAAGTGCGAGACACTTCTGACACTTTTATTTGGTCAGGATTTTTTTTTTTACTAAACATAATTTTAAGTTGAACCTCTTCTTTACAACCTGACGAGAGAACTACTTTCCCTTAGCCAAATACAATTTTTATTTAGGGTAACTAAGAGTACCTGTCATAATTGAAATATTATGAGCATGCATGTATATGTGTGTTTCTTTCTTGAGACAGTCTTGATGTGCAGCCAAGTCTGGCCTGGAGTTTGCAGCAGATCTTCTTGCTCTATTTCCCTAGTGCTGGGACTATAGGCTGGTGTACATCTGGTTAACTATGTACATGTACATATGTGTACATATACATACATATGTCTGTGTTAGTGGAGGTTAGATGTCAATACACATGCATTCTTTAGAGCCTTCCATCTTCTTCTGTTTTCTCATTTTTATTACATTGATTGATTGAGACAACCTAATTCACTTTTTATGGTCATCCTCTTGAATATTTTCTGTTCTACAATATATCATATTTTAGTTGTTATTTTTTGAAAGAGGAATGCTTATTATAATAGCTTAAATTTTAACTATTTAACCTGAAATTGTTTTACATTAAAGAGAATTGACTTAGCAACAACAGAATTGCTACGTAATATACAAAGAAGAGATGAAAACATTTTTTCACTAGTGAATAGCACTGTAGGTGAAGGGATAATATACTGTTGGAGATATATTCTTTGCCAACATAAAAAGAAAGATTGTGTTTAAACCTACAGTTGTCAAAGGGAAGTGGTGTTCCAGTCCTTTAGATTAAGCTCCTTTCTGCTCCCTCTGCAAGATGCTGACTTCGCCAGCCATCAGCCCCATTTCTTTCTGTGTCTGGGAAGATTTGACAGTGCGCCTCCTTCTACTGTGTCTGTGCCCAGCTATAACTTGAGAGGCCTATCGTTGGCTATTCTCTGGAGGACTAGGGGACCCTCAGCATTTGTCAAAGTGCAGTACCCCTGTCTCCTAAGTACCAGCAAGTGCTGTTTCCTGTTTCCTCCATTAATCCAATAGCCTGCATTTTTCCTTCAGCAAATCTTGCTTCCTCCAGTCCATGCCCGGTTAAGTGCACTCTTGTGTTGTTCTTGACTCTGTCTTCTGTCCTCTCTCCTACAGTGTTCATTGTGGGAAGGCACGCTGTTTCCTCCATGTAGCTTCATAGACAGGGATGAAGCACAGAGCCTGGACCTTCCTTCCCAGGGCTCTGTGGTGGGGCCCAATGCACTCCAGTGCTTAGGAGCGAATAATAGTTATAGTAGAACCTATATGATGAAGGTAGTTGAAAACGTTCATTAACTCTGTACATATACCCTTCTTTTGTGGAGACTTTGCAATGTGCTCCTCAAAACTGAAAGATGGCATAGTAAATGAGCTTAGAAGTGTGTTTTAGATTCGGGCCTGTTCTTGGTAGCTGCCATGGGTGCATAAGCCACAACTGCTTTTAGAAAATCCTTTCTAACACTTCACTCCTTATGACTTAGATCACACAGTGGAGCTATTTCCTTACATTCAAACTGGCTGTTACAGGTTTGAAAACAATTCGAAATGAGGTATTACTTGATGTGCTACGGTCAGTCAGTATCCATGGGAGATGGGTCTTCCCTTTGAGAAGAAAGAGAAGGGGTAGATGGGGGAGAAGTTTGTAGTGTGGGACTGGGAGAAGAGGGGGAGCGAAGAGGCAGCTGCAAGAAGGTGTAAAGTGAATAAATAAACAAAATGATGAAAAAAAGGAAAATATTTTCATTACTTTCAGTAAGGGACACAACAAAACCAGTGGCTCAATATTGACATCTATTTTTGTCACTCACACACACACACACACACACACACACACACACACATGAATGTATGCCACATATATATGGGTGCCCAGGGAGACCAAAAGGTGACCTCATATACCCAAAACTGCAGTTACAGTACTTATAAGCTATCTCACATGGATACTGGGAACTCAGGTCCTTTGGAGGAAGGGTAAGCATTGTTAACCTCTTAGGCTTCTCTACAGCTTCAGGGGTCTCTCTCTCTCTCTCTCTCTCTCTCTCTCTCTCTCTCTCTCTGTGTGTGTGTGTGTGTGTGTGTGTGTGTACACATGCGCATGTAACTCAGAAAATGTTATATTTGGAAAATGACAGGCTCTCCCTGTTGGCTAACTAGGAGAACCCTGCTTTGGCGAGCAGGAGCTGGTGGCCATGTGCTGACTCCAGATGCTCTACAAACAGAACTTGGGCCTTTCTTTGATTTATAACTTCATATAGATCAATGGTTAGTCTTTAAGTTACATCAATGTACATGTTGTTGGAGAAATCTTAGTAGTTTTTTTAAGTGATAATCTTTTCTATTATAGGATATGAAATTAATCATATAATTAGGACAGATAAATTTATTTCCTAATTTGTGCCCCTCAGATCTATTAAAAATAAATGTCTTAGAAAGTAACTCCAACCTAGATTTTATTACATGTGCATCTTACTATTGGGGGTGGTATAAGTGTTTATTCTAAATACACCAGAGTGAATTGGGCTCCTTTCCCAGGGTCAACACTAGACTAAGAAGACCTGATAGTTAGTTGTAGAACAAATACAGTGAACATTCTTTTGAAGCATGTGTGGGTCATCTCTAGAGCAAATTATTAGGTCATATAAGAAGTATAAAGAAAGCACTATCACAATACACTATCTGACCACCATGCAATATAGTTAGCAGCAATGAAAAGAAATTTGGAATTAAACAAATATGTAGAAATTAAATAACTCTCCCAAATAATTGGAAGGTCAAAGAAGAAAAGACCACGGGTAAATTAGGAAATATTATAAATTTAACCTAAAACCTGAATGCCAAGACTTCTTACAGGATGCAGTTACCTACACAAGTAATAGGAAAAAAATAATAAACAACATAATTAAAATAATGTTAAATCACAAATGGGGTGTGGTAGTGCACTCTTAATTCCAGCACTCAAAAGACAGAGGCAGGCAGATCTCTGTTCATGGCCAGCCTGGTACACATAGCAAATTCTAAGCCGACCTAAGCTACATACTGAGACTTTGCTAGAAGCAGCCACAGTAGTGGCAGCAGTAGTGGTACATAACACTTAGCATATAACAAAAGACACATGAGATCTTGTGTCAAATGATAACAATAACAATAATAATAACCCTAATAAAGTAGATAATGAAAACTATTGAACAAAATAAATGAATGGAAAAGTTGGTTCATTAAAGAACAATTGACAAAAATTAATTAACAGTCCAAATACTAAAGTCAACAGTGAGAACAGGACCTAACTGCTCATGTTGCAGATATAAAGACTTATAAAGGAATACTAACAACAAATATATTCTCCTGCTCGCTTAGATGAAGTAGTTCCTAAAATACAAACTATGCCTACATTTATTCAAGAAGAATAGAAAACATGAACAGCAGCTGACTCTCCCTGTGCACTGCCCCCTTCCCATGTCCCTGTCCCTGTCCCTCTCTCAGGATCAGATGGCTGCAGTGATGTATTCTATTAAAATTTTAAAGAATTGACGGCAGTTCATGATTTCTAAAATGAGTAGAAGGGAAGGACATGCTTCCCAGATTATTCCGTGACTCGGGATCACTTTAACAAGAAAACAAAACAAGTATCACCGTGGATATAGATGCAAAAGTATTCAACAAAATACTAGTATATTAAATGAAGTAACTAAAAGAATTGTAAATGAGTACGAGGTGGGTTAATCTCAGGAATGTAAGGTTGTCACAACATTTAAACCAAGGAACATAGTACCTCAATATATATGGTTTTAACCCCATATGTCATCTTAACAGACACAGAGAATGCATTTAATAACAACTAAGTTCCTCGTGTGGTAGGAAAGAACACAGAGTAGAAGAGAACTTCTTATCCTAATGAGAAGTATCTCTGAAAACCTGTCAGCAGATATATTTTGTGGTGGGATACTGAAACACTTTCCCTCCACATGAGGAAGAGGACTAGCCTTTGTTCTGTTTCTGCCTCTGTTCAGTCCTGTTTGTTGTGAAAGTTCTCACCAGGACAAATAGACAAGAAATGAAGTTTCAATTTGTATATCACAAGATTTTGTTTGTAAGATCTAAGAAACATATGAAGAAAAAATGGTTATGCTAAATAAAATTTTCAAGGCTGAAGGACACAAAGTCATTATAAATACCCACTGCATTTTTATGTATTAGCTGTGAGCATCTGAAAATAACATTAGTAAAGTAATATTTATAGTAGCATCTGAACAAGAATAAGTTTAGTGAAAGTTCAACACTTGTAAGACCAAATGTTGAAGTAATTTGGGAGTTAAAGGCTTAAATACGGAAAGACACTCCCATGTTCTTAAGCTGGGGAACTTGCCACTGTTAGCATGGCAGTCCTGCACATACTAAACTACATATTCAGAGTAAAGCTCCATGGGACCAGAACGTCCTCGTACTGCTTGTATTAACAATCTGATCTTCAGGACTTAGAGTCAGCAAAGTTGTCTTGTGGGGGAGAGTGCTGATTTGTCCTTCTTAGTGGCATGACTTAAGTTAAAAGTTGTAATAAAGAAGGCAGCACAGTACTGCAGTAAGGATAGACAGGTGCATAGAATAAAATGCACCCTGACATTCTGCTCTGCTGTGTTTTAGTAATGGTGTTCAGACAAATCAATAGGATTAGTGTGGCTTTCAACCAGTGCTCCAATAACAACAAACAAAACAAAAGGGACCCCTGGGTATATAGAGAAGTTACCTAAAGATGTGAAGATAAGAGGTAAACAATATGAAAAACTCTCAGAGGAAACCAGGGGCTAACATCTTTATAACTTTGAGTTGTGCAAAATAATTTATCAGATTGACACTCAAAGCACAAGCAACAAACTAAATGTTGGTACAATGGATTTCTTCAAAATTAAAGACTTCCAGGGCAAAAATGACAAGCCAGGGTATGCAAAAGATATTTGCAAATCATATCTCTGGTAAAAGTCTCATATCCAGACTTGTTACAGAACTTTACAATTCAATAATAATAAAATAAACCAATTAAATATGTACACATAAATATACATTTTATTTTCTTAGATTCACATATTGCCAGTGAGACCATGAAAAGACACTTGATGTAACTAGTCATTCAGAATAGTCACAATGAGATATCACGTGATAAAGAGGAAAATAGAAACAAGTATTTATGGGAATGTGTAGCACCTGGAAACTTCATCTACTGCCAGTGGGGATTATGTGGAAATTATCAACAGAAAAGCCTGGCAGTTCTTCAGAAGGTTGAGAATGACATACCCTGTGGCCTGGCCAGTGGCTGTGTGCAGTATGCCTGTTCTGAGCAGATGTTGAACAGTTTAAAGGAGAATTTGTAATAAGTAGGTTGGTACCCTGTAACCCAACCTATGGCTGCAATGAGTACAGATGTTCTAGCTGTACATAGAGCACTTATAAGAAGACTTTGTGATATCAGCTGTATCACAATTATTGACCCAGCTCCTCTTGAGCTTTCTGTTGCTATGATAGGTGCTCATCATAAAGGCATGCGAGCCCCACTCTTCTAAAGCTTCCCTGATCGTTACTAGGCAGTATGTAAGTCAAATCACAGTAATGTGAGAGAAAGGTACATGGTTCGCTGCATGTATGAAAGGGGCTATGTGAACCAATCTGGATTGGATGATTTTGCCTTGAGAACGTTTTTATGGGTTGAATCTTAAGTGTGTCCTAACAGCTCATGTATTGAGGTTTGCCGGCCAGTCTGTAGCACTATTGAGAGGCAGGAGAACCTTTTGGAGCCCAGTGGAAGGAAATTAGTTCATTGTGAGAAATGTTGGGGCTCCTCCCCTTCTTGTCTGTCTCTCTGTTTGCTTCCCAGCCACCATTAGGAGAGCAGCCTCCTCTGCTATTCTTCCTGTCATGAAATGGACTCCCTCATCACAGGCCCAGAGTGACCTGGCCAAATAGTATCTGAACCTTAGAGACCATGAGTAAAGCAAATCCTCCATTCAGGTGACCGCCTTGGGCACTTAGTCATTACAGGGAGCAAGTGCAATGTATATGAAAACTCCTGAGATAGCACTGTCCTGCTCAGGAAACTCAGGAAAGCTGGTGGACCTGGGCTGCAGAGCTGAGGAAGGCACATCGGCTGAAGTGAGTCGGGAGCGCACCAGGAAGACCCAGAGAAGACTCAGCATGTCCAGGTTCCAGTCAGATGATGCCGCTTGTGCCAGGAGGGCCGCAGTGCAGAAGAGGAAACATGCCCATCCAAGGGGCTTTCGAGACAGAACCAATGCAGTTTGATGAGCTTCAGAGCAGGGAAGGTGAGGAGAGGGAGGCGTAGCTCTGAGATGTGGGCTTTTGAAAATGAAAATGTTAGAGTATAATTTTCAGCCAGAAAATTCCCCTCACAGTATTCATTGATTGACCCACCTCAGGAAACATGGCTGCTTGCCTTCTGGTGAAAAGTATCATGTTCTCACTGTGCTGGTCGCACAGAGAGAATTGTGCAGTTTACTGAGAGCAAAGATCTTTGGAAAAGTACAAATTTAAGGAAATTTGGCAAATACATTTTATAATGTTGGCCAGATTAATTTTGCCCTGAGTCCTGGTCTGGTAAGAACCTCAGTGTCTCATGTCCTTTGCCCAGTGCTGTGGAGATCATCTGTCATGTACGTTTCCTCAGGTTTCTGTAGTAATGAAGGCAGACTCTGAAGTAATTGTCTGGCACGTAGCTGCCTTCCACTGACAGCTCTTTGGAATAAGTTCACTTTTAGCCATTTCTTATTTCCTTGGCCAGCCAAAGTCCTCAAATGTCAAGTTCTTCACTGTTTTTAAGTTCTTCACTGTTTTATTCTGAAGTTATTTGAAAGTCTTTCATTATAACTTCTAAAAGCCACTTTTGCAATTTAACACTATGCTGAAATAAATTTTAAGTATTTAAGTAATTTTAATAACCCCAACTTTTTTCAAATGCCCACTAAAGAATCCATTATTCTGCACACTGTTGGATGTGGAACAGCAATCCTCAGAGCCAACAACGCGGTAGAAGTAAGAACATCATGCAGATCAACAGTTAGGCTCGCTCTACTGTGGCTGTGAGCAGCCATACTGCTAGCATAGCCGTAAGGGACAGAGCTGCTGGCATCTGCATGCTCTCTGCACACAGCAAAGCGGCAAGGAAACGGAAGTAAGAAAGCTCAGAAGTCGTTCTGAGACAGCAGAAAAGACCTGCCTCCTTGCTACCCTTTTCCTGGGACTTTGTCTCCAGCATTTACTCCTGTGATTAAAACATGGGAAGGAAGAGGACCTTGGTACCCAGTCTTTCCTTGAGAATACCAGTCCTCTCTGTCTGAAACCTCTAGTTTCTGTTACTGTCCAGAATGTCTCAGTAAAGCATAGCTATTTATTATTAAACATGAAGCCTATCATATTGTTTAATCTATGGTGCATTTTAATTTCTGAAAATTGTCACATGAAGTGGAAACTATAAGAAAATAACAGATGATGGAAACAATGTACCTGTCAGGACAAAACATGGTACCTGTCCATTTACTCACTGTGTTAGCTTAGATTTCTTTGTATGTAAGATAGGGATCATAAAAATAGCCATCCCATAGCTGTAATGAAAATGAAACTAACACATGCTGAGATTACTGCTCGTTACATTTAATTTCATATTCATGTTATTTTTCTGCTTCAGTTATTATGGGACTTGTATAGCTTATTCCTGCCTGTGCATGATTGCTTAGTTCCCTCTTAGTGGTAGTAGCAGACTTCCTCCTTTGTTGGCTTGGGGTTAAGATAGCATTAAAGAGAAGGTTACATAGCTACCAAATCAATTGCTTTCAGCTTTCCTAATGCTATGACTCTTTAATGTAGTTCCAAGTAGTGGTGACTCCCAATTATAAAATTATTTCATTGCTACTTCATAACTGTATTTTTATTACTTACATGAATTATAATGTAAATATCTTAAATGCAGGATATCTGATATGTGACCCTCTAAAGGGTCGCACAAATGAAGAACTTCTGTACTAAGTTGTATGAATCAGTTGTATGTGCTAAGCCGTTGACATAGGATATCACACTATAACTTATAGGCCACCTTGAGCCTGGTTTTGTGAGGCTTGCAAATTAAGAATATGAGGTTGTTTGTTTGTTTGGGTTTTTGTTTCTTTTTTTTTTCTTTCTCTCTTCACTATGTCTCCATCACTAACTTAGAATGTTTTGCATAAGCTAGGCTGGCCTGAAACTCAGAATTTCACATTTCTGAATCATTGGGGTAGGGGGAAACGTAAAAGACTATCCTGGTATAAATGAAAATTAGATAATTCAGTTTCAGTGTTCAAAAGAAGTTTGGGGAAATGCTGTAGATATCCTCTATGTTGGTTTAATCACAGGAATAGTGAGGGACAGTATACCTCAGTGCTACAAAACTGAAAACACTTCCTCTCTGAGCTTTTACAGACGTTCCCCACACCTGCTTTGTGTGGTCATTGACAGTGTTGACTTACTCATGACTTTAACTACGCTGCTTTGATGAACGATGAACACATGCATACAGACGTATATAATTTTTCATCAGCCAACTCTCTGAGTTTGAGACCAGTCTGGTCTATGGAGCTACACAAAGAAACCCTATCTCGGGAAAAAAAAAATTCTATCTTTTCAAGTATGTTTCTGTGTGTGAGTTTATGCACATGAACGCATGTACCTTGGGAAGTCAGAGGCATTGGGTCCCCGAGGGTTGGAGTTCTGTAGGCGGTAGGGAGCTGCCAGGTGAGGAAGCAGGGAGCCAAACGTGGTCCTATCCAAGCAGCTCGTGCCCTGAGCCGTCTCTCTGGCCCCAGAAACCTTTGATTTCTATATGATTTAGACAAAGCATAATGTTTTTCTTGCTTAAGATTGTCTTAGAGCTAGAGTACAAGTTCATGGATAACTCAATCCATTGTACAAAATATAATGAAAATTACATTTTTATTAGTGAATGCTAAAATGTGGCTTCCTGTCATTAATTATCAGGAGTAAAAGCTGATGTGTGAGTATGTAAGTGTCTGTGTATAAAAAAAAGTGTGTATTCTGTATCTCTGTGTGTGTTAAGGAAATTCAATAAAGTGTTTTTTTTTTATTTATGATGAGTTTTGAAGCAATCAATAATTTTTTTCAGTCATAGCATGCCTTTAGAGTATAGTAGTACTATAATCCTATTTCAAAAGTCACTTAGGATTTTGTTAAAGGGTTTGCCTTTGGGACTCGTTTATTTTTAGGAGGCAAAGGAGGAGGCTTCGGGCTTTGGGCTTAGAAAGCATGTGCTTCAATTTTGTCACACCAGTCAGTCATTTGGGCAAATAATTTTTGTTTCTGTCTTTATCCTATGTTTTAACTCTATGGACTTTTGTGTATTTGGTTGATTATGTAACCTTTATAAATGGAAGTATTTTGTCCTAGAAAACTGTAAAATATTGTATCTCCTTTTGCTTAGGTTTATATGCTTTAAAGATGATTTGTCAAATGTATTTGAAAGATTCGCCAAGGCCCTTGGAGTAATGGGATCAAGACAGATGTGAACTCTGCCCTTGTAGGGTATTGAGTCTGTTGGGGAAGACAGACATTAAATCCATCAATATAAGGATGGTCTTTATTGGGAGGAGAGAGCTAAATTGTACAAGGGCAACATAGTGTCTCAGGACTTCCGCTCCTCTGGGTGAGTCTGCATACTTGTCACTTTAGATTACGTTTCTTTTGACTTTTGTACTGGCATTTTAATTAATCTGTTATTAAGCAGATTATTTTCAGTTTGGAAAAAGTAGAAAAACAAAAAATTGTTGAACTTACATATAATGTCATCTTAATAGAACTACAATCTAAATTTCTGTGTTATATGGCTGCTGGATAGATTTTGCACAGTTGATTTTTCTAGAAAAGTATTGAGTATAATAACATTGTAAAATTAGAATGAAATAATTTTTTTAAATTCTCAGTTTATCTTACTTGAAAATCAAAATAAGTATTTGCTCATGAACAGAAAAGTATCTTAAAGTAGTTCCTAGCTTTCTCTCTCTTACAATAGTTACTGACTGCTTTAGTACAAAGCTGATGGCTGTATATAGTGTGTTCTTGCACAGACCTGAACACATGTGATATATGGCCGTCTGTCCCCTAAGCTACAAACCCACCGTGTACATCCCCTAACTGGATACCGCAAACATTTAGCACAGTGCTGTGTACATATCTGCATTTGGAAACAGTACAGGAGAAATGAAGGTCACATAGCTATCTAGGGCGGCCACCTGAGTGTAGCTTACAGACCCGACCTGCAGTGTTCCTGGTCAGCAAGGGAATGGAGCATAAGAGGACATAGGCTGAATGTCTCCTCTGGTTGGCTCTGCTCTAAGGAGAAACTCAATTTACTTTTTAAATTTTATATTTTTATTTCTTTATTCTAATTGATTTATTAATTTACTGGTACTCCTTTACTTCATAAAATGTTTAAGTTTTTTACATGTTATTTGTTTTTCTGGGGATAGAGCTGGCACATATATGTCATGGCACAGATATAAAAGTTAAAGGACAGCTAACAGTCGTTGGTTCTTCCCCCATGTGGGCCCCAAGGACTAGACTCCAGTCATGAGGCTGAGCTGCAGGCATTTACTGAACCCACTCTCTGACCTTCTAGAAATTTAGTCATTCATAATAACTGTGTAAGCACAGGAACATTCATTAATAATACAGATAAACAAAAATATTTTAATATTTTTCAATAAGCCTTTTCATTTTTAAGTCTTTTTACTTAACTTTTGTGTAAAATTAAGACAAATGCTTACACACACACACACACACACACACACATACACACACATACACACACACACACACACACACACACACACACACACACACACTAGCCTAGACCTGCATAGGGCCAAGTTCTCCCACAGTAGTATTCTACTTGTACACTCTGTCCCATTGGAAGGTCTTAAAGGACAATGACATACATAGAGTTGTCACTCTTGTGATAATAGTATCTTCTGGGATCCTTCCACAAAGATCTGGCCAAGGGTTCTGTGAAAGTAACTTTTTTTTAATAAGTAGAAGGAATCCATGCTGAAAAATAGTCACAATAACCCAGTAACATCAGGATTGACTGTCATTACCAAGTCCTAGACATTGCATGACTATATGTGCTGTCTCTATATGACTTGAGCAGATTTCTCTACACTAGCTCTGTGACTCCATGCTGTGATTTTTCTAGTTGAGAGGACTTTTTCAGCTCATGATAGTGATGAAACCTGTGGTGGTTCTTCTGATCAACCTTATGGGATCAAGGATCCCTAAGATATTAATAAGGTAAACTTGTGGGTGTGTCTATGAGGGCTTTCCAGAGACTTAGGGGTCATGAGTCCTTGGCCTAATGCATGAGTATTCCTTTCTGTATTTCAGTGACACTACTGGGAGGAGGGCTACATGAAGTCGATCACTGGGACTTGTTCCTGGGTAGTAGTGTATCTTGTCCAGCTCCTTTCTGTGTTATTTTCTTCTATTTTCATGGACACTATGTTGCACACCTCTCAGTTCTACCATGCCCTCTCCACAATGAAATAGTGATAGTTTTGAAACCAGAGCCAATGATTTGTCCACCATTAACCTGTTTTTCTCTTGTTACAACAACACAGAAACTTACTGACAGAGAACTACTGTAGGGTATGGTCTGCTGTTAACCGAATGCTATCATGCAGGATGTGATTATATGTATTATGTACTTAGACATGAGAACTAGTAATGTACAGAGAGAGAGAATACACATACTTGCACTTGGTGGACATAGAAAAAGAGGAAGCACAGTGATCCCAAGTCCTATAAGCCATCTTTATTGCTGACCCAGCATTTCAGCGAATGTGACTGTTTTTCCTCTCTAACCTAGGTGGATTAGAGTTTCCCCAGTATCCCACAACCTTCTTAAGATTATTTCGTGATATCTTTCCCTGCCAGTCCTTACTGAGTACTGTTGAAAATAATAAGCTGTATGTCTGTAAGATAGGCCTTTGAGAGGTTTCCAGAAGGGTATTAAGTGGAAATTGTGTGTGCTCCTCAGAAGAACGCCTCCAGCATTCTTCTCCAGCTCCCACTTCATTGTTGCTTCTACTTTCAAAACGATCTTTTTATTTTAATAAGCCTTTTTTTAAACTCAAATTAACTTTGCCATCTAGCCAATTCATAGAGGAAAAAGAACAGTGTTTAGTCAATGCATTGTGGCAGATGATTGATTTTTGCAATGTTGGTACTTAATGTTGGATACTAAAATCATAAGAGATTCAATCCATTAATTGTATTTGTTTTACATTTAGACAGGACTATCTCTAGGTAAACCATTTTCTCCATATTTTAGATTCGTAGGCTATAACTTAGGTGTTTAAGGAGAAACCTCAAATATCCCATGGGCTCCCACTTCTGTTTGCTGTTCTTGCCTTGGTGGCATTCATGCACACCTGGTCCTGGAGAGCATAGGAAGCGGTGGCCTTGCTGCTTTAATCTCAAAGAGAATTTAAGGATTTCTAGTTTTTATGATGGTACATTTAGTTGAATTATTTAAATTTGATGTTGCTCAGAACCTGCTGTATGAGAGTTTGTCTGGATGATGGTAGACCGGGTACTGGGATTTCTTCCAGAGCCTGTAGCTAACATTTATCAGATCACTTTCTGTCACTTGAAGCTTCTGTCCACTGCTAACATTACCCTGAAGATGCAAGCTTTTCTGGTAAGGTGTCCAGAGAAGTAGTAAAGAAGCAGGCTGGAGAGAGGGCTCAGCGGTTAAGAGCACTGACTGCTCTTCAGAGGTCCTGAGTTCAAATCCCAGCAACCACATGGTGGGTCACAACTATCTTTAATTGGATTCAATGCCCTCTTCTGATGTGTCTGAAGACAGTGACAGTGTACTCAATATATAAAAATAAATCTTTAAAAAAACAAGAGCAAACAAAACAAAACAAAACAAAAAAAGAAATAAAGAAACAAACCAGCTCCAACCCAGTGACTGAAGAGCCACTGTTGACAGAGCCAACACAGACCTAAGGAGCGCCTGGCTGGTGCCTTTCGTTTACAGTTACTACTATTGTATTAAATATTGTCCTCAAAAATGCAGAAGTACATCAATAAACAAAAAATTAGCATATGCTATATCAAAAGACATTCCAGTGTCACTGATGAGGAAGATCAAGCACCTTCTATGTATATGAAAATGTCACAGTGAAACTCATTGGAGGCAACGGACAGATGGAGCTCTAGTACAATACTTGCATAACATAAATGAAACCTTGGGTGTGATCCCAGCCCACACACATAAACCCAGTGTGATGGTGCCTGTATCGCCAACACTCAGAAGTTCAAGGGCTTCATCTGCTACATCGTGAGTTTAAGGTCACCTTGAGCTATAGGAGAAGCTGTCCTCCCCTCCCCCCCAAAAAAAACCAACAAAGTATTGTTTTTTATAATTAATTCATGCTCATAAAAATGATGAAGAAACATTGTACAACTTATTATATTTCATTCTTATGTAGACACATCCCAAGTCTAAGTACTGCATATTTTAAAATATTCTTTAGTCTCTGTTTTTAATCTAATAATATCTAACTTGTCCAGTGTGCTTCCAGAAATTAGCATACTGAGTGGTTGCCATCTTGCTTAGTTGTGTGCTTTATTTAGGACCAGGACATCATAACTACTGGTCCCTTTGATTCTTCCTAACAAGAGAAACACTTAATAGAACCTACTGTCGTAACCATTTTAACTGTACGGTTGAACACTGGCAGGTCTATACAACCAACTCTATAACCTATTAGTATTGTAAGACTGAAATTCCCATCAAACAGCTTCATTTTCCTCCAGAAACTACCGTCTGCTTCAGTTTCTATTACCTTAACTGCTACCCTAGTATGTAAACAGATTCTTACAATACTTGTCCTTTTGTATCTGGTCTCAGTGTTTATCTATGTTGTAGGATTACAGTGTTTATTAGCGTTTGCTTCCTTTGTAGAACTGAGTAATATTCTGTTGTATGGAAATACTATACTTCATCTACCCATTTTTTTCTCTGCTGTCAGAAACAAGTTATTTCACTTCTTGGCTGGTGGGAATGATGAATTAACATGAGGATGTGTATATTTTCTCTTTGAGATCTTGCTACCTTCCACCAGGACTTTTAATTTCTCCACATATTTGTCAGAACTTGTTCTGCCTTCTTTTGTTCTAAGTAATAATTATTTTAATCAGTAATCATGGAGTAATTGTGGCTTTGAGTTCTATTTTCCTAGTGATTAATGATGTTGAAGATCTTTTTAATATGTTTGGGGCCATTTACATACTTTTCTGGAGAAATGTCTTTAGCCGTGGTTTTAATATTTTTAGTATTTTTATTTTAATAATTTCATGCATATATCCAATGTATCCTGATCATATCCACATTTCCCTCCCACACCCTTAGCAACCCTCTCAACACGTCCCTATTCAGCCTTCATGACCTTTTAAAAATTTTCCCCATGGAGTCAAATTACCTCTGCCTGCCTGCATATTGGTGTGGGGCTGTCCACCTGAGTTCTAAGAGCAGCATACTAGCCCAAATGAAAAAAATATTTTCCTATCCTAAGTAGCCAGTAACTCCTTGGCCAAAGGTGGGACCTCCTAATTCCCTCCCATACATCCTGGACTGTTGACTGATCGTGTGCAGGTAACCACAGCTATTATGAGTTCATGAGTATGACAGCCATGTCATGTCCAAAGGTCATATTTCTCAAAATCCTTTCTGCTCATCTGGTTTTTATTTCTTTATGCCCCCATCTTCTGCATGTTCCTTGCTACTGGGGAGAGGAAGTTCAATGGTCCCTGTGATGGATGCACATTCCCAGGTTGCCTAATCACAGTAATTTGATCAGCGTTGAGTCTTTGTATTAACCTCTGGTCAAGATTCAGAGGAGTACTGATCTTTGGTATAAGCACAAATATTTAGAAGACAGTTTAACAACATGGCCATTTAGCAGACCGTATTAGTAGATTCCCTACTGGGGCCTATGACCAGTCAAGGGCCTTTGACCAGTTGAACAGTACCAGGTAAGAATTCTCTCCTGTGAAGCAAACCTTCAGTCCAGACCGGAAGGAGTGGGTTACCTCTGTACCCTTATTGCACCAGCGGGCATATCTTGCCTGTCGTGTCATTATTAGAACACAGGTCTGCTATGGCTAAGACTGTTGGTGACTTTTATTTGCTAACAGCCGCATCATACCTGCTGGTAAGGTGGTATGAAAGATAGCCAGTATGGGGGAAGTTTGAGGTTAGTTACAGCTTGGTTTCTGTATTTCTAACAAATTAAAATGTGTGATATCTTCAACAATAGTTTTACTGTCTTTTTCTCATTTTTAAACAGGGTTGGTTTTTCTTAGTTTTAATCATATCTTTATAAATTCTGGATATTAATATCGTATAAGCTTATTATTTGATTTAAAAATAACTCTTCCTATCACCTTTTTATAATTGCCTTTGATACACAGAAGTACTTAATTATATATATTTTTACATCTGAATTGCAGCCCCTCCTACAAATTCCCCCCTCGGAGAGTCCATTTCCTCCCTGCCCTTCTCCTTTGGGGGCCTGGGTATCCCCCCCACCCCCGGCACATCAGGCTCTGCAGTATTAGATGCATCCTCTCCCCCTGAGGCCTGACAAGGCAGCCTTGTTGGAGAACAGATTCCACAAACTGGCAACAGCTTTAGGGACAGCTCCTGCTCTGATTGTTGGGGTACCCACATGGAGACTGAGCTGCACATCTGCTACATATGTTCAGGGGGACTCAGCCCAGCCCATGTATGCTCTTTGGTTGCTGGTTCAGACTCAGAGAACTCCTAAGGTTCCAGGTTGGTTGACTCTGTTGGTCTTCCTTTGGAGATCCTATTCCCTTCAGGGCCTTCAGTCCTTCCCCCAACTCTTCCATGAGAGTTCCCTAACTTCATCCAGTGTTTGGCTGTGGATATCTACATCTGTTTCAGTCAGCTGCTGGAAGGAGCCTCTCAGAAGACAGTTATTCTAGGCTTCTGTCTGCAAGCACAACAGTATTGTTAATAGTGTCAGGGATTGGTGCTTGCCTATGGGATGGGTCTCAAGTTGGGCCAGTTATTGGTTAGCTGTTTCTTCAGTTTCTGCTCCATCTTTGTCCCTGTATTTCTTTTAGGCAGGACAGATTTTGGGTCGATTTTTGTGGGTAGATTGGTATCCTTATCCTGGCTATAGGAGGTATCCCTTCAGGATAAGGTCACTAGCATCAACATGATGACTTTTGCAAGAAAATGGATGCAACTGGAAAATATCATCCTGAGTGAGGTAACCCAGACCCAAAAGGACATACATGGCATGTACTCATTGATAAGTGGATGTTAGCCATAAAGTACAGGATACCTGTTATATACTGCACAGACCCAAAGAAGCTAAACAAAAAGGAAGGCCCAATTGAAGATGCTTGAATCTCACTTAGAAACGGGAATAAAATACTTGTAGGAGACAGAGGAAGAGAGGAAACTGGGTGGGAGAAGGGAATGGGGGAGTCAGGATCAGGTGTGGGGAGGGACAGAAGAGAGAGGGCCTGAGGGCCAGGAGAGTGAATGGAAATGTGTAACTGCGGGGTCAGGGCTTGGGTGGAGTCTCCAGGAACTCCAGAGACCTGGGATGGAGCAGGCTCCCAGGAGTCGATTTGGTTGACCTTAGCTGAAACACAAAATTTTATATATTTTTATATATTACCTATTTTTATTTTCATTATCCGAGTATTTGTTGTCATATCTGTTACATTTGGTTTTAATCATTTTATCCTCACTATTTTTCAAAGATGCTAAGAACAAAATATAATGGAACATTTAAATATTAATTTTAAAATGTTTTCTTCACTAGATTGAAAGTTTGCAAAATGTTTCAGTTTGAAGTACAAACTATATTTTGAAATAGGGATTGATGGAATAGATGGGGTAAATGTGGCAAAGAAATGAAATAGAAACTTAGAAAGGTTCTCCTAAAAGCTGTCTTTGGATCAGTATCTGCATGCCCACAGCAAACTGATTTGGAAATCCTCACAGGGGCATGGACTCTCACTGCCCTCCACAGTCTTCTCACCTTCCCATGACCTTGTGTCCATATTAAGTTAAAATTCCCAACAAAGACATTTGAAATCTTATTCTGAAGTTAACTTTCGATTTTAGACAAATAAAAGGTGTTTTTAAAGTACTTAATGTTATCTCAGCTAACGATTGCATCAGATCAGCACAGGACCATTGACACTTGTTGCTGAGAGTGTCATCAGAGAACAAGGTGTCTAGAAGCATTTCTGCTAAATTCAGGAAAGTACACCTGTGTCTTGATGTTTTAATAGAATTTAAGGAATTTATTTCTTCACATGCCATTTTTCCTCTTCTTTTTTTTTAAGTTATCTTTCTTCTTTTTTTACAATCCAGTCATTATCCCATTCTCGTTCTGACCTCTGACAGTTCCTCATCCCATTCCTCCTCCCCCAGTCTCCAAGAGGATGCCCCCACCCCTGCCCCCATGTACCCACTACACCCCTCCAGACTTCCCCACTACCAGGGGCCTCAAGTCTCTCAAGGACTAGGTGTGTCTCCTCTCACTGGGGCCAGAACAGGCAGTCCTCTGCTGTGTGTGTGTCAGGGGCCTCTGACCAGCTAGTGTATACTCCTGGTTAGTGGCTCAGTGCCTGAAAGATCTCGAAGGTTCAGGTTAGTTGAGACTGCTGGTCTTCCTATGGGGTCATACTCCTTCTCAGCTTCTTTAAGCTTTTCCCTAGTTAAACCACAGGGAAATTTTTATTCCATTGGTTGGGTGTTAAGTATCTGCATCTGTCTCAGTCAGCTGCTTTTTGGGCCTGTCAGAGAACATCCATGCTAGTCTCCTGTCTGTAAGTACACCATAACATCAGTAATAGTGTCGGGCGTGGAGCCTCACCTTGAGATGGATCCCCTTGAGATGGGCTGGTCACTGGACCTCTTTCCCTCAGTCTCTTCCCCAGTTTTGTCCCTGAAGTTCTTTTAGACAGGAACAATTCTGGGCCAGAGTTTTTGACTGTGGCATAGCAGCCCCATCCTTCCTCTTGGTGCCCTTTCTGCTGGAGGTGGACTCTACAAGTTCCCTCTCTCCATGTTGGGCATTTCATCTAATGTCCCTCCCTTTGAGTCCTGAGAGTCTCTCACCTCCCAGCTCTCTGCTACATTCTAGAGGGTCCCCCACCGTCCCGCCTCCCGAGGTTGCATATGTCCATTCAAATAATGTTGCCAGTGTTCTTTTTCTGCCTGTATTTTCTTTTCTCTGAATGCAACCTCATCATTTTTCCCTGCTCATTAGTTGTAGCATAAGGTTGGTAATCTTACTTTCCTAATTTTCCTTCACTGTCCATCAGATTCATCTTTCACTGGCCTTAGCTCTAATCTCTTTCCTTGAGCATTTATAAGCCCATTGTGGTCTGGTTATCTACATAATTTGAGTACTTTCTTCTACAGAACTCATGCATAAAACATGTCCTCATGCCAGTCCAAGGGGCTTCTTTTTCTACCTGAAGCTCAGTCCCAATGCTGGTATGGTGCTAGGAACCTGATCTAGCAGGACATCATTGAGCTTAAATATTGCCACTGGTCCATCTTGTCTTGCCAACACATAAAGCAGCTTGATTCTTTGAAGCTAAGTATAGGAGGTGGGGAGATGGTCCATTGGGTAAAAGCACTTAACATACAAGTATTAACATGATGTAGTGGGTATGTAGAGATACATCATGTTCATGCCCAGTCGCCTGCACACCTCAAATATGAAAAGGATATTTAAAAGCTCAATCACAGAAATATGCTATCAGAACACTAGTATGTTTCCTTTCTCTCTTAACTTTCTATTAAGTTTAAATAATAGTAATGATGACTATAAGCAAATCCTTAACACACAGATGACATGCGGAAGTAGTAATGGTGGTCCCTGGGAGGCATATTCCACCCAATGGCATTTGAAGGTTTGCCTCTTAGATAAAACTGTAACAGATATAACATTCTTTGCAAAACAAGTCCAGAGGCGCCAAGTTCATTACATCAGCCTTTCCAGTTGAGCCTCATGAAAATGAAAATTCCATGTTTTGTGTGTTGGTTTTGTTCTACTAGGCCTCTGTCAAACCATTTTGCTCTAGGCATGAATGAGCTAATCTCATTTGAGAAGATGTGTTCATTAGCAAAATTGTACCAAAATAAATTTTACTAAGGTCATAGTGTTTAATTTAATAGTATTATGATAATAACTACCATAATTAGTTTCAGATTTGTCTTCTTTCCCAAAGGACAAGAATTTTTGTATTCTTGGATGTACACTTAAGGCATAAAAATGGCAGCAAAATTAATGTCATGGCCTTCAGAGCCTGTTTATGGGTTTTCCTTGCAGGGTCCTAAAGGACTTAGGGAGCATTGTACAGCTAAAGTAAACCACTTAGGATGTGCAAGATAAAATTGGGTTAATTGGGTTCACCTGATCCTCAGCTAGGCTATATACCTCAGTCAACACAGCATTCTTATTACTCAAGGAAGCATGATTTTTATAATTAGAAAATTAGTCCAGAACTACACAGAAAGGCTTAAAGAGTACTTTCTTCAAATAAAATATATAAGATTTTTTTCATTCACTGCTTTAATCTAGTTTGTTTTTATTTTAAAAACTACTTTGTCTTTTTATATTCACAGCAAGAATGTTCTGGTGCTATCAAGGCAGGCCTCCTGAACACTAATACCCACTCCTTTCAGGGATGGAAGCATCACACTGTCCTACAACTGCTGTTGTATAGGCATTCTTCTAAGCCTCAGGATATGAGCCCTACTTTTCATTTTTAGTCAGGATTGTTATATCAACAAAAGAACTGTTCACACATCCAGCTAAAATCCAGAGAAACAGGAAGATGAAATTGTTGTTTCTGAAAACCATGTATGTATATAATGTACTTTGGTCATTACCAACCCCATAACTTCTCTCTCTCTTTCCTCACCTACTGAATCCTTTCTTCATACCAAGTCTCCGTCCTTCCTTCTTTTGTGTGTATGTGAACCCCTTAGTTTACTCAGGGTTGTTTTCATAGCATGGGTTGGGGATTATTTACTGGAACATGAAAAGCCTACCAGTAGCTGTACCGTGAAGAAAATCACATATACCCCTAGGAGCTGTTGACTGACAGTAGTCCCTGTGGAAGGCTAGGGAGGGCCTATGAGTCCCTGCTGTATCCTTACTGCAATGTTGACAGGCCGCCTCTTGTTCAGGCCTTGTGCAGGCAACCACAGTTTCTCTTAGTGCATGCGTGGAACAGCCCTTTTATGTCCAGAAGATAATTGCTTTTCAGTACCCTTTCTTATTCTTATGTTCCTTCTACTCACTCTTCATGAGGAGCTCCAAGTCTTGGAAGGGGCTGGTAAGGATTCCCCATTTTTAACTGAGCATTCAGTAGTCACTTATTCTTAGCACTTTAATTGATTATGAGTCTCTCTCTGCATTAAACACTACACGCTGCGAAATTGTCTCACTAACGTTGAGAAAAATAGACTAGCAATATGTTAATCTAGAGATATAAATAGATGTTTATAAGGTGCCTTGGCAACATATTTGGCTGGCAGAACAACAAGAGTGGATTCTTTTATGAGTTCTGTGAGCTCCTGCCTTTGACCAGTTCTATAATATCAGGCCAGCCTCCATTCCAATCAGAAGAAATTGGTTGCACCTATAACCATTGAGCCAAATCTTGCCTCTACTATCACTATTGTAGTTTACATGACTCATGGTATTATGTGCGAGTGTTACCTTCATGCCTCCAGCATTCTACATAGCACCTTCTAGGACTGTGAATGCTAGATCTCAGGGAGGAAGTTTCCAGGTCAGCTGTAGTTTGATTTCACTATACCCTGTAATCAAAGTGTGATATCTTAGTTCTGATGGACAGTAAAAAGCACTGACAATAACCTAGATTTATTTATGGGCCTCTGGGGCCTTCCTGATCAACACCTTATATGGAGGTATCCCATGCCAGACACTAGAATTTTTGTTTAATAACCTATGAAAAGTCATAAAGAGGCTATGTTTTTTACAATTGTATTTTTAATAAGCTTACAAAGTACTATATTTTCATGTGGCTTTTTCATCGAGGTGAGTTTCGGTTAATCCTTCTCTCTATCCCTTTTCTCTACCCTCTCCACCACAATTTCTACTTAAATCCTTCACCTTCCAGTTAGACTACTACTTTTACACCAATATATCTTCTTGCATTAGTTCCTTCCTAAAGGCCTCTTCCCCTGTCCTGTTTCTATCTCCTTGAACTCAGCAAACACTCCAAGTTAAAAATACACTAATCTAAGAATTTAAGATAGGATATTAGAGATAGTTTGCGAATTTAACTTTTTGGGTCTGGATTACCTCATTCAGTATAATGCTTTCTGTTTCCATTCATTCTGCTGCACATTTTGCAATTTAATTTTTCTTTGGCTGAATAAAATTCCGTTCTGCGCGTGCGCGCGCACACACACACACACACACACACACACACACACACACCACACACCACACACCACACACCACCACCACCACCACCACTTAATTTTCATCATTCATCATCAGTTGACAACCACCTAGTCTGGTTCTATTACTTGACTATTGAATAGAGCATCAATTGCACATGACTGCACATGTGTGTGCATGTGGATGCCAGCAGTCAACAACTGCTCTCTTCTTCAGTTGTTCAGATTTGCTCCTCCCAGATCTGTATGTGGGGCTAGAGAATAAATCAAATCCTTAGAGTTTCCTCACAAAACTGATACTTAAAAGTGTCAAGAATGAATACTATTTGTTTAAAACAGAATCTTGCTACATATTCCAGACTGGTTTCAAACTTATAATCCTTGTGCCTCAACCTCCTAAATATAAGAGTGTGCCATCATGATTGGCAAAGTGTGTGAATGTGTGTAATGAAATATTCAAAAACTGAAATACCCAGGGTTTCAGGTTGAAAGGGCCCACCAAACATTGGACAAATGGGTGAGAACATGTGCAGATGTTTTTTTTTTTAACATTGGTCAGGCAAGACACGCCTGTAGTTGCAGCACTTGACAAAGCAGAGGCAGGCAGACCTCTATGAGTTCCAGGTCAGCCTGGTCTACATAGTGAGTTCTGTCCCAGCCAGAGCTACAATCATAAGAATCCTGTCTCAAAAAAAATCTTAACATGATTTCTATAGAGAAATAAATAAATTTTATGCAAAGCATTGAGGTCTTCAGTATCTTTATACTGATAATGCCAATCAGAGGAGAATGAAATAAAGCTTTTTAGTTTCAGGTAGAAGTCTATACCTAGAAATTAGTATTACTCATCATTTTTATTGAAAGATAGTAACTTTTCATTCTTAGAAAGACAGCAGTAGATATTACCTAAATCTGAGGAATAAGACTATGTGTATTTAACACATGTGGATATATGGATAGCTGAATACTGATCATATAAACTTGAAGTTCTAAGAAGTGAAAGTGTTTGTATCTTTAAAACAAAATAAAGATGTCTAATGTAGATTTGACTTAAAAGTTTTAATTAAAAAGGGAAACCATTATTATAGCAGAAACTGCCTCATATCATTGCTAGTCTGTATAGGTGAGAACATAGGCACAGACAGATCTTACAACTGGAAACCTGACGTTTACCTTTTAAGTATATTGCATGACTTTTTAAACAATGGAATAGAGCACCTCCACTTTGACTAGGCAGTTACTTATAAAATTAGAGATTTGCTATTCCTAAGTATTCCTTACCCAAAAGATAGAAAACAATTTGTGGGCACAGAAATTGAATACCGACTATATTGCATTTATTTTTGATAAGCCAAAGCTGGCGAATGCCAGTAAATAGAATCTTGTCTCAAGAGCTCTAGTGAAGACTGTTGACTGGGTGGAGTGGTTGCCTGTGGAGTGCCTATTGTAGCATCCAATCTGTCTGACTATCACTGCGTTGTATTTTAGAATCAACAGATATAACAACAGAACCAAACATGAAAAGTCTGTCAGCAGGTCAGGCTAGGTCTGTAGCATATGTCAGTGTGTAAAGAGCCTGGGTGCAGTGGTACATGGTTGTAACCCCATCAGTGAAACAGTTGAGGAGAAGGATCACAAATTTGAGGCTAGCCTAGACTACAGAACAAGCTGCTATCTCAAAACAACAAGGCAGGAGGAGCTCAAAGGCAGAGTCCATAGCTAACATGCACAAAGCCCTCAGTTCAGTGCCCAGCGTCAGGACCCACGCCCTCTCACATTTCCTGTTTTCGTATTTCCATTTTAGTATTTTCACATTTCAAGATGTACTGGTCAAATTTATTATGACATTTATTCTATGACAGCATGTCTATCTGGGGATGTATGGCATATTTAATCGCTAGGAAAGAGACTTCTGGAAACTCTAATCTAGATGGACAGCTACACTGAGCCCCTGCAAACACATGAGAGCATGAGCATGCCACGCAAACGCTCAGCGTGGGCTAATGGCAGCAGGATGAGGCAGTCCACAGAGATGGTCTCTTCTCTCTGAGGCTCTTTGTCTAAACTGACTTTTAGGAAAGTTGGCAAGGCAGTCTAACGGATTCCAGTAATGCTTACCATAGACTGTTGATAACAAGGAAACAAGTTTTCACTTTCTCAAGTCACCAGTTTACCTGATTTTATGTCAGGTAAACTTATCAACTCATTTATCAACGTTTTAAATACTATATAGTGACTGAAATCAAAATCAGTTATATGTGTGATTTATTTTGTTTTTTTTATTGGATATATTTTATATTTACATTTCATTTCCTTTTTCTGGTTCCCTGCCCCCCAAAGGTCCCACATGCCCTTTTCCCTCCCCCTGCTCCCTCATCCACTCCTTCCCACTTCCCTGTTCTGGTACTCCCCTACACTGATGCTTTGAGCCTTTCCAGCACCAGTGTCCACATCTGGTATGTGAATTGTGTCTTTGGTGTCCCAAGATTCTAGGCTAATATCCACTTATCAGTGAGTGCAAACCATGGGTATTCTTTTGAGACTGGGTTACCTCACTTAGTATGATGTTCTCCAGCTCCATCCATTTCTCTAAGAATTTCATGAATTCATTGTTTCTAATGGCTGAATAGTATTTCATTGTGTATATATACCACATTTTTTGTATCCATTCCTCTGTTGAGGGACATCTGGGTTCTTTCCAGCTTCTGGCTATTATAAATAAGGCTGCTATGAACATAGTGGAGCATGTATCCTTATTGCATGCTGGGGAATCTTCTGGGTATATTCCCAGGAGTGGTATGGCTAGGTCCTCTAGAAGTATCGTGTCCAGTTTTCTGAGGAATTGCCATACTGATTTCCAGAGTGGTTGTACCAGCTTGCAGTCCCACCAGCAGTGGAGAAGTGTTCCTCACCATGATCAAGTTGGCTTCATCCCAGGGATGCAGGGATTTTTCAATATACGGAAATCCATCAACGTAATCCACTATATAAACAAACTCAAAGAAAAAAACCACATGGTCATCTCATTGGATGCTGAATAAGTATTTGACAAAATTCAGCATCTTTTCATGTTAAAAGACTTGGAAAGAACAGTAATTCAAGGCCCTTACCTAAACATAGTAAAAGCAATCTACAGTAGACTGGTAGCTAAACTTGAAGCAATCCCACTAATATGTGTGATTTATTAAGCTCAGTATGATAAAATTTTTCTGTAACTGGTGGTTTTGCTGATTTGTTTTTGATAGATTTTTCTACGTAGATATAATTTTCACTTTTTCAAGTTTTTCAAAAAGCCAGATCATGATTTTCACAGATTTTTTCACAGATTTTCCTTGAAGGAAGCCCTAGATGCTAGTGCCTTGCCATGGCGCCCGAATGCACAAAACCGCACTGTGTGTGGTTTAAAATCGACAGTCAGGTGTTATGTTAAGGCCGCTCTGCATCTCATACATTTATATAATGAGCTCTCATCCTATCTAAATTGTTACATTATGATATGATTATCCAGTATTTTCTTTATTGTTTATATACTAATTACACAATGTATTTATTTTTCAATTAAATTGAAAGAAATCCAGCTTCACTTTACACAGCGCCCAACTATAGCTCTCAAGGTTTCCACTCTAGGTTCCAAAATGCAAGGAATATATTTAAAGTTATTCTAAAAACCCTAAAAATACCAAACAGTCTTGCATGAAAAGAAAGATTTGTATAAAATGTGACTTCAGAATACACTGCAAATTCTAGTGATCAAAGTAGCTTTCTTTGTATTTTCATGACGTACAACAGAGCTTAGGACTGTCAAAACAGGCTCAACCCTGCCAGTTTTCAAAACACTGTTTTCTAAGGTTAGGGCTTTAGAGTTAGAGTTAGGAAAATAATGAATGAATTAAATAAATGAATAAATAATAAAGATAATGTTTCATTTAGGAATTTTATTTTTTTAAGTCATGGGTATATGGTGCATATTAAATTTTGTGAGCTGGTTGAAAGTCTCTCATTGTTGTGTTGCAAATGGGTACCCACTGGTCCATCATGGCTGAAGTTACTGTCCCCAGCAGTTCTGCATAGTGTTGGCAAGGGTGGCATCCTTTCCTCAGCTGTGAAAGCTTTCCATGATTTAGCATAACATTACCATTAAGACTCTCAGAGCTGTTCTTTACCAAGGTGACTATCCTTTCTAATATCCATTTTCTTTTATTTTATTTTTGATTAATTAGTTATTTCCTAAAGTTTTTTACCAGGCATGTATTTACATCATATCATATGTATTTTCTGTATCTATTAAGATTATTGCATAGTTTTCTTTTTTAGCTAATTAATGTATGAATTACATTGATTTTGAATGTTGAACCAAGTGTGTATTGCCTAAGGCTACCCTGACTGCTTACAGTGTGGTATCATATTGTTAGATTTGATTAGCTAAATATTTGTTTGTACTTCTGCATGTGTGCTCATGGCAGAATAATAAATCAGTTTCTTTTCTCATAAAGTCATTGTCTATCTTTGAGTTCTTAAATAGTAAAAAATAACTTGTTAGTTTTCTTTGTGTCTGTGTGTGTTTGCATATACAGGTATATTTGTTTGTGCATGTGGAGGCACAGCAGTTGACATCAGATGTCTTTCCCATTGTTTTCCTATGAATTGCTTTTTGAGGCAGTCTTTCACTTGACCTGGAGCTCCATGTATTCTGCTATACAAACTAGCCAGCCAGCTCCAGTGTGCCCAGTGCCTGGACAGCAGGCATGTACAATCATGCCAAGTCTTACATGGGCGCTGGGGATCCAACCTCAGGTCTTCATGCTTGCACAGCCAACAACTACCAGCTGGGCCACTGCCCAGACCTGCCTCTCCAGGCTTTGAGAGTGTTTATGGCTGGAGTGGTTTCTTCCTTAATGACTCGAGAGCCTTTAGAGAATACTGTCTGGGCCTAGCATTTCTTTGAGGGACAGAGGAGTCTAGACTGCATGCAGGCTCTCTCTCTCTCCCTCCTTCATGCATGGTATTTTCTTATGTGCATTGTTTCTAATAAGGCACCTCTTGCCGTTCTGAACACATTTTCTCTGTAAGGAATCTCATTACTCTCCAGGTGCCTTTCCATTTTTCTTCTTTTCACTTGTTTTGAGTAGGTTGATCATGATAGTCTTTGCTATGACCTTCATCTTTTTTGTATGTTGGGGTTTTTAAGTGCTTGGATCAGTATGTTTACAGTTTTGTCATAGTGTTTGGCTAATATTTCTCAAAGAAACTTTCCTGTCTTCCCATTTTCCCCTCTCCAGCTATTGACATGAGCTTCTTTTTTTTTTAAATTTTAATTTATTTACATTTTAAGTGTTATCTCCTTACCCCCTCTCCCGGTAACCTTCTTTCCTATTCCCCCTCCCCCTACTTCTATGAGGATGTTCCCACCTCCCCGCGCTCCATTCCTTTACACTGGGGCATCTATCAAACCTCATAGGACCAAAGACCTCTCCTCCCATTGATGTCTGACAAGACCATCCTATGTTACATATGCAGCCAGAGCCACGTGTACCCCTTGATTGGTGGCTTAGTCCCTGGGTGCTCTGGAGGGTCTGGTTGGTTGTAACTGTTGTTCTTCCAATGAGGTTGCAAATCCCTTCAGTTCCTTGGGTCCTTTCTCTAACGTCTCCATTGGGGGACCCTGCACTCAGTGCAATGTTTGGCTGTGAGCATCCAACTCTTATTTGTAAGGCTCTGGCAGGGCCTCTCAGGAGACAGCTATATCAGGCTCCTTTCAGCAAGCATTTCTTAGCATCTACAACAGTGTCAGAGTTTGGTGACTGTATCTGGGATGAATCCCCAGGTGGGACATGAGCTTTTTATTTGTCATACAGCTAAGTTCATGATGCTTTATATTTTCTGTATTTTGCTTTTAACTCCCCATTCTGGGTTTCATTTTGGGAAGTGTTTATTGTTCTGCCTTAAAATTTGCTGGTATATTCTTCCAGCATCCCTTATAAGCAATCCATTAACAGATGAAATAAATACCTCATATTTCTAACATCTTGGTGACTTTTTCTTACTTTCTTTATTATGGATCATATGTTATAGCTTCTTTGCATGTCGAAGAATTGTAAGGAAGGAGAAACAGTGGAGAGACTCTTCTGTTTTACCGAGAGTCGGGCCTCTGCTTCTTGCATGTAGTTGTCCAGCTTCCTGTTATGGTTTCCTATCTGTTTGGGATCCATTGTTGTGGATTGTGTTTGTTTGTTTGTCTATTTGTGTTTTCATATTGTTTTAAAGATTTGTTTTTATTTTATGTGCATTGGTATTTTGCCTATAGTATGTCTGCTTACCACTCACATTTCTGGGGCCTGTAGAGGCCATAAAAGGAGCATCAGGTCCTCTGGAACTGGAGTTGCAGACAGTTATGAGCTGCCACACTGGGCATGGGACGTAACCCAGACCCTCTGGGAGACTAGACAGTGTAGCAACCCTCTAAGCCATCACTCCAGCCTCATTGGGATCTTATTTTATGAACTACTTTCTGGTGTCTTTAAAAGGTTCTGTTACCTATGTTATCCTTACTTTTTGTTGTTTATGTAGAAGGACTATTGTGGCCTCTGCTGCTCTGTATTTGTTTAAAAAATTGTACCTTTTTTTTTAACCCAGTTTCCATTTTTTAAAATGGGGAAAGTTTCATCAGTCTTGATCACAACTGGTTTTGTTGTTGATATTACTTAGAAAAACATCTGTACTTAAAAAGCTTATAAAAATATTGGTTAATTTTTTCAAAGATCTTGTCCTTTTTTTACACAAATACAGTTACCTTTTCATATCTGTATTTCAGATCCTCAAAATAAGTTTTTGGCCCATGTGGGTAGTACATGCCTTTAATTCTAGCACTTAGGAAAGACAGAGGTAGGCACATTTCTGCAAGTTCAAGTCCAGCCTACATAATAAGTTCCAGATCATCCACTATGACTGTGTAGGGAAACCTGTCTCAAAAGAATAGTGAGAATTGGGGTGGGGTGGGGGTAGAGTCTGGAGGTGGTAGTGGTGGTGGTGGAGGTGATAAGTTTTATTGTTTTGATTTTTAGACAAGCTGTCATTAGTCCAGGTTGCTAGCTTTGAATTCTTCATCTCTGCTTCCAGCTCCAAGTGCTAGGATTTATAGGCATGTACTACTGTGCCTGGCTTCAAAAATATTTTTTTAAGCTGCATCTATAGCTTAGCATGTTGCTTATACTTGGGGTGGGGGCTGAAGAAAAGTATTACTGTGAGTTCCAGGCCATCCTGGGCTCAAGTAAATAATTTTACAGGACTCTTTCACCTACACATGTGCTTAGCCACATTCACGGCTGTCTTGGGAGACATGCAGCCATAGGCCTCAAGTTGGATACACCCATATACAGCTGTTTGTTTACACAGCATTTACATTGTATCCAAGTATTGGAGTAACCTAGAAATGATTCAAAGTACACAGGAGAATGCAATGGATTATATGCAAATAGCACACCGGATATCCTTGACTTATGATCTCAGAGAGGTTCTCAGTATCAAGACCCATGAATACTGAGGACCAGATGTTACTGGTTAATGTGTAGACAACTTGGAAAACTTGGAATTCCGTGACTAAGCATACTGAAGGTGTGAATTTGCCACCATGTGCTTTCCTGTATGACTACAGTACTGGCATCTGTCTTTTAGTATGATTGTTCCAGCATTTAGTATGTTTCTTCACAGGCTTCGGACTCACAGTTTACATTGATAAGACTATTGTTAAGTGACTGTGTTAGAATTGTGTTATCCTTATAGCCTACTATCTACATTTTAGTGTTTGTTTTAGTATTATAGTTATCATTATTTTTAATTTATTTTGGTAATTACTTTTTAAATGAAATATAGTTAGTTATCAGGCAGGTATTTTCACTTTGTTTACTTCTGTATAACTGTGAGCAGGGATGCAGGTAGGTCCTCAAAAAGTATCCAGCATCCCTCAAGTCCACTCCAGCATATTTGCCATTCACGTAGGAGGGAAACAGTTTTCAAAAGCTGGTATAATTCATACTTTACTGCATATTAACAAAATACCTCAACTACTTCCTAATGATTCTTTGTGTTTGAATATTTTAGGAAAGCTACTCTTCGGGTCATATACATCATAATGCGGAATTCTTCCTCAGTACCACCAAAAGATCAAGGTAAGTCAGTGCGTGCTGCAGAGGACGGCACTGGACACAGTTCAGTATAATGCTTTCAGTCGATATATTTAATGCCTCCGCCCTCCAGTCATAAGGTGCCATAGTTCCTAGAATTAAACGCAAAGCCTCCAATTACATCCAAAAGTTCATTTCCTTTGGTAAATTAATCTAGTGATTATGGATTCCCAGGCTGGCAGAACATTATACGGATATGTCTCCTTTCCTAGGCTGAAAGGCCCCAAGAGCAGGCCAACTCATTGTATGCAGAACTGGGAGGCCAGCTCACCACGGCCAGTTAGCGGAGGTAATAGATGTCACTGGGATTATGGATGTGGCTTCACTGGCATAATGACTCAGGTATCTTAATAAGTTTTATATTCATGCCTCATACATATTTATATTCACACGCACAAGGACACATATGTTAAGAGGTAATGTTTGCTTATATTTTTACCTGCTCTTTCTTATACCATTCAAAATGAAATTTGTAAGAAAAATTAATTTCCCTTCATGAAACCTATAAAAATATTTTAATTATTTCTTTAGTTTTTGATATTATAAAATAATTATACAATTTTCCCTTCTCTTTCTTCCCTCCAAACTCTCTGATAAACCCCTCCTAGATGTCTTTCAACCTCATGGTTTCTTTTTTCATTACCTGTCAATACATTCATATATGTATGCATTCTTAAATATACCCTTCTCCATCTCTATATTATTTGCATATGTGAATCGAGAACTGAGCATTTGGTATTGGATAATTGGCCCGCTTTCATGGAGAAAACTATTTCTCTCATGCACAGCATTCCTTACTTGACACCTCACAGACTTTCCCTCATCCACTTTGGCAACTCTCTTGGGTTTGGCCCACCCCTGTTTCCTTAGTAGATCAAATGTTGATACCAAACATAGATTATACCACAATTAATTTTTTAACAGAAGTTTCTAGAATATTCAGAGAATATAGTAAATCCCACGGTATATGATATATAGAAGTTAATGGAGATAATTTACATTCCTCACTCAACACGTTACTGAACAGAGTAGGCACTTACAACCATCACTCTTCATGGTTGTTATTAAAACAAGGCCTGCCCCATCAATGAGGTATGCAAGGAGCTGCCTCCTGCTTGGGCTGTCTAGCTGCCTGGAAAGCCAAGCATAATTCTAGGTGCCCATTGTCAAGTAGGCTGGGACAGACTCCATGTCTTAGACGTCATCTACACATTGGGCCAACAAGAAATCACTTCCCTTGAGACTCACACAGAATTTAAGCTAGGAACACTAAGTCAGGAAAAGATGTAGAAATGAGAGAGGGGAGGAAGTCCTAAGGAGAAATGAAGACCATGAGTGTTCTGAGTTTTCTGGTGGATGTCCTTTGAAGTGGCAAGTCACAGTAGCTATTTAGGGTCCTTGTTAGTACCACTTCTTTATCTGTACCAACAAGAATCAGAGTTGCATAAGAATAACAAACAAAAACGAATGCGTCAGCTATCAAGAAAGTGGAATCCTGCCTAATTACCTCCACCCCTGAAGCTGTGAAACCTCAGACAAGTTACTTTTGTAACTAAATCTCTGTTTCCAATCCAAAGTCCGGGATTATTAAACATTCATTTTTAGCTTTAAGATGTTACAAGTCTTTGTGATGTGTCTCTAATCAATGAACTGCATGCTGTCTAGCTCATAGAGAAATAGAACATACCATCCTCTCACCTCTTACCTGCTTTGCATGGCCTTGGGATTTTTTGTTTCTGTGCTGTCTCTGAGCTCTTATGTAAGTTTGGTTTCCAGCTTTAATTTGTCCTCCAGATGAAGCCCCTTGAGTCTCTTAGACACTCAGAATCTCTAGGAACTTCCTCCTTGGTCTTTGCTGAACATCCAATCCTGGAATTTGATAGAGAAGTAGGAGTAACAGATGAGAAAGAGTAGATGATTAGTCCAGGGTGGTGTGATGGTCACTAATACACTACAGCTTCCTGCCCTTCGTTCATTTAGACCTCAGAGTAGGTTGAATATAATTGTTATTTTAAAAGCTCAAGAAAATGAAATTTTTTGCCAACCAATAAGCCATTGCTTTGAACCCATATCTGTCATAACCCCAAGGTCACTATTTGTTTCCATTGTCACCATATAAACTTAGAAAGTAGATTGCTAATAATTGTTTGATCATCTTTTTCTTTTCTGATCAATACTAAATTATATATTTGAATTCCTAAGGTCATTTTAAGTCAACATAAACAGAAATTATACTATGGGGAATTACTCAAGAGAAAAAAATCAATTTTATATGAGTAACTAGTTTTCTACTAATTTATTTATTCAAATGTTTCCTGATTAATACATTAACAAAGAAAAATACTAGATTCATTTGTTATGATTCTGCTTATATTCCTGTCTCTGAAAACAGATTATATGACATGAGTCTTCTGGGCACACTCCATTTGTTAGGTAAATGCTGATTGATATAATTAGGCAACTAATGATGGCTAATTATAAATATGGAATTTTCAAAATTTCAGGGTTTTAAACACATATATTTTCAAAACGTAGTTTACATAGGATATCAGCAGAATTTTGGCACTGAATCTTAAGAAAAGTATTCTGTTAGCATACTATAACCTAAGAGGGTTATATGTGAAAGCCAGTTCAATGATGGCCTAGGTGGTTCTCATCAGTAGCTGTCTCGTGCTCTGATAGTTACAGAGGCAGAAGGGTCCTTGGCAGCATAGGAAGTAAGGGACAGGCAGGAAATGAGAGACAAGAGAAAATACAAGTGCATTTATTTAATTTCTGTTTAACTGAGACACACACACACACACACACACACACACACAAACACACACACACACACACACACACACACACACACACACTTACATACCACATTGTCAAATAGTTCTCTGACTGGTAGTCTGTGTTGAGAAGAGTTCGCTCTGTTCATGCCTGCTAGGCATTAGACTCTACACTTTGGATAAGTCAGGGAACTTGAAGGTCTGCCTGTCCTCCTTTAAATCCATTGGAGGCTCGGTTTGGTGGGAATCTCAGTTGTTTGTCAAGCTTGTGATTTTGGTTTGCTGATTTCTAGGCAGGTCAGCTGCAGGTAGAAAGTGTTTGGAATGCATCCTCATGCTGCCTTTCTGGACTCTACCTTATTTTATTAACCTAAAGAGAGTTTTCACATTATGAGTGCTGTTTCTACTTAATGAGAATAGGAGGTGGAAGTAGAGAGAGCAGATGCCTTGAGGCAGACGCTGTGTCTGAATGGTCCCTTCAGGACCACTGCATTCAGCTAAACACATGTTATCCAGTTACCTTTGTAGACTGTCTGACTCACAGCCACTGCTATTACTATCTTTCTTGTGAATCCATATGTGAATTCTTTTCTAGAGTCTGGTTCAGTAATACACTTTTAAAGGCCTTTCTGGTTCAGTAATATACTTTTAAAGGCCTAGGAAACTATGTAAAGTACTTACTGCACATGCATCAATCCCCAGGACCCATGTCAAAGAGGCTGACTGAGGGCTGGCAAGATGGTTGAGGTTAGGCACACTTGCTGCTCCTCAGAGCACATAGCTCAGTTCCCAGCACCCACGTGATGGCTCACTCCCATATATAACCCCGATTCCAGGAAACCCAACAGCCTCTGCCAACCTCCCAAGGGCAGGCATGCACACGGTGCACAGGCGTATCCATACACATACAAATAAATAAAAAATTTTTAAAAAGTAAGGTGGAACATGGTTAAAGAAGAGACCCAATATCAGCCTTTCACTCTCAGACACACACACACACACACACACACACACACACACACACACCATGACGGCAATGATGATAGTAATAATACCACTTTTTAAAATAATAGGCAATATGTTAGCTCATACTTATAATTATCTTAGCCCTTGGGAAGATGAGACAGGAGGATTGTCATGAGTTTAAGGTCAGTTAGCTAGATAGTGTGTTCCAAGGCAGCTTGGGCAACAAAGTAAGTACCAAAGTAAGCTGTAGTACATTGTTAAAAAGATAAGTAAATGGAATGTTGTGGTGGTGTCAAAAAGATGTCCTCATGACTCATATACATGAGTGGTTGTACACCCATTACATAAAGTATCTATGTTTGTGGCTATGACATTTTAGATCTAAAAAAAAATACTTGGAATAATTAGTCAATATTTGCCTCTTTTTGTTCATTGGAAGATAAAAGATCTTACTCATCTTGGACTGTTTATAAAATTCCCGATGCATGCATTCTCTCCCTCAGCAGAGTTTTAAAAGCTCACCAGCATGAAATGGGCTCTCAGATGTCTACTGAATTGTATTGTGGATGCTCAGGTCCCAAACATGCTTCTAAATCATAGCATTCATGAGAATGTTTCAATCTTGGCTTTTTACTGAGACCCCAAACTGGAGAGAGTTCTAAGGTCAATAGAAGCAAATACGCTGAACAAACACAGTGTGGGCTCAGCTCAGCACCTGCCTTGTCGGGAGCCCCTGCTGCCAGGCCAGCGTGAGTCTGCTTCCTGGGGCCTACCTACAGCATGATGGCCTCGTTATCTGCTGGACATTTTTAACACGCTACAAAGCATGTTTTCTTAGCCTCCTCTTGAGGAGTTTTCCTCCTCCCTCTTCTCTTCACCTCATCTGTTTCTTGGTAAATGAGATTTATCTTCATTCCAGTGAAAGAAGAAGGAGGTATTACATGTAGCCAGCCCTTATGTGCTCTGGGCCTTGGCACACAGCAGGCCTTTGTAGGGGCAGGGTGAGCAGGGCTGCAGTTGGGCTGTGAGGGCAGATGCGGGCCTCCGGCTGGGATTTACACTCGAGTACTCTCTGAAGTCTAGAGCACTGCACCAGCCAACACGGAACCACCACCCTTTGGAGATACACAGTTGACTTTCTGTGGCCTTGGTCACAGCAACCAATCAATAATCTTGCTTCACATATTTGAGCTTAAAGATGCCCAGTTTAATACACTTGATTCATTAACATCAGACTCAAAGACCCAGCAGCATCCTGTATGCTGAGCAAAGGTGTATCAGTCATTCACACTTTCTTCAAAAGACACATTACAGCTTTCTTGTGTGTCTAGAAACACGGGCCAGTGTTTCAGCACTGTGCTGAGAGCCATTCTAGTAAGTCAATGAGAACAAACACAAAATACAAAAGTCCTAGTGCTAATAGACCATGAAAAGAACTCTTATTTATAGCATGAAGGATGGGACAGGAAGGCAGAGCATCACCTTGCCTGACCTCAGCGGTGAATGGTATGAATCACGGAGCTCAGATTTCGCTTTACTCCTCACGTGTGCGTGAGTAAGCAGGATGACATGAGCATTGGGTTGGGCTTACAAATAAAGTTTACTGTGTGGACAAATTTGTGAATACAGAATCTTTAATAAAAATCAACTCTTTATAAATGTTCCTTTAGAACACAATAGAAATCTTAAGATAATTTACAGAATAAACGTATTTAATCAAGAGGAGATGGCTCAGTGGGTAATGTGCTTGAGGACCTCAGTTGAAACTTTGGGACCCATATATAAAGGGGAGACGAGAAGGGGTGATCCCAGCACTGGAGATGGGCAGACCCCTGGAGTGCACACTCACCTGAATCCAGGGTATCCCAGTTATCCAGCTCTTAGCCAGTGAGAGACTCAAAAGAGTTTCAAAAAAAGGTAGATGGTGCCTCTGTCCATGCACATGCATATACATCTACTATGTGCAAGCACAAGTTATAATGACTGGCGATTGGGACATTTAAAATTTCAAGTTAGTAAAGAAGATAGTGTGTCTGTAAGTCACCACAGCACTGTAGCTCATGACAGCTGTGAAGAGCTGTTGTAAGTGCTCAGGCTCTGCAGCCCTCGCATGCACCAATGGGAGCAAGGAGAACCACTGTGTTCTGTGCCTCCAGTGTGGCACTTAACGCTGCTTTTTGGCCTGGCCTCCTTGTGGGTGGGGGAGGGAATCATTCTCATGCATTACCAGTATTGCTCTAAAGATGTGATCGTCATATGGAAACATTTGATCCTAATGAATGGTCTAAGTGTTGCTCTTGGACCTTTGTGCCACTTTATGCTGCCGACCAAATACAAATGACATTCTCAAGCTGTTTTTAGTTAGCTGTTTAATGTTGGAAATTGAGACTTTCCAGTGCAATAACTTCTGAAAAACATTGCTGTACATTATCAGGACATTATTCTGTTGACAGAAGGACAAATGGGAAACACACACACTTAGTTTTATAACCTTATAGAGCCAAGTGGAAATGACCTGGGTGGCCTAAAATAATGTATTAGACCATAGCTGGAAGCTTATTTTTATTTTGGAATAAAATATTAGATTTTAAAATATTCTTATGAGTAAATTCAGATTATGAGTACTCTGACAAACCTATATAAAAAGATTGAGATGGTAAGCAGACAGTTTACTTGGGCGTGTGTTGCTGTCAGTGTGGCTGCTTGGCAGCATAGTCTCCAGGAATTCCAATTAACCATGTAAATATATTTCATAGCATCACATCTCACTTGTCAGAATCCCTGCTGTGTTCTATCATTATCATAAATGCAGGTGTAAATAGCAGTTATGTATTCTGATAGAAAGCAGTTGGAGACATTTCACTGTGGGACACAACACTTTGAGATTGTGTACATCTGTTCTAATAATGTATCCAGCCTTGGTGACATGAACACAAGGATGAATACACATCTGCCCTTGAGACCACTTGCCATAGAGCAGATGCTTGCATCTTTATTTATGCAGACGGTGGGTGTGATGAGTTGAACAGGGATAAAAGCCAAGTAGTTTGATAGGGGTTTTGGGGTTGTTATGCAAACCAAGGATATGTGATAGATATTTTTGTTTTAAAAATGTAATACTGATTGGACTACAGACTCAAAAATCTGGCAATGCTTTTAATAGTGTTTGACATACTGTTCTAGTCATCAGATTAATTGACATCAAAATCCTAAAGATATTTACAGAAGTACCAGCATCCAGCTTATGGTAGGAAGCCTTGCTCAGGTTGAGGGCTATCTCAGTGGCAGGATCCTTCTGGCTGCTGGTGTGCTTAAAGTTCTGAGCTGGTCCTGGTGGCCACAAAGACAGAAAGCAGCAGAGCAGTTTAAGATTGTTTGGGTTTTGATAAACTAATTTAAAATAATTTTAATATATTTCTGGCTTTTGATCTTCAAAAACAATGTTTATTTTTGAAAGATTATATACTATCAACAAAATCTTGTGATTTTTTAAAATTAGGAAAACCATAAATTTCAAGTTATGAGATAATCCATTCATATTAGGTAACATAAGTTTCTGAAAATTATATTTTAATTAAGATTTTTGCTTAGCATTTTGTTTTATCTGTTCTAATATTGCCAATTACTGATTTTTAATAACATTTCATTCAGATGAATTTCTGTTAGTGTCAGAACATTTCCTATTACTCTGGCATATTCTTTTTTTGTTTGTTTGTTTGTTTGTTTGTTGTTTTTCGAGACAGGGTTTCTCTGTGTGGTCCTGGCTGCCCTGGAACTCACTCTGTAGACCAGGCTGGCCTTGAACTCAGAGATCCGCCTGCCTCTGCCTCCCAAGTGCTGGGATTACAGGCGTGCGCCACCACACCCGGCTACTCTGGCATATTCTTGAGGAGACGAGAGTGATAGACGGATGATAACGGAAAAGCAAAGCTCTCCCACACCTCGCCGCCCGGCCCTGTGCACAGGCTGGAGAGCCTCGGAAGAGTCTGCGTCTCCCCTGCTGCAGCCCTGCTCAGGCCTCTCGGCCCCTTGGCACTCTCAAAAGTTACTGACGAGCTTTCAGAGCATTTACTTATAAAGATGTATCTACTTGTACTCCCCATGTTAATGATTAGAAGCCTGAAAATATGGACTTAATATATTTTAAAATAGCACATTACATCTTAACATAAATGAGCAAGCTTAGTGAAATTTACTTTATTTTCCAGAACAAAAATCAAATATTGCAAGTCTTTTGCAATATTTCTGAAATTGCTGTTCACTGAAAATTCTGTATGTGTGTATGTGTGTATTTGTGTAGATGTGTGGGGTGTGTATCTGTGTGAATATGTGTGGATTTTATATATGTCTTTTGCAATATTTTTGAAATTCATAGTCACTGAAAACTCTGTAGGCATGTATACATGTGTGTATGTGTATATATGTGGGATATGAGTATGTATGTATGTGTATGTATATGAGTATCTAAGTGCATATGTGTGGTCTGTATTTTATGTGTATATCTGTATGTGTATATATGTGTGTATATGTTTATATATATCTGTGTGAGAGTATATATATGTATATAGTGTATGTGGTATATGTATATTCTGTGTGCATGGTGTATATGTTTGTATGTGTATATGGTGTGTGTTTATGTTTGTGTGGTGTGTGTGTCTAATGTTTCTATATGTGTATTTATGTGATACATGTGTGTATATATGTATGTGTATGTAGTGTATGTGAGTATGTGTGTGGTGTATATGTGGTTTATATGGTGTATGTGGTATATGTCTGTATGTGTATATTTGTATGTGTATGTGTATGAAAGTATATGTATGTGTGGTATATGTGTGGTATATGTGTGTTTGTTTATGAGTGTGTGTATATGAGTGGGGGGTATATATGTGTATGCATATATTTGTGTGTGGTATGGATATGATGTATGTGTGTGTGTAGCCAGAGATCAGTATTGGGCTTCTTCCTCTGTTGCTTTCCAGATATTTTTTGAGACATCTATTACTGAACTTTTAGCTTATTTGGTTATATTAAGTTGGCTGGCTGGACAGTGAGCTCCAGGAATCCACCTTTCTGCCCCTGCTCTTCTCTCCAGCTCTGGGATTACAGACACACGGGCTTTTTTGTAGGTACTAGGTCTTCATGCTTGCACAGCAAGCACTTTACTGAGTCCAGACTTGACAGCCCTGACTCCCAGACTTGAAGGTAGCTTTGAGTCCCATATCTGATTCTGCTTCTAATCCTTTGTGATTTTGCTCATACTAAAGTAGTTAAGAAAAATCCAGCTTTGTAGCAGCTGAATGGGAGAAACTGCTTTAATAGCCTTTACAGGTAATTAATGATTTTTATAGAATATAAATATCAAATGGTGCCATGTTTAGTTACAAAGTGAACGGTTAAACCACATTTATGAACTTCCTGCATTCTGTTACAGATAGTAACAGTAGTTTGAGCTAGCTTGTATTTGAATGGGTCTTTATATGTAGCATCCATTGATCATTTGGAACACTGTAGTTCACCAAGGTATGCAGATCTTCTATGTTCTTATAGAATTTTAAGAATCTCATTTCAATCTCATGTAAAAAGTCTTTATGGTTTTGTAAACTTTGTTATTTTAAAAAACTGGCAAATAAAGACATCACACACTCTTTAAATGTGGCTCCCCACTTAACAATAGTCCCTATTAAAGCTCTCGGCCCCTCCCTACTGAGAGTGTAGTACATGCCGTAGACATGTGCTTCAGTTTTGAATTTCAGTTTCTCCCAGGTTACCAGCATATCAAATAGTATTTGAAACTCATGGTACTTTTTGTTAGAATAAGCCATGGCTCCCAGCCAGCCAGGAGACCAAAAGTAGCCAGTTCTCTCCAGTTTGCTGATTCTAAGCTGTGATGTTTGCTCAGGTTAGGTATAGTGGGCATTATGCTGTTATGAACTTACCAGTAGGTTTATCAGAACCTGTGCCCATCATAAGTCAGGGATCTTCTAAGTTCACAAATTCCACTTCCAAAAATTTCAGTTGCTGCCTTAAAAATGATCTTTCTCATTTTGACAGCAAATACTTTCAGTGTTTTACTTCTCTAAGTAAAGCTCTGTTCATTCCCAAATCTGGGCTCCTTCAGTGTGCGCCTCTCAGACAGTTCAAGCAGCTGCCTCAGCTTCACCTTTCCAAAAGTCAGGCCTGCAGCAGGAGTGTGCTGTGAGTGTGAATCATTCCATCACAGAGTAGCAAAGGTATCGAGATTTAAGGTTCAACACAACCTAAATCTAATGCTGTATTCTCGATCTTCTTTGAGAGCACAGTACTGAGGACAGGTCTGAGTAGCTTACAGTCACTCTCTGGCTTCAAGTAGTTTGGCTCAACACATCCTTTACCTGTGGGGTCTATATTAGTATAAAATGGTGTTGGGACCCTCTCTGGTGACTTCAGATCTGACTAGAGAAATACTGATCCATTCTCCCTCTCCCTCTCCCTCTCCCTCTCCCTCTCCCTCTCCCTCTCCCTCTCCCTCTCCCTCTCCCTCTCCCTCTCCCTCTCCCCCTCTCCCTCTCCCTCTTTCCCTCTCCCTCTCCCCCTCTCCCTCTTTCCCTCTCCCTCTCCCTCTCCCTCTTTCCCTCTCCCTCTCCCTCTTTCCCTCTCCCTCTCCCTCTCCCTCTCCCTCTCCCTCTCCCTCTCCCTCTCCCTCTTTCCCTCTCCCTCTCCCTCTCCCTCTCCCTCTCCCTCTCCCTCTCCCTCTCCCCCTCTCCCTCTCCCTCTCCCTCTTTCCCTCTCCCTCTCCCTCTCCCTCTTTCCCTCTCCCTCTCCCTCTCCCTCTTTCCCTCTCCCTCTCCCTCTTTCCCTCTCCCTCTCCCTCTCCCTCTTTCCCTCTCCCTCTCCCTCTCCCTCTTTCCCTCTCCCTCTCCCTCTTTCCCTCTCCCTCTCCCTCTCCCTCTCCCTCTCCCTCTCCCTCTCCCTCTTTCCCTCTCCCTCTCCCTCTCCCTCTCCCTCTCCCTCTCCCTCTCCCTCTCCCTCTCCCTCTCCCTCTCCCTCTCCCTCTCCCTCTCCCTCTCCCTCTCCCTCTCCCTCTCCCTCTCCCTCTCCCTCTCCCTCTCCCTCTCCCTCTTTCCCTCTCCCTCTCCCTCTCCCTCTCCCTCTTTCCCTCTTTCCCTCTTTCCCTCTTTCCCTCTTTCCCTCTCCCTCTCCCTCTCCCTCTCCCTCTCCCTCTCCCTCTCCCTCTTTCCCTCTTTCCCTCTCCCTCTTTCCCTCTTTCCCTCTCCCTCTCCCTCTCCCTCTCCCTCTCCCTCTCCCTCTCCCTCTCCCTCTCCCTCTCCCTCTCCCTCTCCCTCTCCCTCTCCCTCTCCCTCTCCCTCTCCCTCTCCCTCTCCCTCTCCCTCTCCCTCTCCCTCTCCCTCTCCCTCTCCCTCTCCCTCTCCCTCTCCCTCTCCCTCTCCCTCTCCCTCTCCCTCTCCCTCTCCCTCTCCCTCTCCCTCTCCCTCTCCCTCTCCCTCTCCCTCTCCCTCTCCCTCTCTCTCTCTCTCTCGGTATAGGGAGGAAAGTAAGGCCAAAATAGACTGAGGAATGTTGTCCTGCCCAGATTCATGCTGGAAGTAAATAGAAGAGCCAAAGACAGACCTCACTTCTTTGTCTTACATGCACTTTGTTTTCTTGTCTCTGAGGAACTCCCCCACCCCCTGAAAGTGGAGTTCCTCAGATCAGGCCACATATTACAGGTGCAGCTCAAGTTTACTGGACAGTCGGAGGTGCCACATGAGAAACTGGTAGCATTCCTGGACCTCTTGACTTACACCTAGAGTTCTCAGGTGACCTCAGTGGTATTATAGAATTAGAAATTTTATGGGTAATTCATATTGTCATTTTTAATTATAAAAGACTCATGCCAATTTTTAGAAAGTTCTTTATGCTTGTGATGGTTAAGCTGCACTTTGAAGTTGGTTCAATTAAGAGATACCTAAGGGGTTGGTAAAGCACACTACTTCTGGGTGTGTCTGTGCAGGTAGTTCCTGAGATAGCTAGTGAGGGATCTAAGCTAATCCATGCATTTATCTCCTAGTGGCTTCAAGTTGTGGCATTCACTTGAAGATATACCTTGTCCTGAGTCCTTCTAGTATTCCTCCTTCCCTCTGCATCCTTACAGCAGAGGTATAGAACTTCCTCCACCACATGCGGACACCAGAGGATCCTCTTCCAAGTACATGGATCCAGGAAAACATAAGCTGAACCCTCTGAAACTGTGAGGAGAATAAACCTCCATCCCTTCTGTTTCCCTGTCAGGTATTTTCATAACAGCACCAAAGAGCTGGCTAGCACAATACTTTAAAATTTCATGAAATTTCCTCGTGGAATTTCTGCTTTATAAAGCTCTTTCTAAGCCGGGTGGCGGTGGCGGCGGTGCACGCCTGTAATCCCAGCACTCTGGGAGGCATTTCTGAGTTTGAGGCCAGCCTGGTCTACAGAGTGAGTTCCAGGACAGCCAGGGCTAGACAGAGAAACCCTGTCTCGAAAAAACCAAATCCATAAAAACAAAACAAAACAAAAATAAAAACAATAACAACAACAACAAAAAAGCTCTTTCTAGGGCTGGGGAAGGTGGTCACCAAGTCCAACAGCCTGAATTCAGTCTCCAGCAAGCAGGTACAAAGCTGGATTCAGTGGCTTGAGTCTGTGATCCCAGCATTCCTATCTCAAGACAGGAGGTGAAAACAGGAGAATCTGCCAGACACTTTCAAGCCAACTAGCCTGCATTATTCAGCACAGTGTCAGAAACAATAAAAGAGACCCTGCTTCAATGAAGTGGAAGGCAAGAATCAACCCGACTCCTACTTACAAGCCAAGGAATGCACACACACACACACACACACACACACACACACACTAACAGCTGGAACAAGAAGTAGTTTGCTGCGAACCTGGCATACATACCAGAAGTAAAGCATGAAAAAGCATGTCGCTAGCCTGCCCTTTGAATGCTATTACGTTGCCAACTGCTGTATGCAAGCTCCACTACCTGCCTTTATAGCCTAAGCTATGAGCCGCTGATGGAACCAGAAGACCAACATTCACTAACCGTTACTTTCCTCCCTGGAAACCTGATAGATCCACTGGTGGAGACTAACATATGTAAAAGAATGAACTTCAAAACAAGTCAGTGAGTTCATTGTGTGTAGAACAAGGAAATGCTTTGGTGCCATGTAGATCTGGACTCAAATCCAGCTCTTTTCAGATTTGTGGCCTTGCAAGAAATGTTCAGTTTCCACAACCGTAGGTTGACTGTTAATAATAGAGTGGAAAGTGAAGTCAAGTTAAGATAAGACAGAGTGTCTTGTCCCTGACTTTTTTTTCTGATTTTTTTTTATTTTCTATATTCTTTGTTTACATTCTAAAGGCTTTCCCCTTTCCCAGTTCCCCCCTCACCATATGTCCAGTAAGTCCTCTTCCCTCTCCCCTCCCCTTCACCCCCCCCCCCGCCTATTCCTCAATCACCCCCCCCCCACCACCATTTCTCTGTTCTGGTACTCTCCTACAAAACTGGAACCAGTCATTTCAGGACCAGGGTCCTCTCCTTCCTTTTTCTTGGGAATCTTTTGACTTGCTAATTTTGTCTTGAGTATTCAGAGCTTCTGGGCTCATTAATATTTACTAATCAGTGACTGCATTCCATGTGTGTTCTTTTGTGATTGGGTTAACTTAGTTAGGATGATATTTTCCAGATCCAACCATTTGCCTACAAATTGCATGAATTCATTATTTTTAATTGCTGAGTAGTATTCCATTGTATAAATATACCACATTTTCTGTATCCATTCCTCCTTTGAGGGACATCTGGGCTCCTTCCAACTTCTGACTATTATAAACAAGGCTGCTATGAACATAGTGGAGCATGTGTCTTTATTGTATGCAGGGGACTCCTCTGGGTATATGCCCAGGGGTATGACAGGGTCCTTGGGAAGTGTCATGCCCAATTTTCTGAGGAACCACCAGACTGATTTCCAGAGTGGTTGTACCATCTTGTAATCCCACCGACAGTGGAGGAGTGTTCCTCTTTCTCTACATCCTCACCAGCACTTGTTGTCTCTTGAGTTTTTAATCTTAGCCATTCTGACTGGTGTGAAGTGGAATCTCAGGGTTGTTTTGATTTGCATTTCCCTGATGACTAATGATGTTGAACATCTCTTAAGGTGCTTGTCCCTGATTTAATGGACTGTACAGATTGAGGAAGTGGAAGGAAGAGTAGGAAGGAAGTTCCTAACCAGGCAGGAGAAATGCACATCCCACCTCCAGACATGCTCTCAGGAGGGAAGGGTAAGAGCTATAGCTGCAGGGGAAGACAGCCTGGCTACTCACTGCTCTGGTGCTTTTCATATTTTTATGGACAGGAAAAAAATTAAGAGAAAGAAAACATGACAATATGGGTTAGAATTCCTAGTTCACCTCTTTAGTCAGTAAATACTGCAATGTGCAACAGCCAGATAGTAATCTAGGGGCTGAGATCCTGGCAGTAGATGAAACAACTCCTGCTTTATGGAACTTATTTTGTGTGTGTGTGTGGGAAAAGACAGTGTATTAGTATAGTCATGATGGTAAATTAAGGCAGAAAAGGAAGACAGCCAGCAGTGACTTAGAAGGGTCCAGGCAAGCCTCCTGAGACTGGGGGATCTCTGTGATGCTGACTGCAGAGCAAGGAAGGGGTACAAAGTGACATTAGCAGTCTTCCATCTCTTCAGCCTAAGTCTGTCTGTATTTTACTCTGTTGAGGCAGGTCAGTTGTCCGTGCTTCACCTTCCTCCCCATCCTGGGAGGGGTGCTACTTGTGGAGCTTGACTAACAACAGAATGGAGGCTAGGACAAAAAGAAGGATGGCAAACAATGGTCTCCACGTGGCAGCCACTCCTCAGGAGATCACTGTCAATCACTGGCAAGAGAGGCATGGGAAATGTGACTTGGAGAATCTCGAATGAGTCCCTGTGACTAAGTCCAAGGACAATGGACAAACAATGGAGTAGATTGTGGTGAGCTTTTGAGACTAAAAGTTTCAAGCTTGTGACATTGGCCATTATTCATGGGGGGTAGATTTCTTCGGCTCTGATTAGTCAGTATGAGTGCAGAGCACAGGGCTGGCCTTCCACTATCTGTTTCATTGCCTACACAATCTTTTGGATTGTAGGTATCCATGCTAAAGAAACATGTGCCTTGACTAAGGAGCCACAGGCAAGACTTGACATGACAACCAGTGTGAGGAAACAGTGAGAGAGTCACAGGGATTGCTTTCCCTGCAGCAGATCCACAGCTGCCCAGCCTCGTGTGTTTGTGCTTATAAATCATAAGCTGTTGGCCTAAAAGCTGAGGTATGGGGAAAAGTGCAACAAAAATGTTATAAATCACTGTGAGTCAAAGATAAATCGTGCTAAGATGAAGGGTCTGTAAGACTGCACTAGAAAGCATAGCCCTCCCCCTTTCCTCTTCATTGCCTTCCTTCTCGATCTTCGCAGGGGTTGAGTCCAGGCTCTGAGGCATGTTGGGCAGGTCCTTGCATCACTAAGCCACACACTTCCAATCCTTACCTGGTAAACACGATTTGTGTACTCCCCTAATGTCCCTTTGGTATAATCTTACTTTTAAAATTACGGAATAAAAGTAGTATCTTTGTGGTACCAAGATCTTGCTTCTAACTGTACCATTGGTAAAATGTTATCCTAAGCATTTAAGTTATATGATGCTGTTTTGATGAACAGTAAAAAACACCCAACCTTCTGCATGGATCCCACAAAATGTACTGCCTGACGCTGAACCTTTGCTTTCCATTTTCCTTATCAAATATCATCTTATTCCTCATCACAGACACTTAACTATTGTTACTACTATTGAAATGCAAGATAGAAAAGATGTAATCCTAGCCCTTGAGGAAAGAGTACAGGTGGAACCTAGTTGGGTTGGTTTCCCTGTAAAGACAGCTGTATGACTTCTGGAATCAAAAGTTAAAAGCCATCTTCCACTACATGGTGTAAGACCCGAAAGAAAAATGGGGGCACCCCAGCGCCCTACGCCTTGGAAGGCATCACCCCAATCACTAATGAGAAACAGTCTTGATGCAATAGCAGGAGGATTTTAATTCCAGAGCTCTGGGGTCACAGCCATTCCCCTATGCGGGGTAGGAGACTGTGAATACCGGGTGCAGAAACAGGACTGCTTTTATAGATTTACAGCAAAGCCCGCCTAACACAAGCCACTCCATAGCTTCCAAGCCAATCAGTTTAAATTATCCGAGCCCACGCTCTCTGAGAACCAATCAGTTTCCTATAGAAGCCGGATAGACTAGTTAAGTCATTTCTGCTTACATGGCCGCCACGTACACATTTCCTGCTATGGTGCTGGGGCATCCACCACACCCCAGCAGCGTCAGCCCTTACCTCAGCTTCTGTGCAGGAGGCAAGGCAGGAAAAGACGTTAGGGACCTTCCAGCCTGCAGCCCCCATCCTTTCATTCCCCACTTCTTGACTTGTTAATAGTTCTAACCTTAGAACTAGGAGAATTAAAGGTCATCCTCCTCTTGGCTCGGAGGGCTCTTATACGGCTGCCTAAGTACCATAATCTGGACCGCGCTCACCTGTTCCCTGATGAAGGCAACTAACCTATTAACCATATAAGGTCTAACTGTAAGCAACAGGAGCATTATCATTAGGGGTCCTATTAGGGCAGAAAACAGGGTGGTCAAGAGTACAAGATAAGGGTCTTTCCACCAAGACTTAAAGTTTCCCGAGTGGTGGCATCTAACTTAGACCATATCTCCAACTTGGAAGCGATGTGGGACTTGTGGATCTCCTTCTCTTGAGTAGGCCTCCCGGACCTCAATGCCTCATCCACTGGCATGCCTTGAGCCTAGAGAACAAAGGTCCAGTCTCTGTGGTCAATTTGGTGAGGGTCTCTTTCACCAGGGTTCCAGCAACTGTTCCTGACGCCTTCTTTCACAGATCCAGTAACCTGTCTGGAAGCAATGAGAAGCCTCTGACATGCCTGGAGCATTAAAGCAGACAGTTTGAGTCAAATCTCATGTTGTGGTACACCTCCTGGAAGGACCCAGTGGATGACAAAGGAATTGGGGTAACAAAGAGGATCTCCAGGGGGGTCAGGTTAAAATGGCAAGGACTATTCAGAACCAAGGGGAGAGGTACCACCCAGCCTAAGCCAGTCTCCAAGGTTAATCTAGTTAAGGTCTCTCGTAGGGTTTTGTTTATTTTCTCTAGATGTCTTGAGCCCTGGGGACAGTACATCCAATAATGTTTCCAATTAGTCCCCAATATCTCTGTCAATTTCTGACTTACCTTAGAAACAAAAACAGAACCATTGTCTGATCCAATTACCTTGGGCACTCTGAAACTCAGGAAAATTTCTTCTAACCCTGGCTGCTGTTTCCTTCTTGCTAGGGGAAGTCTCAACCCATCTAGATTAAGTATCTACAAGTGCTAGAAGATATTCATTCATAACCATACTTTCCTGCCTTAGCTTTTATAAAAACCGCTATATACTCTAGGTTGTTCTCTTCTAGGTCTTTTGCCCTGTTTACTCTTAAATGAGTTCATCTGTGCATTTGGCCTGGTGAGTCCTTGGCTTACTTTCTGGGGTGTATAATTTTCCCTTCTTGTGTGCACCTTCCCTTGGTAATAGTTGGTCGGATGGCCAGCAATCTCAGTCCTTTTTTTTTCCCAGCATATTTTAAGTGAGGCTATCTCTTAATTTTGTTCCATTTCTCAGTGGGTGTCTCTTGCAGACCCACAACCAGTATAGGCTCCTGTATATCCATCCTTGGAGCCATTTGCTCTGCCAGGCTATTGCCCACTGAGTCTTTTCCATTTGGACATCCTGGGCAGTGGGTAATACTCACGGTTGCTGGCTTCATTAGGGCATCTAAGAGGTCCAAGATTTCCTGTTGGTTTCCTCTGATGTGAGCAGTCCTCTTGGCATATACACCTGTGGACGTGGGCTGTGGCAAAGACATACCTGTCATCCATGTGGATGTTGATTTTCTTGCTGTCTCCAAGTTCCAAGGTCTTGGTTAGGGCAATTAGCTCCACTTTCTGCGTTGACATGCCAGGGGGTAAAGATTCTTCTACCCAGATGCCATTTGTGCTGTCCACCATAGCAACACATGATTGTCTCTGTCCTTCATGGAGAAAATTGCTCCTGTCTGTAGTGATTTTCAGCAGGGGTCAGTCTCTTTTTGGGCCAGTTGCTGCGGCCCGTTGGACAGGAACTACATCTGTCCTCCCCGACATTTTGAAGAGTATGCCTTGCTCCAACAGAGAGGGTAGGAACAGCCTGGGATGACCTTAAATGAATGGGTTACCCATCCCATCCCTAGGTCCATTGTTCTTCGGGTAGTCCATGAACACATTTTGGCGCCAGTGGCTTCTTGGACCCAAGATCTTTTCTTGGAAACAGGGCCATTAGGTTGGAAGACCGAGTGTTAAGTCCCTGTTTCCATCAAGAACTGAGTGGGTTTCTCTTTCCCTCTCAGTTATCCAGGGTTGGGGGAGGTGGTCAGAACACCCATCTCCCCTAGTCATTGTCTTCACCCAGGGATAACACCTTTGCCATTTGGGGACACTTCTCCCAAGTCCTGGGAGTTTGTGCTCCAAGCTTGTTAGGGTACACTCTGGCCCAGTGGCCTCTCTCCATATAGTATGCACATTGATTCCTTTCTGTCTTTTAGCCAGGATTTTCTGTAGCTTCCTTCTCTGTCATTTTTTTTTCTTTCTCCTCTGTCTCCCTGTCTCAGCAAACTATACTAAATCTCTCTATAGACTTTTCTAACAACCTGCACCACCAAATCTCTCGACATACTTTCTCAGCAAACTACATTAAAGTCCCTCTAGTCTGGGGTCATAGGATGTATTGCAAAATGCTTCTATGAGCTGCTCTAGAAAGGCTGCCAGTGACTCATCTGGTCCCTGTTTAACCTCACATACCTTTGTCAAATCTGTGGGCTGCCATGCCCTTGTGACCTGCCAATGGAGTCTGGTGTTGATCCTTCAGGTGCCTCTTACCTTTCGTCTGAGGGGGTATTCTTTTCTGGCTTCCTGTATTACAAATAAAACAGTCTCAAAGAGATTAATCAGTCTCTTGGGAAATATGTCCTTAGTGAGAGAGCCACCGTGAATCAGGATAGGTGGTCTCAGATCTTCTCCTGCTCCACTCTGTGGTCTTCTCTAAATATAAATTGAGCATACTATTATCATTTTGTAAATTATAAACTATAAGATAGACCTAACATCAATCTCTGTCAATCAAACAGAACCTTTGTCATCTTTACTATGTTAAAAGACTATAAGAATTAACACCTGAGTCATGTTTTGGCTATAAATTTATGTCACCTGAAAAACATTTATTTAAATCTATATCAGCTTACTCAAGATTAAAGAGCTTGGGCTGACTATGAGACTAATAGTTTTCATCCCGGTCAGAAATCCAAGAGTGACCAATATTAACTGAAAATATATAGAAAGCTTAACATAGCTTCTAAGACTTAGCCAAATGATAGAGACTGCTAAACACCCGAACAGCTTATACTTTAAAATGTTGGAGCATTGGTCTTCAGCCTTCTGGCACAAGAACATCTGACAGACTTAAAGAATCAGGAATTATTAAGCCATATAATAATCTATAGACACATTGAGTTTGTCTGTAAATGAAGAGAGGCGGCAATCTTCTCTCTCTCTCTCTCTCTCTCTCTCTCTCTCTCTATCTCTCTCTCTCTCTCTCTCTCTCCAACAGAAGCAACTCTACAATGCTGTTTCTTCAAGAAAGGGAAGCTGTCAGGAGCAGACTAGTCACTACAACAAAAATAAATAACATTAAACATCATATTCCATGGACTTCTGACATTTTTTAAAAACCAACTATCTATGTAAAGTAACGTGGGCTGTTGTCTGTTAAACTATCTTCAGCTATTTCTGATTAATACATAAAAAACACCCTAATAATAAACTCAGAGCCTTATATTTTTATTTGGCCCCAAACTCACAGTCTTAAACATCTCAGATCTATAATAATAACAGCAAGGAAGGACTGGGTGTAAATCCTGCAATTTTACATTTTTAGTATTTATACCAATGAAAATCTTGATTTTGTATCAAAATAAAATCTGTATCAAATAAGAATTTATGCCTTGAACATAATAATAATTTCTGTAATATAAACCTCAAAACAAGATTTTAGTATCACTGAGACAGATTTTTCACTTAATATTTCAGAATCTAGTCTTTTGGAGGTCTCCCTTATTTTGACCTCTTTCCCAGAGGAACAATATAACCATAAATCTTAACATCATATCTATTATAATAATCTAAGCAATTTAAAATAAATGAAATAAGCCATCCATAACTTAAACCCAGAATTCCCATATCCGCCACTTTGAGTGTCTTGTTAAAACTTATTTTCCCCACCAGGGGTCTCAGAGCTCAAATATTTCATCTCTTTTGTTTTAACATGGCGGGCTTGAGTCACGTGACCTGATCTTGGCGCCACAGAGCCTAACATGGCGGGCTTGAGTCACATGGCCTGATCTTGGCGCCACAGAGCCTAACATGGCGGGCTTAAGTCATGTGACATGATCTTGGCGCCATGATCTTGGCACTAGTCTTAACATGGCGGGCTTGAGTCACGTGACCTCGTCTTGGCGCCACAGAGCCTAAAATGGCGGGCTTTTCAGTCGGTCTAAATTCCTAACAAAATCATCAGTCATCTCATCAGTCGTCTAAGTCAGAGAACACAGGACAAGATATAAAACAACACAGAGAAAAACAATCACCACATAGACAGCCTGACCCTGCCACCATCAGGCGTCTAAATTCAAGACAATTTGCCTCTAGATGAGCCCGGTTTCAGATACCAAATGTTCCTGCCCATTGCAGGAACCAAATACAGACAGAGAAGAGCCTTACTCAGCCTTCTCCAGGGTCCTCCAGACCCCCACAGATTCAACTGCCAGTTGAACTTTCTGCACCAGACAGGCTCAGTAAATAAAGGCACACAAGACAACTGCACAAAACAGAAACCAACAGATCCAAGCCCTTGCGACCCATCCAGATCTCCCACAAGCAGGCGAAAGAATTGGATGGCCATAGAGGGGGAAGCTTCTACTTTTACAACAGACCTCAGTCCTCTTGACCGGCACCGGGAGTCTACCAGGCATCCCTGGCACTCCTTACCTCCCAGAGCGTCCTCCGGGACCACAACTTGTGGCCCGAGGGCATCCCCTCCCATGGCCCCTGTGTCCTTACAGTCCACAGTGGCAGCTGCATGGAGTGGAATTCCACATCCACTCCCCCTGTAACACGAAGTGGAATTCCACATCCACTCCCCCTGTAACAGGGAGTGGGATTCCACATCCATTCCCTCTTTTACAAACCAAAACCAAGACACACACACATACACACAGACAGTGGAACTGCACTCAAACACTCAGAACAAAGGCATTGCCGGCACACACATGTTTCAGAGGGGATCCCCTTACCTCCAAGTTGGTTCTCGAGTGTTGGGGGGGGGGGGTGATCGCACTTCCTGGCCAATGCACCAAATGTAAGACCTGAAAGAAAAATGGGGGCACCCCAGCGCCCCACGCCTTGGAAGGCGTCACCCCAATAGTCTTGATGCAATAGCAGGAGGATTTTAATTCCAGAGCTCCGGGGTCACAGCCATTCCCCCACGCGGGGTAGGCGATTGTGAATACCGGGTGCAGAAACAGGACTGCTTTACAGCAAAGCCCGCCTAACACAAGCCACTCCATAGCTTCCAAGCCAATCAGTTTAAATTATCTGAGCTCGTGCTCTCTGAGAACCAATCAGTTTCCTATAGAAGCCGGATAGACTAGTTTAGTCATTTCTGCTTACATGGCCGCCACGTACACATTTCCTGCTACGGGCCGATGCACCCCAGCGGCATCAGCCCTTGCCTCAGCTTCTCCGCAGGAGGTGAGGCGGGATACACGCTAGGGCCCTTCCAGCCTGCAGCCCTCATCCTTTCATCAGTAAGCTTGAGGTCACCTCAGGCTACACGAAACCCTATCTTAAAAGCAAGCAAACAAACAAAACATGATTTTTTTAAAAAAATAGCTATTTTCGTTGGCTGATGGAAGATTTCATGCCTAGACATTTGTGCTAGGCACTAAACTCAGGAGATGGTTCCCATTGTTTTAGCATCAAAATGCCCTGGGAAGACAGTATGCACTGGTACTTGTCACAGTGCAAAGATGCCAGGAGGAGGTCTGCTGCCCCTATGGCGTGGAGTTCAGTTATGGGGGACTGAATTTCATACGGACCACAACATTAGCAGTTCTGGAGACATTCAGGAGTCTCTGGCTATCTATTAGTACTTCAATAAATCCCTGCACTCTCCTGTCCTTTGTAGGTTTGGAGAAACTCTTGGCTTAACTATTGTATAGCAGTAGTAAGCTTTTGTGTTGCTACATATTATTTATGCCAAGGATAAGTTAAAAAACAAAATGTGTTCCTTGTATGGTTGTCAGTGTCTCTTATCTGAAGCTCTTTTATAAAAAGTCCTTTTTATAAAATAAAAATAAAAACTATAAAAGAGTTTTAACATGGAGAAATTCGAAACTTGTTGAAATTGGTATTTTCTAAGAGATAGTTTAGCTAAAACCACCTTCTAAGCTTACTTCTCATTTGGAGCACCAGCTTTAGCTCCCCTACGGAATATTGCTTAAGTCTCAGTAGCCGCATTGTGTAAATATTTTCTTTTATTACCATTAATATTTGAGGTAATTAACTTTTAAATTCTTTACAAAGAACGTTTGTTTCCTCTTCCTTTGGTCTTCATGCTTATCTAACTTACCCTGTATTGTAGACTTCGGTTCCCTTTTGATGCTCAACCCCTCTTTCTGCACTCAAGCTTTCTTCAAGTTACTGTCTTATTTACTACTGTGTTCTTACAGGCACGTGCCATGCACACACACGTGTTGACTGAAGTGCACACATGTGTGGTAGTTATGAACAGCTCTGTGTTGCTACATATTATACATCGTTTCCTCCTTGCGCCATTTAACTCAGTCAAAAGCACCTCTACCTACCCCTGGGCCATCTCTTCTGTCTTGTTGAACTAATTTCTTATTTATTTAATTAGTAAACTACTGAATCTACAAATAAGCACTATCAAAACTCTTTCCCTCCCCCAGGCCACAGTTTTTACTTCTACTGTCCTATAGAAATGTGTCTGGTGAGCATCTCAGACCCCACCCGCCAGCAGCCTTCCTACTTGTGGACCAGAAGGGCCAGTGCAAGCCAGTAGCATCATCCCTGCTGTGTATAAACAAAAGTGAGGATCCGCTCCCCACATCTCAGCTCCTTAAAATGCGCATGTTCACTTCCATCCACACGGAAGGTTCATCCAATTAACACTTAGTCAACTGACAGCTGAGAGGGGGTGCCCCTGAGAGTACAGTCTGACGGGATAGATCCGGTATTGGAAGGACACAGGAGAGGCAGGGTTTGAGCAGTCCTTACTAACATGCATCACTCTCTTCCCTTTCCTCAATTACTTCTCTTAGAAGAAACACTACTGTAAAAATTCAGACTTATTCCACCCATACAATGAGATTTTCAGTTTTGTGTATTTTTTAAATTCCTACTATAAATATATACAAGAAGCTTCATGATTACTTACTGGCAGGAGAAAGAGGGTATGCTGAGCAGGCAGCTGGAGAGAGCCACCCTGGACCCTCCAGGATGGATTTCTCTTACCTTGACACCACCTTTGTAGCTATATATTGGTGTACCCATTTTATAGATGACAACATTTATGCACAGTGTGACTTGCCAAAACTCAAGAACATTGCAGACATAGGTGACATCAAATTTAACAGAACCTGAGCCCCTCCATTTTTCTGCCAGAGTGTGAAGGTGACAATAGCTACCCCTGGGGACATGGGAAAGCATCCAGAAGCCATAATTTGAGTGCCAGCATATTATTTAGATTATTATTATCATCTGTGAATGCTTATAACAGTACTTTCTCATTCACCTTACTTTGGGTGCCTGGCACATAAAATACTTCTTAGTGTTGAGATACTGTTTAGAAAAAAAAAAAAAGAATTTTCTTTCTTACTAAGAGAGGCAGTTAAATCTACCTGTTCTGCTCTTGCCACGTAGAAAAGCCTGCTGGTTATGGGTGTTGGCATGGGAGAGGAGGGTTGTTACTGTTAGTATTCTGTCTAAGCTCCACCCCACAATTACCTGGCAACAGCCAGGTATGCCCCGCCCCATAGACCTGGCCCACTATAAAAGGAGCTTCTCTCTCTCTGTCTCTCTCTCTCTCTCTCTCTCTCTCCTCTCTCTCTCTCTCTCTCTCTCTCTCTCTCTCTCTCTCTCCTCCCTCCCTCCCTCCCTCCCTCCCTCCCTCTCTCTCTCTCTCTCTCTCTCTCTCTCTCTCTCTCTCTCTCTCTCTCTCTCTCTCTCTCTCTCTCTCTCTCTCTCTCTCGCCTCTTGGCACTCTTACCTCTCTGCCCCTCTTGGGCTCTCCTCCCCTTCCCCCACTCTCCACGTGGTCATGGACGGCCTCTACTCCTCCAGTTCTTCTCCTCTCCTCCCCTCCCCTCCCCTCCCCTCTTCTCCCCTTCCCTCCCCTCTCCCCTCTCTTCTCCTCTCCTCTCTCTCTGCCTCTCTCTGCCTCCATTACACCATTAACTCCCATCCTCTGCCCTGAATAAACTCTACTCTATACCATGTCTGTGTGTGTGTCTGGTCCCTCAGGGGGGAAGAGGTACCTGGGCATGGGCCCGCCTAGGCACCCCCTTCCCCCCACCACCACTGTATACCATTCTCTAAACCCTTTCTCTCTTTTTATAAACCCATCAGTTACCTGAAAGTCCAGTTCAGAAAGGCAGGGCAGGTGTGCCAGGGAGACTGGGCAAAACCAGACCCAGATTTCAGCTGGAAATGTGCTTTCTTGTGTTACTTATATTTCTTGGACTGTGGGTGCAGGCAATGATGGTGTGGGCTGTCACAGTGGGACAGTGTAGGGAGTCACTGTGTTTGCCATCCTGCATCCTTCTAAGTTTGTGCTGTGGAGCACATGCCTGGGGGTGTATTTATTATATTTTTTCAACAAAATGAGTTGTGGTCATTTGGGTTTTGAATTATTTCTTTTTTCTTAGATTGCTAAGTTTTAACATATTTAAGTACAGACCATCTTGAAAAATTTGAACTCCACCAAAGTTTCCAATTTCAAAGCCAAATGAAAGAGGGAAAATCTGGCACCCCCAGCAAATGAAAATGGTTTGTTTGTTTGTTTGTTTGTTTGTTTGTTTTTCCAGTCTAGTAAAATTAAAACCGGAACAGTTTCTAAAATGTAGTGTCTGCCAGTTTATTTGACAGCACCTCCTAACTCTGCAGGTGGAATAAAGGAATTTTCACCAAACCAGGAAGTAGTTGGTGGGAACACCCTGTTTACCATCAACCAGGCAGGACCCTCAGTTCTGCCCTGGACACTGGGAAGGGACTGGATTACGCAATCTAGAGAGTCCCTGTGGGCCTGCCTTTGAGGACTCCATAGTGAGACAGACAGACTGAAGCTCCTGAGCCCTGGTTGATCCCTCCTCCCACTAACATGCGAGCTGTGCTGTTTGCTGGGGGGGGGGAGGGGGAAGAAAGGCACAGGCCGTTCATGCCCCTCGCGGCTTTCTCCAGCCTTTGTGGGTTTCTCAGAATCCCAAGGTAGTAAGTGGCACGCTCCACTCTAAAAGTTACCTTCCTTCCACCCCGCTGAATTTTCCTAAAAGTATTTACTGGGTCACAGACTTGACAAGCCATTTAGTTTCAATTTGTCTTCTTTTTTTTCTCCCTAAAATTCTGGAATGGTAATCTAGTTTGGGAATGATTAGGATGCAGGAGAGGGAAGGGAAGGGAAGTTGCTCCTTCAAAAGGATAGGTCAGGCCATGCCACATGCATACTCCACTGGCTAGCTGGACTCTGTGAGCCTCTCTTTGGCCTCACTCTTCCTAACCTGTAAAAGGGAAGCAATGATACTTTCTTGGAGTTAAATGTGGGTTCAGTTAAATATCTGCTGTAGATTTCAGGCCATAGGAAGAACTCGGCGCTTCCCTGTCCCCCTTTATTCCACAGTCTGATCAGTTCTCATCAGCTGCAGATGTCACTTTTCAAAATGGCTTCATTAATATCCTTAAATTCTAAAAACAGCCCACACTTAAAATTTTAATAAGTATGCTCATTGAATAACGCTACTGAATTAATTTTACTGAGTGAGCCTTTTATGCTCTTAGTTAATAAAAGTCAATGTGTAGTACCTGAGGGTCCTATGAATCTCTTTAACTCTGTTATGGCTAATTTTACAGAATTTCCAGAAATTATAAATGCCAGTGGAAATCCCTGCTTGTTCTTCAGTGCATAGCTCCCTAAGGGCTAGAGCTTAGTACTTCGGGTGAGGGGCTAGACCCCGTGGTCTCTGAGAGCCTGTCAGGGTGGTGCAGTGAGCTGCTGTTGTGCTGACGAGAAAGACTCCCACGGTCGTGATTTCCCAGCGCGCAGAGTTTAAAACCGTGGACTGGCACGTCATCTCCTCTAAGGACTCCTGCTGCTCAGAAAATAAGTTTTTAAATTGTAGTCATTGTAGCATAACTGGCTTGTACTGCAAATGTGTGGAGAAGCTGGGCTTGGATCCCTGCTTGTCCTTGAGGGGAGATGAGCTGTACTTCCCCATATAAGACAGTGATGTGCTGCCTGCCACTCTCTGGCCATCAGTTCTTGAATGAATGAATGAATGAATGAATGAATGAATGAGTAGATGGATGGATGGAGCTGCTGAGGAGGGTTGGTGGGAAAGGAGTTGTCACTGAGTCTGAGGGCTTGAGTTCAGGCCTCAGAGTGCATCTCCCAGAAGGAGCCTTTCTGCAGGTTGTCCTCCGCCCTCCATCCTCCCCACGGCCTGAGCACACACATACATACTCGTTAGACAAGCACAGATGAAGCATCTCGGTCACTGGCAAAGTACTTTTTAGTACTTTTTAGAGCCAGACAGGGTAGCAATGGGCAATAAGCTTCTGTCCATTCTCAGCTTCCCATGGCTATCCCCATCCCACAGAGGCCGCTCTAAGAACCCTTCTTAGATGCACTCCCCGACTTCGAAATCTTAAGTGATGAGATAGTGTCCCCTAAAACACTCCGTATCCGTTTGTCATTCCCTTTCACAGCTGCCAAGTGTTGGGGTTGAAATATGCTCAGCTTACTGTTGGGCCTTAAAGTAGTGCCTGGACTTGGTGTCTCTTCCCCCTCCCGTTTTGAGCTTCTACTCTTTGCCTCGCTTTTCCAGTAATGCACCGGTTTATTGTGCTTCTGGACCCTGGAGCACCACACCACCCTTATGGGAAGCCTCACCTTTTCACTCGCCTCCCGAGAGAGGCACGCCAGCAGAGCAGCTTCAGTATTCTCGGCAAAGCTTGTTCTCACCCCTTAATCTTCAAGATTAAGACCTCGAGCCAGCTGACTCCAGGGTTTCCTCCCCAGCATCTGCCCCTCCGGCTGTGACTTACCTCACCTCGGCCTGTGATGGCAGGCTGGCCACACTGTTCCTCAGGTGATCAGCATCTGGCCTTGCTGGGGCAGAGCTGGGGGCCTCCAGGAGTCATGTCTACACAAGGCCTCTGGTTGGTTGTTCTTCCTGCTGTGACAGAATGCCTGGCAAAAGCCACTTGAGGCAGGGCAGGGAGGAAGGGGGTTTGAGGGGAGTGTGGTGGCGTATGAGAGGTTGCTCACACTGTAGCCAGTCAGGAGGCAGATGTCAAGCAGTGCTGATGGGCGGCCTGCGTGCGCCTTCATCCTTCGCGCTCCACCAGTGCCCCAGCCCGTTCACGTGGGTCTGCTCCTTAGTTAAACTCTCCCACACTCCACCAGTGCCCCAGCCCGTTCGCGTGGGTCTGCTCCTTAGTTAAACTCTCCCACAAGCTCTCCTAGACAGCTCTGAAGCCATCACAGCATCCTTTTTCTCTGACGTCATTGCTTTTCCTGTATGATTCTGCCCCTGCCATGTTGGAGCGATGCATGGAGAGCAGTGGATCAGGTTATGTGTAGCACAGTCAGTTGCCTCCTGTATGGTAGGGAAGTATAACATGTATTAAGGTTCTCTTCTGAAAAAGCCTCTCAGAAGCTTACTTTCTAATAGCTGGTCATAAAAGGCAGAATTGTTTTTCCTGAGGTCAGTCCCTGGAAGCCATCAGGAACCCTGACCCGGCTGTTGAGTGCTGTTCTTTGGATTGACATCATTGTGTCCTGCCTCTGAGAGTCAGCTCTTCTGCGTCTGTGCCTCTTCTCGTCCCTCATACTTTTTCTTCTGGGTGTATTTGTGTGTACCCTGTCCTCTTCGCTGCTCTGACTGCTTCAGTTTAACCTCAGCAGCATAATTTACTGTTCTCGTTATAATTTCAAAGGGTGTAAATGTTTCCCAGCATCCTCTACCTACCCCTGTCGTCCTCACTCAGTGCCGCTGCTGTGTACAGCAGCTCCTCATGCGGGTAGCACACGGGAGCTTCCTGACCTAAGAGTAAGGAACTTCCCAAAGCAGTTCTCATACTTTGCAGATTATTCCTACTATGTTGCTTATTACCATAGTGTTAATAAGCAACTTTCTAATTGTTGGCTCACAAATTGTGCAGTCAGTAGGGGTCGATTTTAAAACTGTTACCCTATATTTCAGTGGATTTTTAGATTCCCACATTCCTATCCCTGATACTCCTCAAACAAATGTTTCTAAAAAGCCTTTACACAGAGCTCCAAAATCTAAAATTAAAATGGACTACCTTAGTCATTCAGAGGCAAAACCCTGAACCGAAATAAAACTATTCAAATCTTTGATTTGCCTGCTGTGTTGTGATACTAATGTACTTTGCTACAGGCATAGCAGTGGGTTTAATTATAGATGCCATGCAGAGTTGTGTGTGTGTGTGTGTGTGTGTGTGTGTGTGTATGCTGCTACTTTTCTAAAATCTGAAAGTGCAAATTCCAACACTCATTCGTCCCCACAATTTTCAGAAAGGGGATTGTGGGTTTGCAATATCCAGTTACTAAACTAGTGTGTGCACTAGTACATTTGAGCTTAAATGAAGTTTGATTAATATGGGGCACTTAAAAATAAGAAACTTCTCCACAGCCAGGCCTTGTGACCTCCAGGCCTTGGGGAATAAAATGGATGATTCAGTCCTGAGACTGGGGAGCCAAAAGGTTTCCTTAATTGTTCTCTTAAGGTTGTAGTAATTGCTCTGTGGTCAGGCCAATAAATCTGGGATGAATGGAACTTTATTCTGTCAGTTAGAATTGTCCCCGATTATGATCCTAGAAGGTGCTTTCTGTGGGATTCATGGTCCCCACCTCCCACCCCCTTCAGCGCTGTATTTCATCATCCTGTATCTCTTTGGTTATGTTTAACATTTTTAACATGTTTTTAACATCAGCTTTTTTAAATAATTATTTAATTGCAAAAGCATTCATAAGTACTTTAAAAGGTGTGAAAAGAAAATTCACAAGTCACACAGGAACAACACCAAAGCCACCTTCACTTTGCAAAGCTAACTGCACTGCCAGCAGCAAATGGGGTGCCTAACCGGTGCAAGAAGCTGGTGGATGCGAAAGCATGCCTTAGACCAGAAGGCAGTGGGTGGGGAGCGATGGACTTAGTATGTCTCAACTTCATCAAGCTCAGGTGTGCCGCCAAGGCATCTGTATGAAACAAGAGACGCGGTAGGGTATACCAGAGAGGTGCATTGCGGCTCTGGAGGTCAGAAAGGAAAGTGGGGGTGCTCTGGCTTGTAACGATGGGTCAAATCTGGGTAAAGACAGAAGCTGGATAAAGGGCTTACAGAGCACAAGGACCAGAAGGACAGAGTTCCAGCTCTCTAGAAGCTCTGTTTAATGGCTGACATTCTAACACGAGACTTGTGTTGCAACAGTGGAGAATTTGGGTCCTTGGGAAAGCAAGGCAAGGAGCTGACCTTCAAGCCTGGTCTTGAAGGACATGGGTAGATGCTTAGAAAGATGGCTACAGGCTGAGAAATCTGTTCAGAACAGATAAATTAGATTTGTTTTAATTATTTAAGTGTGTGTGTGTGTGTGTGTGTGTGTGTGTATGTGTATGTGTTGTGTCTGCACACTCACAAGTTCACTGGTGTGGGGGTATGTCCATGAGTATAGGTGCCTGCCCAGGACAGACGAGGACATTGGATCTCCTGCAGCTGAAGTTGAGGCACCTGTGGATCACCCAACATGAGTGCAGGGAAATGAACCCAGGTCCTTTGCAAAGCAGTGTATCCCTTAAGTGTTGGGCTGGGTCTCTAGCCCAAATCAGATGTGGTCTCTAGCCCAGATCGGATGTGATTTGAAGTTTTAGTTCTGAACAGATACATTGTAGTAATCTGTGTATTGTCATTGCAGGTGAATCAAACATTCCTTCTGGAACAACACAGAGTGGGAAAGCCTTACAGAGCAAGAGTCAGTTTAGGACCATTGCACCAAAACTTGTGCCTAAAGTCCTAACATCCAGAGTGCTACCCTACCCTTCCTCGCTTTCTGACCCAGGGAGTCTGGCTCTAACATCCAAGCCTCTGGGCATGCCCACCCAGAACTATGCTCTGATGCAGGTGGCCGGCCAGGAGGGCACATTTTCTTTTGTTGCTTTGCCAAATGTTGCCTCAGCCCAGGCACTTCAGAAGCCCAGAATGTCCATGCATGAAAACCTTAAACTGCCTATTCCTCGGTACCAACCACTAAGCAGCAAAGGATTAAGAAAGAAGCAGGACCTGAGCTCTCCCAAGGGTGGCTCCAGTGACCCTCCTGGCCCAGCCCAGCTATGTCATTTGACCCCTCCCCCACAAGCCCATCCTGAGCTGCCTCACAAATGTAGCCCATGGAAGCGAATACCTACTTTAAACGCTTCTCCCACCAATGTCAACACCGCTACACTGACCAGTGGGGTTGGCCAAGGAGATTTGAGTCCTCTAGTGACCAACAGCTGTGGAGATCTTGAGTTTCCTGCCATCCCAGCATACACTACGGAGGACTCTTCTTCCCCACAGAGCCTCCCAGCAAGTATGCAGAAGGCAGGTTGTGCCAGGAAGGAGACATCCACTACGCCTGCTGCTGCTGGTGAAGACCCCAAAGAGCAGGTAGCTCCTGCACATACTGTCTTCAGCAGTGCGGCTCAGTTGGTCTCTGTAGCACCCAAGGGTAAACTGCCCATCCTGCCCTTCCCAAGAGTGAAAGCCACAGAGGTGGGCAAAGTGGAGCAAGATGCTGATAATGCAGAGTTGTCTTCATCTGGATGCAGAGCAAACTGTGATGAGAGACTGTCCATCACAGAAGGGTTTGACGCAGCCATGGAGATAGCCAGCAAGATGCCTGCTCTGCCCAGGTCTAAGCAGAGTGCATGTGAAAGTGCCTTCTGTCCTGTCACCAAATTAGATCTCAGCCACAAGGCAAAACCCAGCAGTGGGTTAAAAAGAAGAGGACGAAAATGGAAAGTGCCAGATGAGATTTTAGCATTGCAAGGCAAAAGGAGGAAATGCATTATTGGTATGTGTGGAGATGGCATGGAGAGGACAAGGAACAGTCCCCAAGAAGCCAGAGATCAGAAGCCCAGGGCTGCTTCGAGAAAGTATCGTAGCATTATGCCCAAGCCTGTCATCGTCCTGTCTGCTCTGGCACCCCTGGCATCTCCTGCAGCTGTGCTGTCTCAGGCTCCCAGCAGCCTGGGTCAAGATGTTCTGAATAATGCCCTGCCTCCAAAATGTCTTGGGTCCAAGCAAAGTGACAGCCTTGTCTCGAAGCCCAGCTCTGCACTCAGAAATGGGTTCTCTGGCATTAAGAAGCCCTGGCACATGTGTCCAGTCTGCAACTACCACTTCCAATTCAAGCACCACCTTCTAGACCACATGAATACACACACCAACAGGAGGCCTTATAGTTGTGGAATCTGTCGCAAGACCTATGTGCGTCCCGGCAGCCTGAGTGCACATATGAAACTTCACCATGGTGACAATCGCCCCAAGAAACTAGTGTGCTGTGAATTTTGTGCAAAAGTATTTGGTCATGTCCGAGTCTACTTCGGCCATCTGAAGGAGGTACACAGGGTTGTAATCAGCACAGAGCCCTCCCACAGTGAACTGCAGCCAGGAGACATACCCAAAAACAAGGACAGAGATCCCGGTGTGCAAGGACCTGACAGCTCACTGGAGAGGTAAGTGCTCATGGAAGGGAAGCTGACAGGAACGTCCGTTGTGATTTGAAATGATTCAGATTCAGAAATCTCATGAGGAGTAGTGGTACACGCCTATATAGTCCTAGCACTTGATAGCAAGGCTGCATGAGACCCTGTCTCAAAAATAACAGCAATAACAATATCTTTATCATCGGTAAAATAAGTCACCTCTATCACCCCCTCAGTTCTGTGAAGAATGACCCCATTTCTTGTTGGTTTCTGCTCAGTCACAGTGCTCAGTCACAACTACCCAGACTTGTGTAAGTCAAGGCACAAATTCCAGTTTGGAGTATGTAGAGAACAGTTAGGTAACAGATTATTTTTGTGTCTTAAAATTAAAATAATAGATTAGTAGTCTCTATAAAATAGTTCCCCCAAATTCTGTGTGCAGAATTCTTATCTAACCAGCATCATCTACCTCAGTGCTGTGTGAGGCTGCCCTCCTCAGCAGAGCCTGCGGTGCTGCAACTCACCCTCCACAGGGTTGTTTGTTCCCTGACAAGCCAAATTAACTTTTTCCTATGTCTTCTGTTTTGTAAGTGCTGCTCCTTGACATTATTAAAAAAAAAACAAAAACAAAAACAAAAAACAAGCTCTGTAATCTGGACTGACAAGGCAGGCACTGAGCAGTGATGACCAGGGGAGTGCCCATGGTGTGCTCCGTGCGCCCACAGCTCAGGGGCCTGGGGAATGGGGAGGAGCCTGCCCAGGACCCTGCCCAGGACCCTGGGTTCTTTGCTCCTTGTCCTTATTGTTCCAGTTGCTCTAAATATTTTCTGTTCTGTATTATGATGAATAAAAACAAGACGCCTGCCCAGCTAGCTTTTCCTGTCTTTCGGCTCTTCTTCTCCAGTAGTTCTTCCCATCTCCACCAACGTGCCTTTCCCTAATGTGCCTGCCATGTGCTTAGCTCATCCTGAGAGAAGATGCCCGGACTTCCCTCACGGAGGGCTGGCATAGAAGAGTGGGGCAGTCATCTCCAGCAGTGCCACAGGCTCTCTCGGCAGCTCCTGTCTTGTTACCTAGCCTTCCCGCTGTGTACATCCATGGTATCTGGGAACCAGGGAGCTGGTTCAGCAGGGGGAGATGCAGGACTCTGAACCGGTCCCTGGTGTTCTCAAATTGTATGGCTCTGCAGGTGGCTCTGTAAGTGTCCTGTGTCCTCTGCAGAGCTCGTCCACTCCCTGCCTTCCTAGCATGGTGTTGTATATCCCTCGATGCCAAGCCCTGGCAGCAAGAGATCCAGTTGTGTTTTTCTAGTATATCTTACCTAGACTATTTCCCCCCTCTCCAGGGAAACCAAGTCAAGTTTGGAAGAAGATTTCCTTCTAAACCAGGCAGATGAAGTCAAATTGCAAATCAGATGTGGCCGTTGTCAGATCACTGCTCAGTCTTTTGCTGAAATAAAGTTTCACTTGCTTCATGTCCATGGGGAGGAAATTCAAGGCCGGCTGCAAGAGGCGATCCTGCCAGGCAGCAGATCTGGCGGTCCCCACCTGCAGCGGCACACAGAGAGAAGGGAGCAGATGAAGCCCTACGCCTCCACGGAGGGCTCTCCAGCATTCCCCAGAGCGAAGAGACAGCCAGCCCCTCATCACAACAGAGCAGAGGCTGGCCCGTGGGGAACGGCTGGCCCGCAGCACCCCGCCAGGCTCCTCTGGTCCCGCGCAGGCTTTAACTGCCTGCTCTGTGCTCAGATGCTTGGGAGGAAGGAGGACCTGCTTCTTCACTGGGCGCACCAGCACAACTGTGAGGACCCCAGCAGACTTTGGGCTCTTCTGGGTACATTCTCTAACCAGGGAGCTCCTGAGCTCCCCAGTGAAGCACGGCTGTGACCTGAGGCCATCCAGCCGAAGAGCTGCTGCACCACCTGTCTCACTGTCTGCTGTTAGTATTTAATTGTAAGGATCCAGTACTCCAGGACCAGGGCCAGTGTACAGAGGAAATGTTTGTGTGTAGTTTTATTTTCTTAAGAAATAAAATATGTGCCCTGGATGCATTTTTCTAACATATGTCTCACTTTAAAATTCCATGCATTCTCCAATATCGTAGACTTTATTTAATAATAAATATATCAAAATTAGGAAATTGAAATATAAAGAATATTGTTCTCAATTGCAAGCTTTTGAGTATGTGTGGTGTGTGTGTGTGTATGTGTGTGTGTGTGTGTGTGTGTGTGTGTGAGAGAGAGAGAGAGAGAGAGAGAGAGAGAGAGACTGGAAATATATGTACATGTGTTCTTATGTTGATGCTATTTGATTATATTTATTAACAGTTAATTCTGTAACTGTGGAATATAGTCCCAACTGTAGTATAAAGTATAAACTGTAGTATAAATGTTGATATTTATTGGTCTCTGGTTTATTTGCATATGCTCTAGAACAGTCTTTTTAAAAATGTACACTCTACCATAACATAAAGATGTTTTCAAGATACATTTTTTTTTAATTTTTGTTGTTTTCTTCAATGTGCATTGCTTTGCCGTCAAGTCTTCTAGTGTTCCTTCTCAAAATAATAGGAACAAATAGATACTTCAGCTAATAAAAAAAAAGTCATTTTCAGGAATTCTTTGTGACCGGAAAATTTACAACCCAGAGAGTTATTTTCTGAGCAGAGGGGTCTCAGCTCTGTGCACGTGGCCAATCCTATTCTGTTTGCCAGGCACAGGCTTGAGAATGTTCCCAGAAATGGAGAAAGATTTGAATGAATAAGCTACTAAGCCTTGCATCACTTTTTAAGCATCTAGCTGTGCATAGGCGCCTGGTGGCTGTAGCAGTGCAAGCAGGAGACTCTTAGTGCTAACAGTTCTGCCAACCTGTGAAAGAGATTTGGTTTGGATTCCCACAAGCATTTTGCCATGATTTATCCATTGATCACCCTCAACTCAACTTCAGAGAGATCGCAGCCGCCCCCGAGTGTTTGATGCTTTCAGACCCTTCCATTAGGTGACTGTGTGTCTACCTGTACCACTCAATGATTTTGCTAGTTTTTAAGAATATGTATTATAAAGATTATAAAACCTATAGTCTCTCAAGAATACCGTTTGAATTCAAACTCTGAAATGATTCATAGACCATCCAGTCCCTGAGGTACAGGGCAGGATTTCAGAAAAGCTGGCCTGTTGGCCAAGGGCAAAATGGCCATTCTGGTAGATGCATACCTCACAGACAGAGCTATGTTTGGTGGCACTTTGTGCAGCTCCCACTTAGCCACAAGCCCTTGGTGTAGAGATCAACAGTCTCTGGAAATGGGTGGCAAGCTGGGCGAAGAGAATAGAGGTGCGCAGAAGGGACGCTGAGCTCCACAGTCTTCCAGACCGTGGGTCAGGGCAGCAGCTGAAGTTGCTGGCACCGATTCGTGGCAGAGGGACTAGGGTCACCCACAGAGTATGTCTAAGACTCTGTGACCTGGGGACATAGCCTCTCTGGTGGAGTGCAGGCTCCTGGGCTCAAGCCTTTGAAGAGGGAGAGCTGGAAGTGGCCGTGTGAAAAGACTGCTTCAGATGTCGCCCTGAGAAAGTGCCCCTGAGAACAACGCCCGTGTTCTCTGGCCCTTTAAACCAGGGCTTTGTCTAGAACGAGGAGAAGACAGCTCACACTGGGGAGCGAGGAACTGAGGTGGGAGAGATGCCCTTGGATATTGGCACAGTTCTAGCTTGTCCTTCCATAAAGCCCATGAGGGGTGGAAAAGATTACTTTGTCTCTTTGCCTCTGTGACCTGGAGAGAAGTTTCTTTTCCAGGGCTCTAGCCACTCAGTAGAATAACAGTGATGACCCCCTCACGAAGTGGCCAGGAAGAATACTTGAAACACATGGCGACAGGAGGTTGGCATTTGTTTGTGCTTTGGGCCAGATCTGAAGGAGGGACATTATAGCATATTAAAGAAATCACTGGAAACAGCCCAGATAGCTCTGAGAAACAGACGGAAAGGTCAGGAAGGACAGAGAAGCAGAAGGATCCCCATCTCTGTCTAAGAAGCATTTATGAAGGTGGGCACTCCAGATCTGCCCCTTGGCCCGCCTCTGCTGAAGCAGTGGTCTTTCGCACATACCACCCAGATGCTGGTTTGAGATCATTAGCCTCTTGAGGACAGGACTGATCCTTTGTCAGCCTGGAGTCCCACAAAAGCTCATGCTATGCAGGAAATAGCACACAGATCCTTGCTAGGGGAGGAAACGTCTACATCAGCTAAATGTAAATTTGTCACTTTGCATTTTTTTTTTTTAATAAAGTGCCAAACCTGTACGTAGCTAGGACGGCTTTGAAGCAAATTGGGTCTTCATCCTAGCACTTTAATTTTGTTAATGTCTTTGCTTCTCAGAAAACTGTCCCAAAGCCAGACTCCCCCCCCCTTCTTTTGGCCGTAAATTATTTCTGAGAGTTAGAGCATTTTCTGATTTGTTCTGTTTTATTCCTTGTCATGTTTATTCATGTCCCTTTTGTTGCACTCTCTGGCTCCTGGAGCTCTTCCTGGTTTAGCCTACCCTCCTCTGCTGAACTGTTCCTCATATGGAAGGATGTCTCTTCATCTGCACACAGTAAATAACTGAGCCTGGGCGTGTCCCACGGCCGGAACTCTGGCTCCAAACTGCAAACCCCTCCTCTCCCAGCTGTGCGGCTCCAGTTCTCTGTGAGCGGGTGACATGATTGTTGGCAATAAACGTTGCCCTTGGTTTATTTACTGAGAGGCTCCAATCTGGATGGGGCTGTTCCATTCAAGTGCCTGCATGCTTTGTTCTATGCATGTTTTATAGAGTCTTCTTGTTTTTACTGAGCTCCCGAGAACAAGAGGATTTGCTGGGTTGAACAGCCTAGGGTTTCAGCTTCAAGTCCTGCTGGACAAGGCAGCAGCTGATCCAGGCTTCGGTGCTGGCTTGTGTGCCTGAACTGTCTCCAGGAGTGTGACTTCAGGGGGAGACTTCTCATGCTTACCCTGGATGGTGGAGGTTCCATCAGGAGACCACGAGCCCTCTTTCTCAGGTGTACTGTGGAGTCAGGGTCAGGTGCAGACACTGTGTGGGGAACCCATCACAGTGACCACAGAGCACTTGTGGAAATGCCTCGGGATACTGTTTAACCTTAGGAAGCTGTGGGGAAAACCAAAGGTAGCAGCCGAAAGTGCTGTCACAACCCCTTGTTCTAGGCTTCATCAGGTAAAGTTAAGCAGGTTCCAGTCCCAAATGCCCCCATTTCTGTTAGCCGTTAACAATAGGTCATGTTATTTTTGATAGACCAAATACCTATTCAGTAGTCAAAACTTTTTTAAGTACCTTTCTCATTAGGCATGAATTGACTCCATACCAAAAGGCTGGCACGGAGAAGAACTCAAGTCTGCAAGCCTCAACAGACATGACAGAAAGGGCAGTCTAACCCATTGTCACCCAAGTGTCAGCGCTGGTGCACAGAGATGACCCAGTGCACAGATGTGACCCAAACACAGGTATTGCCAACACTCTGAGGCTCTGGCTGTTGGGTAAATGTAATGTGTGCCTCCACTACCCTGTCTGCAATGAAGCACCTTGATGACATTTGTCATGGGATGTATGGAGCCAAGCTTTGACAATGTTTATACCCAAAAAGTTACCTCTAATGCCATGAAATCCGGCTTTCACGGGTGCTTGTTTCTCAGTCACAGTACCAGGCATCAAGCCAAAGCCTCAGCACAGGCAAGGCAAATACGCTGCCTCTCACACGCAAGCAGTCCAGTCCAAACAGTGTTCGCAGAAGGAACAGGCCAACAGTGTAACATCACGATGTGACTGAGGAACTTGTTGACAATCATGAGTCCAGTCTGGCACTGGGAGGCCAGACCCAGTGTCTAGACAGGAAAATGGCATGGATATGTTGATCTACCATTAGTAGAAAGAAATTGGACAGCATAAAATTCAAAAGGCATAGACCTTTTAATCCACGGATCCCACTTCTAAGAGTACATGAGGACACAGGCGAACAACAGGTCCCTGAATTTTTGTTTCTAAGCGAAAGACTGGGTACAACTCATCAGAATGGGCTAAAAAAGTGTTACAGTACTACGCATAATGGAAGACTATGTACATTAGGGTTCTCTAGAGGAACAACCTAAAGAATGTATATATACATTGGTATATATACACATATGTTTCTATATGTTCATATGTGTGTATATATGTATATATTCTATAAGTATATATATAATACATATGTGTGTATATATACATACATATGTATATACACTGCGAAGGGATTTATTAGAATGGGTTACAGCAGTGGTTCTTACCCTGTAGGTTGTGACTACCTCAGATATTCTGCATATATCAGATATTTACAGTAGGTAAATAATAGCAAACTTACAGTTATGAAATAACAATGAACTAACTTTACGGTTGGGAGTCATCACAGCATGAGGAGCCGTACTAAAGGGTTGTAGCATTAAGGCTGAGAAGCGCTAGCTTATAGGCTACCGTTCAGCCAGTTCAGCACTGGCTTTCTACCAACAAGAAGGTCCAAGAATCCAATAGCAGTTTGGTCCATGAGGCTGGATGTCTCAGCCGGTCTCAGGTATACAATGGAATCATGAAGTAGTCTCTGGCGCTAGTGAAGGAATGAACTTGCCAATGAGAGCAAGCGTCCTTCTTCCTTTCTTTGGTATAGGCTGCCGGCAGACAGTGTGGCCTACATTAAAGGTAGATCTTCCTGCCTCAAAGATCTAGTTTAGAAATGGGACATTCCACTTCAATGTCTTAAGAAGACAACTCCCTCACAGGTGTGCCCAGCCACTTAGGTATTAGTTAATTCCAGATTAGTGAAGTTGAAAGCAAGAATAGCTACCACACTGACCTTTGGAGTAAAAGATTGAAGTAGCCCATCACGTGTTAAAATATGTAATATGGGAAAGAAGCAGTGCATATGGTGTTCCTGTTTGTTTAATGTAATATTTTAATATCTGAAAATACCATGCATGCATAACACGTTTTGACCAGTCGTCTCCCTCCCCTAACTTCTCTTGAGTTATGCCCTACCCCCTCCAAGCTCGTGTCCCCCTCTTTGTTTCTCAGAGCCCACCACGTCCCCTTTGTGCTGCACATCTGCGCTTGGCCGTGTGCTCCTCTACTGGAGTATGGTCAGTCTGCCAGGGGCCACACCCTTAAAGAAATCATCTCTTTCCCATAGGAGCCATCAGCTTGCCCATAGCCCCTCAGCTAGGGGCGGCCACTGCTGAGCCTTTCCCGGCTCCATGTTGGAATGTCGCCTGGCTTGGTCATGTGCAGGCAGCCACGGCTGCTGGGAGCTTGTGAGTGCAGCTGCCCTGGCTTTTGGTCTATTCTCCCCCAACTTCTGGCTCTTCCAATCTGCCCCATTTTCCAAGATGATTTCTGAGCTCTGTGGCGAGGAGAATGCTATTAGATGGCCAGTGTGTGGCTGAGCACCTCACGGCCACGTAATGTCTGCACTCTGACCACTTGTGAAATGCTGGGTCAACTGTACAAAGAACCTCTGGTAACACCTGAGAGCTGTGCTTATCTGTGAGTCTAGAGATACGAAGCCGGAGGGCAGTTTGCCACTAAGCTCATTTAATATAGTAGTAGTAGATTTACCTTTTGGGCCTATGAGTTCCCCAAACATGGGGTCTTGACCAGATTTACAGCACCAGGCATGTGTTTCTGACTCTCGAACAGGTCTTAAGTCCAATCAGAAAGCATTCTGTTATCCCATGGCATTCGTGTGACTGTCGTACCCATGCATGCCTCGCCACTCAAGTCACTATTGTCACTCAAAATGTTCACAGCTGGGTAGAACTGTGGACTCTTCGTCGCCAGTGGCCTGCAAGAGAGCACCTTCCAGGATCATGTAAGCTTGCTAGTGGGAAGCTTCCGTGTCAGTGCCAGCTTGAGTTGTCCATGTCCTATGCCAGATTTGCATTCGTAAATGGAGGAAGAAATACATATAGGCCTAATTTACACAGAAAATGTACAGAGGGTGACTTTAGGAAAGGGGTTCCAGGAGGTGGGTGGGGGTACATGTTCTCTTTGTGGGAATGTTTTTGCTACCTTTGTTTTTATTGGGAAAAACAAAACCTAGCTTTAGGAGCTGGAAGATGCCATAGCGGGCAAAGTCCATGATATGGAAGCATGGTGACCTGAGTTTGGATCCTTAACACTTAAAAAAAAGTAAGGCACATGGACATAGGTCTTTAACCCCAGCACTGAAGGAGTAGAAAGAGATCCTAGGGCCTCAGTGGTAGGCTAGTCCAGACTTATCAGTGCGCTCCAGGCTCACCGAGAAGCCCTTTCTCAGATAATGAGGATTAGATTGAGCAGGGTAGGCAGCGCTGACCTCCAGCCACTGCACGTGCATGTACAGAAACCACCCACACTCAAACTAAAGCCTGCTGTGAAAAGATAAAAACCGCTTCCCTTGACTGGGGCTTAACGCTACAGTCATCATTGAGGCAGACAGACCCCAGCCAAGTTATGAAGGGAGGAATTCCCTTGCCAGTCAGCCGCATCTTCCCGCCTGAGGTCACTGAGTGACTGTCCCACGGAGCACAACCCACAAGAAAGCCAGATTGCTCCACCCAGCACACACAGTTTTTGCTTCATAAAAGTAGCGCACACTGCGGACACTCTTCTTCTGCGTCACTGGTCCTGACGGCGAGGCTGCTCCAGATGGACGTTAGGATCCGCTGCTGAGCAAGGACAGTGGGAATAAATGCCACAGGCATTTGGCTCCTGCTGTCTTCCTAGGCAGCAAGGCCCCTCCAGGCTCTTTGATCCTCCCTCGGGTTCCTGCTGTTGGGGCCTCCTGGGTAATTTTTACAGACTTGCAGGTTATGCTCAACAGAATTGGGGTGCCTGTGGCTAGCAAGCCTTTGGCACCCCTGCTTCACAGTGCCCTGGGCATCCCTACTATGCCATGTTGTGCATCTGTGAAGCCATCCCTTGAGGACTGTCCCACCTGGTAGCAGTTGCCAGCTCTGGATGGGACTTGAAATCATTTCTCATCCTAAGTTGAAATAGCATGGCAGAAACCAATCCAGAGAACACAGGGACTCTGGCAGTTGGGTCCACAGCCTTTCTTCTCTCCTTTACAAAGGAAGCCACACACACACCCCACACCCCACCTCGCAAGTTTTAAGCAGATGGGCCTGCCTCTCTCCTCCAGCTTTGCCTTGGGCTGAGTATCCTGCTACCAGGCCAGCAGGGCCACAAAGGCAGAACGGAATGTTCTTGAAGAAGAGGTATCTTGCATTTCAAAGTGCTCTCTATCTTCTTGTTTTCTCCCCAAGAGAAGATTCTGGACTTAGACTGAGTCTCTGTGGTGACAAAATGCTACTGTGTCTTGGCCTGTGTGGTGCTGGGAGCCCCTATGGCATGAAGCCTTTTTGCTTAGCTCTTGCTTGGCCCAGTCATTCCAGTGTACTGGCTAAGTAATTCACATATTCCTGCAGGTGCTCGCCAGCAGTTCCCCTCCCTCTCCCCCTCTCCCCCTCCCTCTCCCTCTCTCTCTCCCCTCTCCCCTCCCCCTCCCCCTTTCTTCCCTCTCCCTCTGGGTTAGCAGGTTGGCTTAAAGAGTCTAGCTATGCTTTTCCATTTTAAGGCTATCCCCAGTTCCCAGTAACTGTGGGGTGTTAAACCCACAGGTCCCCTAAGACCTTCCCTATCATGAGAACACAGCCCCTGGGCACTCTCACACATGTGGAGAACAGCCCCCCACACACACCCCTGTGTGCCCCTGTCTGGACACTGGCTCAATCTACCAGGCTGACGCAGAGCAATTAGCATGGCCACAAGAGGCCTGCACTTTAGCTTGGTGTAGTAACTTAGGGGTGGCAGCCACCAGGCCGTGCTCTTCCATTTGTGCACAGATGGAGGAAGAGAGTTTGGCTCTTGCAGTTGGAAGAAGACGTGAGGGAGAAGGAAATGGACAGGTGTTAGCCCCAGCTGGGTGTTTCTACCTTGCTTCTCCTCTGTGTGCTGAAACACCACATCAAACACATCTTCTTAAAGGAGAAGTGACTGTCGCACTGTTCGTGAGTATTGCTAGGGAGACGGCTCAGGTAGCAAATGCTTGCTGTACAGGTGTGAATTCAGTCCCCAGCACCCACAGCAGAGGGCATCTGTAAGTGTGGAAGCAGGGACAGGAGACTCCCTGGGGCATGTTGGCCAGCCCACCTAACCAAATCAGCCAGTTCAGGAGGGACCCCACCAAAAAGAAGGAAGGTGGAGCATGGTCGAGGGGAAATTCAATAACAACCTCTGGCCTCTGCACGAGTGCACCCACAAACAAACAAACAAATAACTTAACTGCCAAAGCATTGTCGGGGACAGGCTTACATAAGTATCAGCAAAGTTCAGATGCTTTTCTGGGCCCATATATTCACTGAGAACTTTATTCAGTGACAGTTGTAGAAATTTTCCAAACCATAAAGTTCACTGCCATAAGAGACACCAGTGGCTTTCTGTTGACAGTTCCAGAGAAAGAATCCTAGGACTGGATGGAGCCATTTGCTAGAGTTGAGGCGGAAGGTAGGAGATCGTGCTACTGCATCTGAGTCATAGATCCTATGAGAGAGCGAGGCCATGCTATGCTGTGGCCATCGGGATCACAGGAAACTCACTCAGAAAGAGCAGAGGTCTTCTATGGTTGCAAGGAGCTCCCACCGTGTCCAGCAGGACCCTACATGCACTCCCACATGAATAGACTCTTATTTAATAACCTCAAAAAGCCATGGGGCTACGGCTGGTGTCAGAACTCAGAGAGGTGAAGAGCGAGCCATTGCTGAGGTGAGGACGTTTACCCAGTCTCCTGGAAAGGTGGCTCTGTGCAAGCCCCCTCCCCACCCAGTGCACACAGTACTCAGGCAGCATGCTGGGAGGTTTCATTTGGGCCTTTTACACCCGGAACTCTGCAGTCTGGATGGCATCCAGTCATTGTCTGGCACTTACTTGCCCATTTCCTAAGGACCGTCTCCAGTCGGTGCCAGCACAGCCCACGGCAATCCCTTAAGCCATTCCCAGGTCTGCTCAAGTTCATGGACATCCTTGGGAGAATGTCTTAAACAGAAGACAGAGAGACAGTAAGCGAACAGCGCAGTGCGGCTGGCGCTCACCATCTATCCGCCCCTCCTCATGCCGCTCAGCCCATCTTATTTCTCCTTCAGCCATTCGTGTGTGACAGACAGTTCTCCCAGGCCACACACCACCCTCTCCAGATCGCAGATCATCAGGAAACTTGAGTGAAAATAGTTATTGCTCAGGCTGAGGGCACGTTTCAGCGACCCTTCCCTTCCTGCCCCCAGCCTATTCCTCCTTGCTTTCTCCTGTGGAAAGAGATCCCACTCTCCAAGCCTCGTGAAAGATGAAGTGTTCCCTAGGAGACCAGGCCCACCAAGGCCCCCCTATGCACGCCAGACATATCATGAGCCCGCCCCTCCAACCAAGACATAGCTTTCAAGCAGCCCCAAGCTTGGAGCCTACCCTGTTACTGCCTCTTTCCCTGTCGTTGTGGAGAGCCCTGGGCTTGTATTTTGATGCTAATTCCACTCCTCAGAGGGGCTGCAGATGAGGAGTTGCCTTGTGAACCTTCTCCCCACCTTAACTTTTCAAATAAAGACTTGAGCCAATGATTGGGCAGGAGGAAGTGGGAGGAGCTGAGAGTCTAGAGGAGGAGCGAGGGGGACAGGAAGGGGAGGAGCTACGGGAGATCAAGGGAGAGGGGGCAGGGAGAGCAGCTGGGGGCCTGGAGAAACCGCAAGTTATATGGGATAATATAGATGGAAATAAAGTAGTGTAGGGGGAGATCTGCCCAATCTAGACTTGTAGCTTGTTTTGTTAACTGATTGAGTTTAGCTTTCTTTTACCGGGGAATTGGGTTGGAAACAAAGTAGCAACATTTACCCTCTCTGCACTCACTTAACAGTGAACTCTGTTCAGGTTCCAGTTCTTTGCCCTAGAACCCAAGAGACTAGAAACTTGAGTGGCTGGGACTCAGAGCCACGCCTATAAAAACACCCGGCTCCTGCGTGACATAATGGCTGAGGAGTGCCCAGGCATCTCGGACCGCACCCTCCAGGGTGGCCGGATCCCGCTAGTCTTAACATCGAAGCATGCTGTTCATCTTACCTCAGACTCTCACTCTGGGAAACAGAACCTACGTGAACCAAGGGCGCGCTGGTATGAGCTTGGCTCAGCGATGGCTCCTCAGGTCAGCTGTCTGCAAAGGGCAGAGCAATGAACTGTGTGAACCTCACTGTGCGCACACTTCAATTCCAGGGCTGTGAACGTCACAGCTGAGGGTGGAGGACATACCACGAGGAACCTCAACAAAAGTCCCCAAGAGGCAAAACAAATGAAGAGTAGCCATCTCTGTCCCACAGGCTAGCCCCGACAAGTGCCAGGTCTTACAGGCACTCATTCTCCAGAGTAGGAGCCATGTACGAACTGCCCCCCCCAACCCCCACCATTTGGAACTGAACTTCATTAGAATTTCCTTGCTCTTGAAAGCGATGCAGTTGGCGGGCCATCTTTCAGCACTTGACTGCATTTTCTCCACTCTCATACCTTCCTGATGAATTAAGTGCTTATGGAAGGCGAAGGCTTGAAAACACAAGCAGCCAACTCTCTCCAGGGATCTGCTTGCCAGACGTGGCCAAGGCAGAAGCACCAGCCTGGGGCCGGTCGCCCGGCGCTCATCCCCGGCGCTGAGCGCAGGCTTCCCTGAGCTCGGCAGTAGGTAAGTGTCCTCTTCCCCACGCCAATCCGAACAAGGCCTTCTAATTGAATTCAGTTGTCGTCTTACACTTCCTTGCTGGCCACAAAGCAAGAATATATTGAACGCGTTTCATCCGTCATCCAAGAACTTGAAACGGCCTTGTTATTTATTACCAGCTGACTTGGGTTCACCTTTATCCCAGTTTTTTTTTTTTTTTGATGAAATGTGAACAATGTAATTAAAACAATCTAGTCACATTATCTGTTTGAATTGGTCCCTTTCCAGGAAGAAAAAGAGGAGGTGGCTACAGTACTGCCTCTTTTGCTGAGCGTGTCATCCTCCTCACGAAACACATCTGTGTCTGCTCACCAAGAGCATTCTGCATGTCACCGGTGGCTTAACAATTACAAAATATTGTAATTAAATGTCTGAATGCTCCCTTCTCTTTCCCATTACAAATGATAGGGGGAGTTGATTAATTTCTGCTGTTTCTTTCCTGTGCCGCTCACCTCCAGGGGAAACAGCCCGCGGAATGCTGAAGCCCAGAGCCAATTAAACTGCTGCCCTGCCGCCGCCGCCGCCGCAGCGAGCCCAGGATCCATTTTTCAGGGGAGGCGCAAGCAAGGTTGTCAAGGCTCTGGGGCTCAGCAGCCCTGAGCGCCTGCTGCAGGACGTAGAGGGCGGTCTATAGATACTGCAACATGAGAGGGAAGGGAATCAAGTGATAGATTAATTAATGACCTAGGCACACACCAAGGTGCAGGCTTCCGGAGTGCAGCTTTTGGGAAAACCATGCTTCCTGGGACCGCTTTCGCTATGGGATGACCAGGAAGAGGTAATTGGCTATGCACGGGCACCGTACGGAGAGAAATAAAATCTCTTAACTAGCAGAAGGGGAGAAACTGCCCAATAGAATTTGCCTTTGAGCTAAATAAATGCAGAAGCCAGTCCTTAGGTAAGCTGTCAGGCCAGAAATTAGCAAACGGGGCCGAGGATGGAGGCGCCTTATGTTGAAAGGCGGGTATTAACATTTCCCCAGACGCTGCGCACCGACGGCTGGAGGGCCCTGAGTTTCTAGCCTCCAGAGGGGGATGATGGGTAATCCTGGGCTCCGCTTTCCCCTCCCTGACTTTGCAATTAAATAAACAAACAACCAGCACGCCAGCCCAAGCCTACAGTATAATTAGGATCTAGCAAATGAGTTGTCAAAAGAGCGCTGCCTGTGTGTCCCTGGAGGGAGGCTTGGTGCCAGCCTGTTTGTTTTCGAGAATTTAAATGGTTCTCCCCTGCTGAACAATGACTGCCAACCCCAAATTTGCCACACAGATGTGGTCTTTACTGCAGAGACCTTTGGTTTCATCTTGTTCCTCAACCTAAAATAGGTCTTCGACATGTAATACAGAAGCCATGGTCTTTCATCAACTCCAATCTACACAGCAATCAAACACCAAGCTTGTGGTGTCTGAAGCCCCGGTCTTAGGGAGCCTGCTGTCCACCCAACGGTTCTCCCACGCCCAGCCCCTGCCTGGGCTAGGAGTAGTTTACTCCATGGCGGCTGCACCTCTGCCACCTCATGGTTCAGCCACAAAGAAATCTGTGAGCCCAAATCTTTGTAGGTGCTCCCTTGAAGTTTAGCAAATAGTATATTTATGTTCCCTGAGTAATGACTAGCTAGGTTTTTTTTTCCTTCTGGAATCCATCTCATCAGTAGCCAGGAAGTGGGCAGTTCTGCATCCTTTGTACCTACAAAGGGCGCTGCCTTTGATGCTGTCTTCCATCTCAGGGTGGTCATCTTCCAGATGTTTGCCCGCAGTGTGTTTGCACCAGAAGGAGAGCACTTCTGTGGGACCCAGAGCTCCTCCAGATACGAGCCAGCCTGGAGACCTGATGGGACACGCTGTCCCGTCATGCCTGAGTTGGGACACAATAACTCAATAGGGTATCTATTGACCCTGTGGCCCCCACATAGTCAGAAATCTGATGACAAGTCACCCATTCTTGCAAGAAGACAGGTGTTCTGGGCAGGAAGGCCCTTAGTGACACTAACTGCCAGGGCATACAGGACACCTGGGTCCCTCCTGGCCTTGCTGTGGCTTAGCATCTCCAGCCAGTAGCATCTTGAAACATCTCTACCCACCTGCTTCTGGAGAGACCAGGCTGACCTCATGCCTAAGACTCTCTTTAAGCCAGACACTGGTAGTTTGTCCCCAACAGCCATGGGCAGAGGTGAAAAGAAAGGAAGGGGTGGAAGTAATTTAAAAAAAAAAAAAAAAAAAAAGCATAGGTCAGGAGAGGGTCCTTGTGCCCCCTGAGACTGGTCCAGACAGGCCCCAGAGCCTGGGTCCTGCCCCTCCTTGATCCAGGAAGAATCACAAACAACTGGGCCAACTGTGCTGCCTCAGCACCAACTCGCACAATGAATGATGCTTGACCCAGCCCAGATTCTCCATCTTGGCGCTTTGAAGAAATTTCCCATTACAACTTGTAAAGCCCCGCGGGATTTATGGCCAGAGAGGACTGTGTGTTCGGGGATTAAGCTGTTTGCTATGCCAGCCCTGCCTCGCTCCCCCACCCATCACCCGGCAACCAATGGCAGGTTCACTCCTAAAATCCCCCAAGCTCGCCTGAAATGGAGCTCACTCCAGACTAGGAGATAAAATGGGATTTAGAGGCAATGCATTTTCCAGCCGGGCCTTATCTAGATTGACTGCTCCATTTTTTCAGCCAAGACTGAATGCAAAGGCTAATTACCATCGTGTGTTACCTGAGATTACAGGGTTGTGTTCCAACTAATGACACCGTAAGAACCAAGCACTGGTTAATATTTAATCAGTCTCTTGCCTTAACAATTGGATAAATGAGGTGTGTAATCACACAATTATAAAAGACATTTCAGATAGGAATGGGACTAATGTTATTAATACTGAAGGCAAGGGCTGATGGGAACGCAGCACCTGGTCATTTCACAGATATTACCGCAGAGGACCCTGGGCGAGGGCTCTCCTTCGCGGAAGTGTTAAGTGTCATTCCAGCATAAGCTTTCTCTCTTCCTTCTGGACCATTACACATGGACTATCTTGACCAGATATCTCTCTGGCTTTCTGGATTTCTCTAGAGTCTTTAAATGAGACAGGCTCCAGAGTTTTCTGGCTTACTTTCTAAGGGTGATCCCTACCCAACAGCACTCTGCGCCGAGAGGCGTCCCATGGCTTGTTTTTATTTCATTATTTTTAGTACTGTCTTTCTGTTGCCATTGGGGAGAGAAGGAGCCATCGCCCAAGGCCAGCTCTCGGGTCAGTACTTGTTACCACCCACCCGCCCTCAAACACCCCCGCCCCGCCCCATGCAGGGCTCAGACAGAGCCACTGCTGATGTCCCTGGGTGCCATCTGCCTTCAAAGGGAGCAGGGTTGGTGGTCCCCTGTGCAGCATGCTCTCGGCCTCAGCCCTGTGCTCTCCCACGGGCCGCTGAAGCTTCTTGGTAAAGGAAGTGTGTGCATTCCTGTGTCCAGGTATGGAGACCTGAGCTCGGCGCCTGTGGAGGAGCAGTCAGTCTGCTGGTGTTCCTCGTGGCTCTACCTGCAGGACACAGTCAAGAGCACATTTATTTACGTGTGTATGTGGAGACGGGTCCAGGCATGTTCACATGTACACATGCTGGTCTTCAGTGGAGGCCAAAAGTCGACATGGGGTGTCTTCCTCTATTGCTCTCCACGTTATTCTTTGAGACAGGGTCTCTCAATCTCTATCTTGCTATTGACCAAAGGGTAACTAGATGCCAAGCCCACAAGATTTGTCTGTGTCCAACCCCTCAAACCCCGGGCTATAGTCACATGCCATCATGCCCGGCAGTCACGTGTGTACTGGGATCCACACTCGGGTCCTCATGCTTACACAGCAAGCATTTTCCCCCACAGAGGCCCCGCACAGCACAGTCAAAGCACACGGTTGTTTTCAAACTCCAACTAGTGACATCATGGGCCCAGATCGTGGCCAATGATCATGATGCAGCTCTATGACAGCATCCGTGTGTCTCGTGTGGGAATTTCGGCAGGTTTGCCCTGCCTCAGTGACGGCGTGGCTGAGAAACACGCAGGACAGCACCAAGCCCTTTGTGACGTGTCCCTGCTGTCCCCAGTCTCAGCCCACTCTTCCTCACTGGGCCTTCATTGAAGGGCAGTTCTCGCCTAAGTAAGGAACATTAAACTGAAGCTGAGGCACTTTGGAATTAAAGGAGTCATTTCTCCACCAAAATCCCCGGCAACAGCCTGGGCTTGGCTAGCCAGGTGAAAGTGGCCTGTCAGAGCTTTTCTGTGACTGTGAAAGGAATCGCCAACTTTGGCCGGTGACTTTCACGGCCAGTAGGCACCCTCTCTGCTCTCGGTGGATGGTCCCGTCACTCGGTCCCAGTGTAAGAGGGCAGGCTTGGCAGAGCCGCTGAGTATCACAGCAGCTGCAGGTACCGCCTGACTGGATGAAGCACTGAATCACCCACTCACCCACGCGCTCACTCACCCACTCACCCATTCACCCACTCACTCACCCACTCACCCACTCACTCGCCCACTCACTCACCCACTCACTCACACACTCACTCACCCACTCACTCACCCACTCACTCACTCACCCTCCCACTCACTCACCCACCCACTCACTCACCCACCCACTCACTCACCCACTCACTCACCCACTCACTCACCCACTCACTCACCTACTCACCCACTCACTCACTCACTCACCCACCCACTCACTCACTCACCCACCCACCCACTCACCCACCCACTCACTCACCCACACACTCACCCACTCACTCACTCACCCACTCACTCACTCACTCACCCACTCACTCACCCACCCACTCACCCACCCACCCACTCACTCAGATCTGCTCCCTGCTCCCACTTTCCACCCAATGCTGCTTCTGAGAATGCCAGGGAGTGGTCGGCGTCCCCTACCCAGCCCTGACCTACCTCAGGTAGGTTCTGTAACTCACCTGGGGAGTGACAAAAGATCAGAGCAAGCCAAACCGTGTCAGTCCTCAGGATGGTGAAAGCATGGATCATGGGAGGGCGTTTAGTATCCGCACTCAAAAGGACTAGGCAGGTAGATCTCTGTACGTTTGAAGCCAGCTACTCTACAGAGTGACTTCAGGGACACATCGTGAGACCCTGTCAAAAAAGAAGGAAGGAAGGAAGGAAGGAAATTCTGGACTGTGGTATATAGTTCAGCTCAGGACTTGCCGAGTATGTGAGGCTCTTGGTAGTGGGTCCTAGCTCACTGGCATGCTCTCATAGGGAATTATGGGACTTGAGCTTCATCTTGCTAACTTCATTTTAGCTTTTGCTGTGGTCCCCACTTGCCACCATGATATGCCGCTCACCACAGTCCCCCAAGGTCTATGAGTCTTCCCAGGCATGGACTTTCGATAGCTCCAAAGCTGTGAGTCCAAATAAACCTTAATGAGTTGATTTTTTTTTTCTCCTTACGTTGTTACAGTACCGGGAAGTTGAGATAGGCAGTGTAAGGTCCTCACCTGAGCTGGAGTCCAGGTCACCTGCCTCCACTTACCTCGGGGTGCAGACACTGAGGGATGGCCTTTCCCATAAAATGCTGCTTTGTCATCCTGCTCCTGAGAGGACCTGAACTAGAAAGACTCGGAGGCTCGCCGTCTGCTTGATCTTTTACCGCCAACCAAAGGAGTCTCTTGGTTCGCTCTAGCTGCTCACTGTGGGCACCACTGTCCCAGTTCTCTGGGAGAAATTAGGTGAGCGGTCCCTTCAGAAAGAGGGGCACCGACAAAATATGGACAGAACTGCCCATAGGGGCCACAGTGAATTAGATCCAGGCGTTTTGCTTCTAAACCTTGGAAGTTTCAAAGACCTAACCAGTATGAACATTCCCTCTGAGAGGTCCCAGGACTTGACTAATGCTATAACAACTGTGTGTGTGTGTGTGTGTGTGTGTGTGTGTGTGTGTGTGTGTATTGGGGGTAGGCGATGCCTTGTTAGTCACATATATTATTCAGTTGAGCATTTATTCTATGGCCTGTTGGAGCACTACTCTGCAAATAGATTTAGAGAGGCAAGTCCCTGAAACAAAAGGCTAACCCCAAACTGCTTTCAGTTGGGTGTGGTTCTCTCCTGACCAGGAGGCCAAGGCCTGGCTGAGGCATGAGAAACCATGGGCTAAATTGGCAAGAACAGACCATTACTAACCCCATCTCATTTTAGGAACAGCGGGATGTAGAGAGAGCCCGAGCAGGCTTTAAAACAGAATTCTCTCCACATGACTCAGGGGTTGAGTTTCTCCTGCTAGCTTTCAATTTGTTTTTATAGACGGGAAGGTGGGCGCGCACCACCGGACTAATCTCAAAACAAGAGGCGAGCACATGTCCATATCATATGAACGTGAGGCTGTGGGCGTGTGCCCCAACATCAGGGGGAAAAATGCTGTCCGGTGGCCTTGATCCAGCACGTTTAAGGAAGAGTGTGGGGGGGACATGGTAGGTAAACAGAGAGCCAGTTGCTTAGGAGGGGCTTATGGAAGGCTAGGTGTCTCCTTAGGGTCCTCAGATGCTGCAAAGTATGAATTGCACAAGCTCCACAGAACTTTTCCTGTTCAACTCAAGGAGTAAAATTAGAAGCTGTGTGAACGATCCATCCAGGCCACAACTGGCCAGCAGATGTTGCAGCCCTGTGACTGTGAGATTACATGCTCGGAAGCGGCGATGCACTGTGTTCATAGCAAGCATATTATCACATGCAGCGCGTACGCAGCCCTGGGAGCGGGCCAAGCACACTGGAGCAGGCTCTGCTGTCAAAGCGGCCCTTGCCCACTAACCTGTTATTTCAGAAAGTTGGGTTTTTTTTCTTTTCTTTTCTTTCTTTCCACAAGAAGGAGGAGTTGATTTTACCAAAGTTCACAGAGCCAGAACCTGTCATTTTAAATAGCAATGAAAACCAGTTCCTTCCAACCTCTTTACAGCAAGGCAGTTTTCTAGAGATCCACAAACTAGCTGGCTGTCGGGCCAAGCAGAGCTGGAACCCACTGGGAATCTCTGGGATTCCAAGATGGACAAGAACCATGAGCCAAGGCTGGGAGCTGGAGGAGAGGGAATCTGATGAGCCAGGAAGGGTGTCCAGGGCTGAGCGGGTGACAGGGTGACAGGCATGATTTTAGTCACCAGCAAAGGCCCAGGCCAAGCCAAGCATTAGGCCTCAGCACTGAAGTTCCCAACACACACACACACACACACACACACACACACACACACACACAGAGAGAGAGAGAGAGAGAGAGAGAGAGAGAGAGAGAGAGAGAGAGAAAGAGAGAGAGAGAGAGAGACAGAGAGAGAGAGAGAGACAGAGAGACAGAGACAGAGACAGAGAGAGACAGAGAGAGACAGAGAGACAGAGACAGAGACAGAGACAGACAGATAGACAGACAGACAGCTGCAGGCTTGCAGGGAAAAGGAGACCATAACCAAGCTAGGAGTCCTGTAAGAGACAGGAATCAGGTTCCCGGTGCAGGGGTGTGCAGAAGGAAAGGAAACATTGGTGACCCACCCCTACAGCAGGCTGAGGAAGAGGGCTGGCTTGCTGGAGGTTCCCAAGATTCAGTCCATTAGATCCTTCCACCATGTGAGTCCCAGAGAGACCACCTTTATCCCCTGAGCCACCTCCCCAACCTGTCCTGTCTTTTCCTCCAGGAACAGACAGGACCCTACTGCTTTTTCTGATTTCTAGTCTATGCCCTGTGGACTACTCGGGGCAGCAGAATAAAGAGTCAGAATGGCCCTGTGGCAGCGTCCTTCCCTCCAGCGGAGCCGGCAGGCGCCAAGCCAGCCAAGGTTCGGGAGACCCAAGCTCTCACCCAAACACCCTGCATCTGAGTTCTAACGTCGGAAGTATGCCCAGGGGCTGTGGCCATTGTCAGCCTAGCAGGCATGTAGTAAGTGCTTGTCACAAGCCACTGTGTGAGTCTGGCACTAACAGACAATGATGGCCAGGCCTGGTTCTGCCATCAGGGGCGCACAGGGCAGCTGGGAGTCCCCCGACAGATGGTGAAGTATGTTTGCCCTGTGTTTCTCGGCTATGCATCCGAGGACGGTAAATTCCCAGCTTCTCCATTTCCTGGACAACTACAGGAACAAGCTCCCTTCCTGGCTGCTCCTGGCTTCCCAGGGTTTGCTAAGACCCCAGTGGGAGGTGACACAAGTCCATGTGTCTCTGCTCAGCTGATATCCTTTCCCACTTCCTGCGGCAATGTTCAGTGATGACCCCACACGGGGCACCTGCCGAAAGAGGGTAGGGCACCAGGGGGAGTGGGGGAAGAGTCACGGAAAGAAGTATTAGTTGACAGGAGAGGCAGTGCCACCGGTAAAGGTGTCATCTACACGGTGGACATAGAAAGCCTCAACTAGAACAGAAGATAATGTCTAAAAGATGTTTAGACATTGGTGAAGGTGCAGCCTCAGTTGGGATTGATGGCCCAGGGCTGAGGGGGTTATGTGAAGAGGTTGAGGCTTGGCACCATGAAGGGAGCCTGTGAAAGGCTATTGGTGAAGCCTCATCGCAGCAAAAGACCCCAAGGAATTCAAGATGGCAGCCAGTCCCGTGGGATGATCTCCGAGAACAGCCGGAGCAGTGAAGTGGAGTCAGCCAGAGCTGAGAGTGCTACAGAGGGCAGAGCTGGAGAAGTGACCCAAGCCCTTCGGAGGAGCCCGGGGGATCACGTGTGGATCCCAGACATTGGAACAAGAAGCTGTGAGGCTGAAGTTTCCTTGGAGACCCCAAGATCTTAGAGATGCCAAGGCTTTGGGATACCTGCGGAGGAAAGCTGCTTACAGGGAGTGGAACCAGACAAAGAGGAAGAACTGTGTTGCCAGTCAACAGAGACGAAAGGAGTTGGAGCCTTGACGTCAGACATGGAGATGCTGAGTTTGGAGTCTGCCCAGCTGGATTTTTGGTCTTCCTTTGGTCCAGTATTTCCTCATCATGAGCTTTTGGAATGGTAATGTATATCCTGTTATGTAGAAGGTGTGTGATCTGCTTTTTTATTTTTGGATTTATAGGGGATTACAGTTAAGAGATTTCATGAATCTCAGAAAAGACTTTGAACTTTGTGGGACCGTGTAAGGCAGTCTGTGGCCTGGCTGAGCAAGGCTTACTCTGGAGACCCAGTAGAACATTCTACAAGGGGCCGAACCCATGAGCCATGCTCCCAGACTGTTGACTCCTCAACTCCATAATCCTGTGGCCATCAGTCACCTATGACCACGCCCCAGGCCCCTAGCATTCTGGCTAGACTCCACCCCTACAATCACCTGGCTACAGCCAGACTTTCCCACCCTTCAGTTCCCTGGTTGCCGGGTAACCCAGCCCACTATAAAAGGAGGCTTCTTGCCCCTCCTCTCTCCACCCTCTCCTATCTCCCTTGCCCCTCTCTTGCCTCTCTCTGTTCCCCCTCTCTCTCCACTCTTTCCCCTCTCTCCACATGGCTATGGCCATCCCTCCTCCCTCTCCTCTTTCTCTCTTCTCTTAGTTTCTCTTCCTACTTTTCTATAATAAAGCATTGAAACTATGAACTGTCTCTTCTTATCAAAACCCGCCATGCAGGAGCATGGAGCAGGCCTCAGCGTTTCCAGCCACCAGGGAAGGACCCAGCCTCTTCTCAGCCAAGCTTCCTCAACAGGTACCCGGGGCAGTGCAAAAAGGCCCCTTCTTCAGGGCAAAGACCTCCCCGCTAGCCAGGCAGTCTCTCGCTCTACAGGGACTCCGGTGCCCGCTGTCCCCATCCCTGTACGGTGTGCTGACCTAGCCAGTCTTCTATGCAGGCCTGCCTGCCAGTGTCCCTGGCTGCACAGACCTGCCACGCCACCCCTATCCCTACCCCCACCCCCACCCCCGATTTTTTCCCCCACAGAACTTTGGACTTTTAACATTGTTGAGATTGTTTATAGACTGACTATGGGGACTTTTGAAGTTGGACTAAATGTACTTTGCATTTTGTTCTGGCTAGGTGTGACCCCCATAGACTCATGTGTTTGAAGGAGCTTATGGGGACCAGGGAATGGAATGTGGTGGTTTGAATATGCTTGGCTCAGGGAGTAGCACTATTAGGAGGTGTGGCCTTGCTGGAGTAGGTGTGGCCTTGTTGACGGAAGTGCATCACTGTGGGGGTGGACTTTTGAAACCCTCCTCATGGTCATGTGAGAGATGGTCTGCTCCTGGCTTCCTTTGGATGAAGATAGAGAATTTTCACCTCCTCCTGGCCTCCTCCTACCATGCCTGTCTGGAGGCCACCATATCCCTGCCTTGATGACAATAAACTGAATCTCTGAATCTGGAAGCCAGCCCCAATTAAAATGTTGTCCTTTATGAGAGTTGCCTTGGGCGTGGTGTCTGATCACAGCAGTAAAACCCAAAATAAGACAGTAATTAGAGTGAAATTTGGAGGTGAGGAAGCCCCCTCCCCCCTCCCCCCAGAGCTCCCTACGAGGCAAAGGTGCAGGCAAAGGTGCAGGCGCACTGCAGTGGGAGCCTGCCTGCCTGGCCCAGGTCTGTGTGGAATAAAAGTCAGTAGCAGGGCAGATGGAGGCCTCTGGGACTGAGCCTCCTGGTGACAGGCAGAGCAGCAGCGGTGAGGGTGAGGGTGACCAGACATCAGTGAGTCACAGCTGCTTCCCAGCAGCCCAGAGAACCCGTTCTCTTCCTGGAGAACCCTGAGCTGATCCTCTTTCTTGCCTCTAACCCCAGAAACAAAGTTCCGGAGGACTTATCCCCCGCCCCCACCCCCTTCCAGTTCCTGCCCTCCCAGGAGAAATCCCTAGAGCCCCACCTCATTCTAGAGGAGGCATCTGGGAATCCACACACCTAATGTTTTCATCCTGAGCACAGGATCAGAATGGCCACAGGCCCTGCACCTTAACCCTGGGGGAAGAGCACAAGGGCTAAGAACTTAAATCCTGACTCTGCAACTTAATGACTCTATGATCTTAAGCATCGTCTAACCTATCAGTGCCTTACTCTCTTTATCTATAAAATGGGCATAAATAACAGATTCAGTGAGTTAGCAAGCCCTCAGTCCTTATACCAGTGCCCGGCAGACCACAAGCCCTCACCGACTCCCAGGAACCATTACTGTTCCTTAGAGAAGAGTGATTAATGCAGAGGCCTCCTGCTCGCACCAGACTGGAGCCACTGTCAGGAAATAGAAAGTGATATATTATTTAAGCCTGGCTACTTTCCTATGCAGATTTCCACGTCGAATTCACCTGCAGGGTGAAACCGGGTCCTATTTTGAGCTAAGGAAGAAGCTGTCACCTGCATTTAGTTTAAAACTGTCCTTGAGAGCTGTAAAAATTCAGATGATCCCATCTATCCAATTCAGTCCCATTCTTGAACTGCAAAGGGACAGGAAGCAGGTGGGTAAGCAGGCATCCCTGCACGGTCTAGTCTTTCTTTTGTTCTCACACCCACACCTTCTTACCTGTCCTTGGGTCTGTCACTGCAGGAGGACAGCCAGCCACACAAGCCTTACTCCTTCACTGTGCCCAGAGGCACCCTCAGCAGGAAGTGAGCTGATTTAGAGTCTGCTGTCTGCCCTCCTGGGTCTACAAACATACATACTCACCAATTTGGCCCTACCCAGATCTGTTAGGTAACAACTTCTCCCTGCATTGGCCTCCACCAGACCCAAGGCATCCTGGGAAGCCGGATGGGAGATCTCACTTCACGGTCTTCTTTAAAAATAAACAAAACAAAACAAAACAAAATAGCATGTTTCTCCAAGCCACCTCAAGGAGCAGCTCCCCATAAAGTAACATTTACTCCATGCGGGAGGCTTTGACTGCCAAATGCAAAGGACTCTGGGAGCGCCTGTGTTTGGGAGCTCAGTGGACCAAGGTTCGAGAAGCTATGAGGAAAAGGCCTGCTAGGCCTTGACCCAGAAAACAGCTCAGCTTCCGCTGGGCCTTTCCTGCAAACCTCCTTCTCCTGCTTCTCCCAGAAACACAAGCCCTGCACTGCCTCTCCCTGGTCTGAGAGCTCTTCACTTCCTCCAGGGGGGGCACAGCCTCCTGCTCAGCCCTCACCTTTACAAATAGCTCTCTGAGAGCCCCAGAGACACAACCTCAGCCCCATGTGCACAGGACGATAAGGAAGATTCCTCAGTCCCTGGCCATAAGGGTGGCTTTCTAGACCAGCCTTCCTGAGGCAGAGTCTTAGCCTACAGCTTTCTGGAATTTTCATTCTAGAGATAGAAGATCTTGGGGACTGTGTTTTAGAGAACCAGCCCATGTTTGAGAGATGGTATTTTCCCAACTTTGAGGACTTAATTGGCTTCTCCTGGACTAGAGCAGGGTCACCTCGACAAGGTCCCAGAAATTAGGTACCATGAAGTTAAAGCATTCTTTGAAAAATCCTACAAGTTCTGTGAGACCTTGGGAAGTCTAAGAAACATTGTCAACCCTCATTGTCTTGTGGGGAGGTAGAGCCCCAAAATAACAAACTCAGGAATATTCAAGGGGACTGGAGATGTAGGTCAGGGGTCCAGCGCTTGTCTGGCACATACGAGACCCCATTTCCCTCCTCAGCACCAAGGCTCATAGTAACAATAGAAGAAGAGGAAGAGGAGGAGGAAGAGGAGGAAAAGGAAGAGAAAAAGTTCCTGCAGAACCTTTTGAGCACAGCAGTCCCCTAATAGGTTTAGCCAGAATTCCTTCTTCAGAAACACTGGACTCAGGCCTTTCACACCCAGGGCCTCACTACTTTCCCTGCCCTGGTGTGTGATCATCTCTCATTCAACATCTGAGGCGAATGGACTGACTTCCTACGGTGGTGACAGTGTTGTGATCGCCATCTTGTAAGTCCCTCACCACCCAAACTAAAACACTGAAGAGGAAAAATGTGTTCCTGGCTTCAAATGGAAGTAAACAGCTACTGTTGATGAATTCCAGAGGCAAGCACCCTTTTCTCCTTAGAAGGAGGGGAAGAGGGAGAGGGAGGGGGGAGGAAAAGAGAGGGAAAGGAAGAGGGGGAAAGGGAAGAAGAAGGAGAAGGGAGGGGGAGCATGAAAGGGGGAGAGGAGGAGGAGCTGGATGGAGCAGGGGCTCTGTAAATATAATTATTCTGAGTAGAGTTCCTTCGACATTTTTTTCCATGAGGTTTCAGGGAGGTCAGCCCGAGGGCAGCTGTCCAAATATGGCTGTCTGTTCTCTTGAGTCAGCAGAGAACATGAAGGAATTTCTCTTTGGGGGACAGAAATTTCTTGCCACACTAGTAAATCTCTGCATTTTATTTAGGGCTGTGGTTTTCTCAGAACAGAAGGAAAAACTAATTTTTTTTTTCTTCAAGGGAAATCCTAGTCAAACCCTTTCTCCTCGCTCCCAGGCCTGCCCAAGGCATCGTTGGGAAGGCCAGGCAGTCTTTCTGAGCACTGTGGCCCGAGGCCTACTCCTCAGTGTGCTTCCGCTGCCGCCGCAGCCCCGGGTGTGGAGGGGCTGGCCCTCTGAGCCCAGCCTTCACTTGCAGCCCACTCTGAGGCACGTGTAAGCCCGTCAGAATCAAAGAGGCAAGGCTAGGAACCTGAGCTCGCTCCTGGGTCTGGTTTCCTCTCTTCCCTCATCCTAAATCCCTGGAAGAGACATTTTGAAAATCATTTTGGACCTTCCAACTCAGCTGTGGCTGTGAGCAGAGTCACGTGGCCAGTGGCACCCTGGGCATGGGCTCTCCTGTATCGTCCATATATCTGGCCTATAACAAACCCAGCAACAGCAGGAGCGAGGGATGCTGGGAGGGAGGAAAGGAGCAGACACATTGCATCACACGGCTTGTGTGTGCCTCAGTACTCCTAGCTCCCCACAGAGTTACCTCAGACAGGCCTGCTAAACCTGTGATTCCCCTCGAGTCCCCAGGTAATGGTGGTGGGTTACAATGAGCAGGGCCCACTCAACACCAAGCTGAGGAAAGTGCTGAGGATGGTCACTGCTGGGGGTGGGGGGCATTGCAGTCAGTAGTAGGCTTGCCTGCTCGGGGGCTCCTTCCTGTTGAAGGGACACAAGAAAACCCGTATCTGTTAGGCATACTCCACGGAGAGGCTGTAGGCATCCTTCACTGTCCCAGCATGAGGGATCGCATTCAGTGTAAGGAGCAGGAAATGGAGAGCCCCACTGTCCAGTCCCAGCAGCACGAGAATCCCATAGCCCCGCCCATCCCTTTTGTAAAGTAAAGAACCGGGAGTTGCCTAGACCCAGGGTCAGCAAACTCTTTGTTTCTGTGGAGTTCTTCCACTCAGCGTACAGACCACAGCCAAGGTCCAAGTGGCATGGATCCCATTTCTGTTGTGCAGAGCGGGATGTTCACAGAAAAGGTGGGGGCTCATGGTGGGGGTAGACACCTGCCCAAGGCCTAGTTGCACCTACATCAGAGTGACGTGTGCCTCAACACCTCAGCTCTGGCACTAGAACCGGACAGTAAGAACACACAGGAGTCCTCCTGCCCCGGTGAGGGCACATGGGGGTCTTCCATCCCCAGTGAGAGCACATGAGGTCCCCCTGCCCCGGTGAGAGCGCACGGGGTCCCCCTGCCCCGGTGAGAACACACGGGGTTCTCCTGCCCTGGTGAGAGCACACGGGGTCCCCCTGCTCCGGTGGGAACACACGGGGTCCCCCTACCCCGGTGAGAGCACACGGGGTCCCCCTGCCCCGTGAGAACGCACGGGGTCCCCCTGCCCCCTGAGAACACACGGGGTCTCCCTGCCCCGTGAGAGCGCATGGCACAGCATAGCAGCCTTCTGTCCAACAAGGGCATGACATAGAGTGCGTGGGAGGCTCTGGGTGATCCTGGCCCCGGGGAAGCATTTTCTCTACAGTGCTCTGACCTTCTGCTGCCACCCTGGGTTTTTGGCAGCACAAACTGCTTGATCTCAGACCATCAATTTACTCTTATAAAGAAGAAAGAGGACGATAGAAAAGGTTGAAAAAACAGGTCGTGGGAATTAGGTCAGCAGAAACTCCAATCCATCAGGGAATCTCACGGCTCGTGACTAGGTCACTGACTTCTGACCAGAGCCCGGACTTGAGTTGGAGGCAGAGTGCCAGTCACAACGGAATGGAGCCCGTGAAGAGGAGCAAGGTGAGCTTAGGGACGCAGGTGGGTGAGGAGTGAGCACCTGATGCCACGGTGCCGCATCCTCGAGAAGGACAAGGGCTCTCTCAGCGCCCGCCCGCCCGGGGCTTGACAGCAAGGCTAAGGAACTGGATAATCAGTAGTCACCAAAAGTCAGTGTGCGACACTGGCTCTCAAGTGCATGGACTTACATCGGTGCGGGGGATTTGGATACCAGAATAGGCAAAAGCAGGTTTTGTTAAGAAAAGAGCAGGCTGGGGCTGGCTATCTAGTTCAGTGGTTAAGAACACTGATTGTTCTTCCAGAGGCCCTGAGTCCAATTCCCAGCAACCATATGGTGGCTCACAGCCATCTGTAAAAGGATCTGATGCCCTCTTCTGGTGTGTCTGAAGACAGCTACAGTGTACTCATATACAGTAAATAAATAAATAAATAAAGCATTTTTACTGGATATATTCTTTATTTACATTTCAAATGTTATCCCTTTTCACAGTTCCCCCCTCCCAGGTAGCCCCTATCCCATCCTCCCTCCCCCTACTTCTATGAGGGTGCTCCTCCACCAACCCCCCTCCCACCTCCCTGTCCTCCATTACCCTACAATGCATCTATCAAGCCTTCATAGGATGAAGGGCCTCTCCTCCCCTTGATGCCTGACAAGGCAGTCCTCTGCTGCATATGCAGCTGGAGCCATGTGTACCCCTTGGTTCATGGCTTAGTCCCTGGGAGCTCTGGGGGTGGGGGAGTCTGGTTGGTTCATGTTGTTGTTCTTCCTATGAGGTTGCAAACCCCTTCAGCTCCTTCAGTCCTTTCTCGAACTCCTCCACTGGGGACGCAGCGCTCAGTCCAATGGTTGGCTGTGAGCATCTGACTCTATATTTGTAAGGCTCTGGCAGGAGACAGCCATATCAGGCTCCTTTCAGCAAGCATTTCTTGGCATCCACAATAGTGTCAGGGTTTGGTGACTGTATATGGGATGAATCCCCATGTGGGACAGTCTCTGGATGGCCTTTCCTTCAGTCTTTTCTCTACATATACTACATATTCTTTATCTCCATATTTGCTCCTGTGAGTATTTTGTTGCCCTTCTCAGAAGAACTGAAGTATCCACACTTTGGTCTTCGCTATTCTTGAGCTACATGTGGTCTGTGAATTGTATATTGGGTATTACGAGCTTTTGGGCTAATATCCACTTGTCAGTGAGTGCATACCATGCATACCATGTGTGTTCTTTTGTGATTGGGTTACTTCACTCAGGATGATATTTCCTAGTTCGATCCATCCATTTGCCTAAAAAATTCATGAATTCATCATTCTTAATACCTGAGTAGTACTCCATTGTGTAAATGTACAACATTTTCTGTATCCATTATTCTGTTGAAGGACATCTGGGTTCTTTCCAGCTTCTGGCTATTATAAAAAAGGCTGCTATGAACATAGTGGAGCATGTGTCCTTATTACATGTTGGAGAATCTTCTGGGTATATGCACAAATTTTCTGAGGAGCCCAAACTGATTTCCAGAGTAGGTGTATCAGCTTGCAATCCCACCAGCAATGGAGGAGTGTTCCTCTTTCTCCACATCCTTACCAGCATCTGCTGTCCCCTGACTTTTTTATTTTAACCATTCTAACAGGTGTGAGGTAGAGTCTCCGGGTTATTTTGATTTGCATTTCCTTAATAACTAAGGACATTGAACATTTCTTTAGGTGATTCTCGGCCACTCAATATTCCTCAGTTGAAAAATCTTTGTTTAGCTCCGTAGCCCATTTTTAACAGGGTTATTTGATTCTCTGGAGTCCAACTTCTTGAGTTCTTTGTATATAATGGATATTAGCCCTCTATCTGATGTTGGATTGGTAAAGATCTTTTCCCAATCTGTTGATTGCCATTTTGTTCTATTGACAGTGTCCTTTGCCTTACAGAGGCTTTGCAATTTTATGAGGTCCCATTTGTTGATTATTGATCTTAGAACATAAGCATTGATGCTCTGTTCAGGAAATTTCCCCCTGTGCCCATGTGTTCAAGCCTCTTTTCCACTTTCTCTTCTATAAGTTTCAGTGTATCTGGTTTTATGAGGACTTCCTTGATCCACTTGGACTTGAGCTTTGTATAAGGAGATAAGAATGGGTCGATTTGCATTTTTATACATGCTGACCTCCAGTTGAACCAGCACCATTTGTTAAAAATGCTGTCTTTTTTCCACTGGATGTTTTTTAGCTCCTTTGTCAAATATCAAGTGACCGTAGGAGCGTGAATTCATTTCTGGGTCTTCAATTCTATTCCATTGATCTTCCTGCCTGTCTCTGTACCAACACCATACAGTTTTTTATCACTATTGCTCTGAAATACAGCTTGAGGTCAGGGATGGTGATTCCCCTTGAAGTTTTTTTGTTGTTGTTGAGAATAGCTTTTGCTATCCTGGGTTTTTTGTTATTCCAAATGAATTTGCAAATTGCTCTTTCTAACTCTATGAAGAATTGAGTTGGAATTTTGATGGAGATTGCATTGAATCTGTAGATTGCTTTTGGCAAGATGGCCATTTTTACTATATTAATCCTGCCAATCCATGAGCATGGGAGCTCTTTCCATCTTCTAAAATCTTCAATTTCTTTCTTCAGAGACATGAAGTTCTTGTCATATAGATCTTTCACTTGGTTGGTTAGAGTCACACCAAGGTATGAAATATTATTTGTGACTATTGGGAAGAGTGTCCTTTCCATAATTTCTTTCTCAGCTTCTTTATCCTTTGAGTAGAGAAAGGCTACTAATTTGTTTGAGTTAATTTTATATCCAGTCACTTTGCTGAAGTTGTTTATCAGCTTTAAGAGTTCTCTGGTGGAATTTTGGAGGTCACTTAAGTATACGATTATATCATCAGCAAAGAGTGATTTTTTTGGCTTTATTTGTATCCCTTTGACCTCTTTTTGTTTTCTAATTGCTCTCACTAGAACTTCAAGTACTATATTGAATAGATAGGAAGAGAGTGGGCAGCCTTGTTTAGTCCCTGATTTTAGTGAGATTGCTTCAAGTTTCTCTTCATTTAGTTTGATGTTGGCTACTGGTTTGCTGTATATTGCTTTTACTATATTTAGGTATGGGCCTTGAATTACTGATCTTTCCAAGACTTTTATCATGAAGGCATGCTGAATATTGTCAAATGCTTTTCAGCATCTAATGAGATGATTGTGTGTGTGTGTTTTTTTTCTTTGAGTTTGTTTATGTAGTGGATTATGTTGATGGATTTCTGTATATTGAACCATCCCTGCATCCCTGGGATAAAGCCTACTTGATTGTGGTGAATGATCATTTTGATGTGTTCTTGGATTCGGTTTTAGAGAATTTTATTGAGTAGTTTTGCATCAATGTTCATAAGGGAAATTGGTCTGAAGTTCTCTTTTTTTGTTTGGTCTTGGTTAGGTTTAGGTATAAGTGTAATTGTGACTTCATAGAATGAATTGGGTAGTATTGCTTCTGTTTCTATTTTGTGGAATAGTTTGAAGAGTATTGATTGCTATTAGGTCTTCTTGGAAGGTCTGAAAAAATTCAGCACTTAAACCATCTAGTCCTGGGCTTCTTTTGGTTGGGAGACTATTAATGATTTCTTCTTTATCTTCAGGGGTTATGTGACTGTTTAGATAGCTTATCTGATCCTGTTTTAACTTTGGCACCTGGCATATGTCTATGAAATTATCCATTTCATCTAGATTTTCCAATTTTGTTGATTAGGAACTGATGATTTTAGTAGTAGGATCTGATGGTTTTTTTTTTTAATTTCCAGTTTCTATTGTTATGTCTCCATTTTCATTTCTGATTTTGTTAATTTGGATACTATCTCTGTGCCCTCTGGTTAGTCTGGGTTAGATAAGGGTTTATCTATCTTGTTGATTTTCTCAAAGAACTAGCTCCTGGTTTGTTTATTCTTTGTATAGTTCTTTTTGTTTCTCTTTGGTTGATTTCAGCCCTGAGTTTGATTATTTCCAGCGCTCTACTCTGGCTGGGTGTATTTTCTTCTTTTTGTTCTCTTCTGGTGTGTCTGTAGACAGCTACAGTGTACTCACATACATAAGATAAATAAATAAATAAATAAATAAATAAATAAATAAGTCTTTAAAAAAGAAAAGAGCGGGTGTGACTGAGATTCTTGTGCAGAAGGGAATCTGAAGGGCGTGCCATCGTATCAGGGTTCTGTTGTTTTTTGTTTTGTTTTTGTTTTGTTTTGTTTTAAATAACTTATGGAAGAAACTACTCAAAGACCTAGAGAATTTTTATTAAAATTGGCTGTCTCTGCATGTATTATAGACCAAGCCAATTGGGAGCCTCATACCCAGTACATACTGCATACTCCTGGGTACCAATCAGAGATGATCACACAATGTCCAAGTGCTGCTCCCGCAGTTAGGAAAGAGGGATTATCAACTCTTGGCCATGGCCAGTTAGCACTTGACATTGGCAGGGATGCAGGGACGCAGGGACGCAGGATCACAGGGACCCAATCTTGTTTGGCTATGTGAGCCATCCATTCAACCATATTCTATTTGCTTTTACCTTTCCAGGGCTAGCTTGTAGTTCACTGCAGACCCTCCTCCTCACTGATGCCAGGCAGCTGACACCCAGGCCTGCCTTCAGACATAGCTGCTGCTTTCTTAGTTACCGTATCTAGCTCCTTGTCTATGGGGCCATTTGTGGTGGTCCCATTCGGGGAAACAGGTGAAGACCTTTTAGAACTGTCTCCACTCAAGGTTCACTTTGTTGCAGTCGATGTAAGGATCCATGAAAAGGGTACCAGTTCCTTGTTTGCACCTTAGCACAGTCAGGGGTGGGGGGTATCTGGGGTGGAGGTTGCCAGACCCAGCTGAAGCCTGCGGTGCTTAGGTTTGGTGTTTGCTCAGAGAGTGGGCTTGGCTCAATCGCAGGCAGTTGAAGGGCCTCACTGTCACCTCCTCGGGGTTCCCACCCTTCTGTTCCTCACAGTCCTTCCATCCCAGTACCCTTGGGGCATGGGTTGAATGTTCTTTTGAATCACAGACATTCTTGTTGAACTGACTGGTCCCATCGCAGTTCTCTACAGAATGCTAGATGTTTGGGCAGCAGCAAAGCACCTCCCCTCCGTGAGCTTCCCTGGGCTTCTGGTTCTTTGATCTTGAAAATCTCGAGGAGGGATCAGTCGTTAAGATTTGCCTTGTTAAATGAGGAGATGGGGCCAGTGAGCTGGCTCAGAGGGTGAAGGTGCTTGCGGCCAAGTGGCCACCTGAGTTTGTCCCATGGGACCCACATGAGTCCTGCAAGAGCACACACACACACACACATACACACACACACACACACACACACACACACACACACATACACCAAATTAGTAGGTAGTAAGAAATGTAAAAACAAAACAACAAAACCCAAGACTCCTCCCGGGAGCTGAACAGTCACAGTATTGCAGCCTCCTAGATACTTTGCAGAGTGTTGTCTTCCGGGGTCGTCTCTGGGAGCAACCGTGCACCCAGGACAAGACACCTGCACCTTGGCGCAGTGAGACGACGCACTTCACAGCATCAGCGAGAGTGGGGAACAGAAAGAGAGCAAAAGGCTACGTCTGTTTGTCCTGTAGCCCTGAGTGTAGAGGCTAGCAGGTGAAGGAAGGAACCCGGAGGCAACAGAAACTTCCAGGCGCCTGGGAGTGTGGAGTGCACTGCCTTCAGGGCAAGATTAGATGTAGTTGACAGGTGAGAAAAGGGAAGAAAAGGCCTGGGACTGGGAGCATGATTCTGAGACTAGCTTGAGGTCAGCCTCTTAACCTGTTTCCTTATCTGTAAAATGGGTGTAACAACATTTGTCCACTAACCCTAAGACAATAAGCGGCGAGTGCTGTTGTCCCACGGCATCCTTGACTTGAGGTCATCTGTTTGCCCTGCACTTGGTCTTTTGATGGCAGCAGACTACTGATGTCACAGAGATGTGTGCAGTGAGAGGGGACGGTAGATTGCCGAGAACCTTCTGAGTGAGGGAGCATCACGGAACAGGCATTGCCTCCCCTGATACGTAAGTACGCTAGAAGTCAAACGCAGGCCTATCCGAGAAGCCCAGACTTTTCTATGATATTAGCTCTTTGGGACATAATCTGTCCTTTAATAAGCATTGTGGGGACAAAGTCAGATCAAGTCAGGCAGCACTCCGTGCCCTGCCAGCCTCCTTTCCCAGCTTTACTCCACACAGCATAGCTCATACACTATTATCTCCACACGAGGAGAGTTCTCAGAAGTGAGTTCTGACCGTGTAGCCCGCCTGATGTAGCCATGGTCATCTTGCCAGGTTCTGTCCCTCTCAGCTGCCAGAACTGCTGCTGCGGGACAGCAGAGGCCTGGGGACTGACCGTGACACCCTGGGAGCAAGCTTGGAGAACACTGCACAGGCAGCAAAGGCTGGCCAGGGGTCACATCCTCCAGGTTCCAGAGAAACTCGCTCTCACACCCCAGCTTAAAAGGAAGAAGAAAAGAAGGCAGAGCCCCCGAGGACGTGAGACAAGACTAGCAGGACACGGTGGAGCCAGGGCACAGCCGTGGTGACTGGCCGCAACTCTGGCCACGGGGAAGACCTAATGTGAGTGCTGATGAGCCTTGAGCCGGTCCTGCCGGCTTCCTCTCCAGGGGAACACAGCAGCTTCGCCACAGGCCTCATTGCTCTGATGGTCCTGGCTGAGGGCTGGAAACACTGAAGGGCTCCCAGCTTGTTCTGGTTCCTAGGCTGCACTCTTTCCTCAGTCTGGAGGCTCATCGCTGCGAGTCTCCTGGGCCCGTCTCATGTTCTCCAGAGGAGAGAACTGCCTCAGAAGACTGCCCTGCCTCACTCGCCCCGCGTCTGCCTGCTGCCGTCGGCCCACTGTCTCTTCTCAATTCTTCTGCTGCTGTGCACACGCGAGGCCCCGAGTCCAAGCCATGACTTGTGTCCGTGCACTGACAGCGGTAATTCTAATTTTTCATCCGTCTCTTCTTGCACAGGACATCCACGCACAGCTACAGTTAAAGTGGCTCAGCTACTAAGTTGCCACTCTGACTGACATCAAGGGACCAGGGCGAGCACTATTACCTTCTGTTGCTGATATTATCTCATGATCAACACCAGATGCCCACAATCCAAGCACTGTGTATGAATCACATTACTGACTTAGAATGAGGGTTCAAGACAGCTGGCCACTCTGCCTGCTGATTTTGTTGTTCTCATGACAAGCTCTGAGGGCCAGTCAGGGAGTCCACAGTCCTGTAACCCCAGCCCCCATCGCCCTCCCCCTCCTTGGGGACACTGCCCAGACTTCCCTCACTGCCATTTTCCTTGTACCATTCATCCTGACAACACACACAGTCCTAATGGTTGTTCAGAGTCATGATCACCAGCGTATTGTCAGATATGCATCTTTTATCTTTAAATTGACTTGGATTTTACTTAGATGAGCTGGTTTATAAGGAAATGTGGTATTACTGTGCTAAGTGGGGAAAATCCTCCTTTTGTCAGGTCATGAAAAGGTCAAGACTGGCGCTGCATGAGCCTGAGAACCCAGGTCTAGATCCAGCACCCGTGCACGTGCTCAGTATGTGTGGCCGCCTGTACAAATCCCACACACTGGGAGGCAGAGACAGGAGGTCCGCGAAGCCGGCTGGAGAGCTAGATGAGCTGAGTTAGTATCTATGGGTACAAGAGAGAGCCTCTGCCTCAATACACTCAAGGAAGACGCCTCATGCCAACTCTGGCCTCCACATTCATATGCACACATGTACCCACACACATATGGACATACACACATATGCACTACACACATGTGCGCATGCCACAAAGCTGCAGGGGAGCAAGTTCTAGCGGTCCGCAGCACGGCCCAGTTCCTGCATTTCTGTGTGTCGCAGACATGACTTGCGATGTTAAATCTCATGGGGGGGTGGTACTTGGGTCCATCATTAGCACTGAAAAAATGAATGCAAGCCTGACAACCCTGAGCTGTTGGAACCCCTGTGGCCCCCCCCCTGAGGCCTTGCACCATCACAACGCCGTATCGTATCGTATTGTCTGGCAAAACTTACCTGTGCGGCCTCCCCTCAGCTGGTCGTGGGATGGTAAGCCAATGAGGAAGGACTGTTATGGAGACAGGGGCCTGACATGGAGCCCTGGTGACACCCACAGGCTGGAAGAGAGTGAGAGAGAAGGTGCCTTCTCACCAGGGACTCGCAATCCCTTGGGGCATGTGTCATGGTGGGCACCCAGTCTGTCCTGGAACCTTGGCTCTGCCTCTTTTCCCAGGCCACAGTGGTGTGATTTCCACCCTCACGTACCAGCACATCCTGGTTTATGGCTGTAATAGCACCCACCCCCACCCCCGAACACTGGCTTCGAGCACGGAGGGCCAATGGAATGAGTAGGTCAGAGTCTAGAAGGCCCCTGCAGAGATTTCCAGGTTCTTTTTCATTAAAACAAAACAAAACAAAACAAAAAAAAAAAAAAAAAAAAAAAAAAGGGACCAGGAACAAACCGCTCACCACAGAACTAGAAACAGTTCACTAGGAACAGAAGGGCACTCAGGGTCAGGTGCATGCAGAGTTCTTAGTCAGGAGGACAGTGAATCCCAGAATTCTCCGATTGGCTGGAGAATCCTGCAGGGCTTTGAGGCGCTGTGGGAGGCAGGAGGCTCCTCTTGGTCCTCACCCGGCTTCTAGCCACTCTGCTCTCAGCAACCCTCCCAAGCCTGGACCATGCAGGCCCTGCAGGCAAAAAGCTAGCTGGCAGGGTGCAGCCTCCAGGACCTTTGGAACCAATTGTATCAAACTGGAATGTGGAGACTTGGGAATGCCCAGTTCCAGCTGGCCCGACTGAGAGTCACAGAGCTCCAACAAAGCAGCCCTTTGACACAGAGCACAGGGCGCTTCCTTGGATTTGTTTCAATCTATCGTGTTACCCTTTGGCCTCGGAGGTGTCACAGAGCTGCTGTGGATGAGGTCCAGAGCCAGGTTTACAAGTGTCTTGCTCAGAAGTACAACTGTGTGTTGGGCCAGGCAATGCCTGAATCTTTGGTGGAAAGAGAAAGATTAAAGTGACTATAAAACCACAAAGTATGTACAAAATGTATTAAAGGTTTAAGGTTTGCTTTTTTTTTTTCCCCCAAACAGCTGCGAACTGTGACTTCTGGGACATTCTTTTGTTTGCATTTTAAAGCTGCTCAGGATAGAAATGCTCCCTCTCAAAGGGTCGGGGACTTCAGAAGCAGCTGGGAGTCCTGCCTGGGCAGCTCTCCAGGTGACCCCAAATTTGAGTGGAAGTAGGGGGGGTCCCACCTGTAGAGGCATCTTCCCCATGAGAGAGGACCGGTGCATGGGAACCAGGTCACACTGGGACAGCCAATAGAGCTCTAGCCCTACACACACACTCCGATCTCCTGAACTTCACCTTAAAGAAATGGACTCTAAGTCCTAGAGAGATGGCTCAGTGGTTAAGAACACTGGCTGCTCTTCCAGAGGTCCTGAGTTCAATTCCCAGCAGCCACAAGGTCACTTAGAACCATCTGTCGGATCTGAGTCCCTCTTCTGGCACGTAGGCATACAGACAGACAGAACACTCATATATGGAATATAAATAAAGTTTATATGTTTTTTGTTTTAAAGAGAGAAATGGCTTCCTTTTTCTTTCACCCCTTTTCTCTCTCTGTTCCCACCGCCGGCCTCTCTTCTTCTCTTCTTCTCGTCCTTCTCCCTCCTCTCTCTCTCTTCTCCTTTCCAGGTACCCACCCACGCCCCTCCCCTCAGTAAATCTTTATACTAGGAAAAAGAGAAAAAGAAAGGAAGGAAGGAAGGAAGGAAGGAAGGAAGGAAGGAAGGAGAGGGAAAGGGAGGGAGTCCAGAGTTTCTTGACTGGGTTTTTCCGTAAAGCGTTAGCATTTCAGTGTGGCCCTAAGTTCTCACTGAGTCAAATAAACAGGTCTGATTTTCTGAGTCTGCAGTTGCTTAGAAGGTAGCCATGAACACTGAACAGCGCGTCACAGGCTGGCTGTGAGCGGGAGGGTTTTCCGTCGATGGTGCCCACCCCTCACCCTTTGGACTTTTCTTACTCTCTGGGAGATGAAAGAAACTTTTATTGCTGCGTAGTCTCTGGGGAATATGTCTTGTCTCACACAGAGACAGGGAGCTTTACTGAGTCCTACACCATCTTCTTTCTCTTTGTTTTGTCCTAAATTCTAAGAGGACTCAGAACACCATCTGGAGTGAGTTAAAAGTTCAGGACCCAGCGTTCCAGCCTCAGACCTCTGGCCCTGGAAGAGGAAGGCAGGAAACAGGCCAAGCGCTTGGGGGGCGGGGGAAGGTGTGCGGGCCCCAGACTTGCCACCTACTCTTCAGGAAATCTGTCCATGTAGGTTCTCAGGTGCAATGGGCCATTTGACTTTTTGAGGTAAAATCTCATGCTATAATAAGGGCTGGGTTTCAATTCAGTCTCCTCGTCTTGGTCTCCTGAATGCTGGAATTACGGGTTGTACCACCACCCCTGACCAACATAGGTCCTTTAATCCCAGAGCTCATGGCCCCTAGGTTCAGCCCTCGCCAGGCACAGGCTCAGCCAGAAGCCTCTGAGAAGCCACCTCTGCCCCTGTGTGACCTGGAAATACAAGCCCCTTCCTGCAGACTGCGCACCCATCACAGCCCAACTGGGAATGCTGTTCTCCACACACGGAGGCAAGGAAGGCTTCCTCCGGAGGCGCATGGGTCCATTCTCTCTAGGCTTTTCCCGGACACTGCTGGGTGTTCAGACTGGGGATGCGTGGCCTAGAGCTAGCTTGCCTGCTTCCAGCTCTGTGCCCGGGCTGGTGCACACAAACCCAGGCTCAGGGTGCAGTCACTGTTTTACAGCACTGAGCTCCTGCGGGCAGGCCTCAGTAGAGCACTGGCTGGGCTCCATTTCTCCCAGCTTCCCGTGGCTGTGGCCATTTTGGGCTAACAGCATCTCTCTCTCTCTCTCTCTCTCTCTCTCTCTCTCTCTCTCTCTCTCTCTCTCTCTCTCTCTCTGCAAGGCTTGTTCCCCACGTGAGTATCTGAGTCACAAAAGCCCCCTTCTTAAAGGGTACTAAGTCACATCCAGCCAGTCATTTGGATTAGGCCCATCCGAATGACCTCAACTTAGCTCACTGCATCTACAAGGACAGTTTCCAAATAAGGGCATGTTTCGAGGCCCTTGGAGGATAGGACTTCAGCTCCTGAGAGCCAGGGCTGACTTATGATGCCAGCCCCTCTGGTAAGTGGGTGGGCACTTCTGAGCTTTGGTTTTCCACCTGTGACATCTCAGATCTTTAGGACCCTCTCTGGTCTTGAGCATGTGGTTTGATGTCTTTGGAGTACGCTGGTCTGTTGCCTTTCCTTCCTAGACAGACTCTAAGCAGCTCAACGAATACCCAGTATTCAGTAGATGCCACTTTAGAAACATTCCACCTGGGCTCTAAGGGTGTTGACCATGGTCACTTGACTGCTCCCGGGTCAGCGCATGCGGACTCTGACTTATCGATTACCTCCGCGGTCCACACTGGACGACATCAGAACGCACGGGAGGGCTCCGGCTCATTCTCAACCCCGATCCTTTCCGTGTTTGCCTTAGCAAATTTTCTCTTAAAAAAAAATAATTTCTCTAGACTTATTTATTTATGTGTTGGCGCCAGGGATCAAATCCAGGACCTTGCCCACACTACACTCAAGGCCCCGCGGCACCTCGGTTTGTCAGAATTTAAAGGAAATATGGACGGGAATGAGTCGAAGCGAAGCACCATGCCACATATAGATGAACGTGCCTCCGTGGGATCTACAGCTCTGTGCATTGACCTGACAAACTCATTTAAAACTGTAAGACTTACTCAGGCCCCGAGGAAGCGGCTCACAGAACACTTGCCTTGCGTGTGTGTGAGGCCCTGGGTGTAAACTCCAGTGTCTCATAAATTAATTAATTAATTATTAATAAGTAAATAAATAACTCATACATATCAAGAACTCATTGTTGGAGAATTTGAGGGATAATGGCCCCAAAGAATGAGGTTGGCTGGGCCTCCCGAGCCTGGCTGCCTGCGGGTCTTGTGAGAGGCTGCAGCGCTGCTCCTTGCCTGAGCCATGCCTCGCCCGCCCGTGCTGAGGCGACGCCCAGTGCTCCGCCTGCCACACAGCCTCTCTGCTTTTGCAAGTCGCCTTCCGCTCACGTTCCTGCAAGCAAAGTCGGACGAGCTCGCTGGCTCACCGAGGCGGGCCTCCGTGGTGGTGCTACTTTGGTCGACTGTAGGTTTCCTCTCTAGGGTGACTAGATGTTTCTTTGAATCGCCTCAGAAACAGTGTTATATATAACACAGAGGAAAGGAAAGGGAAGGGTAGAGGGGAGGACCAGACATCACACAAAGGGTGGGTTAGCAAGGAGAGTGTAACCACATGCCCCACGACACAGGGTCACTGAGGCCACCCTCATATGGGCGGTTGACTTCACTTGGGTCTCAGGTGTGACGTCACGTGGCGTAGAAATGGCTGGAAAGGGGACAGCCATTGCCACAGCCTACTAAGAGGGCAGTGTGGTTCCCAAAAGACTGCAGGGCTCCCAACAGACCAAGGGGCAGAGAGAGGCAGAGGGCGCCTGGCTTGGCGCAGGCAGGTGTGTGGAGGAGGGAGCTGTCGCTTCCCTGCTTCTGGGGACGCCTCTGACAGCTGACTGACAGCACATCCAGGCCTCCGTGTTCAAAGCCTGCCAGGTAAGCTGCAGGAGTCCAGCCTGCTCCGGCAGCCGCTGCATGCCTCAGGGAACAGCCAGAAAGCCTGCCTCCAGGGCCCGGCCTGTCTCAAACGCTGTGCTCAGTTTTCGTATGTTTTAAAACATAATTTGGAGCCAGTGGGAAGACTCAGCGGATAAAGATGTCTGATGACTCCAGTTCATCCCTAGAACCCATGTGTGATGGACAGAGAGAACCCGCTCCTACAATGGTCCTCTGACCTCCACACCCAACACATGCAACAAAATTAAAATGTGATGTTTTTTTTTTTAATTCAATGTCAAGAAAAGAATTTCTCCTGGGATAGTTTAAATGTCTACACTTGAGAACTCAGCTTTGCTGAAGGTTTTCCTGTTTGATTTCTCCACATTCCAGAGAAAAAGATAGTTATTTTGAAATGGTTGCCGCTGCCATATACCACCCACTATATTGAAAGAATGGGGACGGGGGTGCAGTTTTACAGGCCTGCGGAGTGGCTGGGCACACCGTGGAGAGAGAAGGAGTTAGACTGTTCTTGAAGACATGGGATTCTGAGACATGCTGCTTCTGGGCATAATCGAACAATTAATGAAGAACCTTTTATGTTTGGCCTTCAAATAAAACCCTCTTTTTTGGACAAGTGGTTACAATGAGTGAGTTGGGAGTTAGGTGTTTTAAACATGGGCTCATTGACCTTGGCCTCTAAAATATCCTAAGGTCCAGAAAACATGTGTCTTTATGGAATTATTTAAAGTCCTTTAGTCACGTTTCACCCAAGCCCCCAGTGGTGCTTGCCCCAAAGTGGCCTTCAGGCCTGGCCCCCTTCCCCATCCCCAAAGGGGCTGAGACATAGTCAGGGGATCCTGTGAGTGACTTTGATAAGTGGCCACCCTGGTACTGGCATGTTCCTGGGGTCTCCATGCCTTGCTAGAAGGAATTCCTTCACTGTGGTACCTTAGGTCCCTTGCTGCCAGGGCCTCTCTTCCTCCCTGCATCTTTTACATGCTTAATCCCTACCCTAAAACTACCCATGTCCTCCCCCGCGTCCACAGCGGCAGTGTCTGTGGCAGCAGCAGTGTGATGAATGATGAACAGAAAGGAGAGCAGGAGCCGGGGACTGCATTGGGGGCAGCGGTTCTCCAGCCATGACGTCCAAACCGCCGCCTCTTGCTGGACTTCCAAACCCACAGCAAAATGAGAAGAGGAGGAAGAGGATGAGGAAGGGGGAGGAGGAGAGGGGACGGGGAGGGGAAGGAGGAGGAGAGGAGAGGAGGAAGAGGAGGAGGGGAAGGAGGAGGGGGAGTGATGGAAGGAGGAGGAGAAGAAGGAGAAAAAAGAAGGAGGAGGAGAAGAAAAGAAGGAGGAGGGGGAGAAGAAGAAGAAGGAGGAGGAGGAGGAGGAGGAGGAGGAGGAGGAGGAGAAGAAGAAGAAGAAGAAGAAGAAGAAGAAGAAGAAGAAGAAGAAGAAGAAGAAGAAGAAGAAGAAGGTGTCCTTATTAGAGCACATTCAACCTGTGGGGAAATCAAACGTACCCCGACCCCGCTTCTATTTCTGAAGAACAGATAATTAACCACTTTGTGATTCCCAGCTCCTAGGGACACGACACTTGTACTGTTGACTGTGGTCCCTGAGGGTAGACACTCAGCCCTGTTCTGACATCATGCTCCCAACCTCTAGCAAAGCTCTGAGACCCTGGGGCCATACAGAGAACTGACAGACAAGCCATAGAGCTGTTTCCTTGCCTGTCCCGGGTATGACTGCTCCATACGACCAAGTATGCAGAGCATTCTGAACTGCTCCCCACAAACACAGAGTGACCTCAGGGTGATCCTAGTGTCTACATTTCTCCTCTTCTAGCTAGGCAGGAGAGTTTCCCGAATCACCGGCATGCTGTCACAGTACTGGGATCGAAAACGCCAGGCTCACTGCAGTTCTCATGGGATGAATAGTTCTTGGAGAGAACTGTAAGAGCGGTGAGAGCTGGCGTGCAGTATAAGTCCCCTCTGCGCCATCAGAGCATTTGGCAGCCGCCCCATCGCTACATTAAAGAAACGCTGTTCACCTCCACCTGTCCCAGGCTTTGGCAAGCCCTGTATGGTGGCTTCTTGCATTGGGCTGATGCCCAGGAGTGCAAAGGCTGAGCAAGCACCCTCAAAAATCCAGTCCCCATTCCCTTCCTTCAGCCCTGACTTGCAGGACCTAGAACCACGATAATAACACTAATGATCCAAAGTAGGGAGGAAAACTAAGAGCCAGGTTCTTCTCCCTGAAGAACAAGAAGTCCCTGTGGCTCTCTTTAAGCTCACCATCCATTGACCCGGTAACTTAGATGGCGCCCCGGGGTGCTGTGTCAGTTGGCTCAGCCCTCTGCATCGTCTGGCACTGTGAACTCACTCTCCTCCCATCCTCTTTTCTTCACTCGCTCATCTTTTGTTTGGCTTCCTTCCATGAGATCAGTGCCTGCTTTCCCTATATGACCATCGGCACCAAAAGGAACAGCTGTGGCCGGGAGAGCTCGGGCTTGAGGCAGCTCACGATCTGTCTGGAAAGCTCTCCTTGGACCTCCCGAGAGTAAGAGGTTGGGCTAGCCTCCTGCCTGAAGCATCCAAGGACATAAGGTCTCCCTGGAAGCAGTGACTTTTTTTGGTATCTTTCGATGAAGGCCCAGAACCTCCCACCCATTCCCTGTGCTGTACCTTCCACCAATCAGAGAGTGTCTAGGTGATCCGCTCTAGCCATTACATTCTCCTGGTCCTGGTAAGCAAGGGTACAGTGGACCACGGCACTGGACTACTCCATAGGTAGGAAACATGTATTCAAACTGCCAAGGGTATCTCTCAGTGGGCAGGGGAGCAAAGCAGCAGGAGATTCCCCCACTCCTAGGGGTTGTGTTGTGGCAGGAGACCGATGAGCTAGCTGGAGGTAATCTGAGAACTGGTAGTTGGAGGTAGTCTGAGTGAAGGCAGTGTGGGGCTGTTGGACATTTGTCCTTCCAGGTAGGGGCAGATAAGGGAAGCAATGGTTTTACCTGACAATCAGAAACCCACTTAGCCAGGTTACGGAGGAATGTTGACCCAGTAGCAATCCTTCTGTTCACCTGAGCCTAGCTGGTTATTTAGAACATTGTCGCTGCCATTTGGGGGACCTTGGGGGGGGCACCTAACAGATTTCATAACCAGATTGACTGGGCCTCCACGGAGACTTGGAGCTGGTCCTGTGGGCAAGAGCTAAGTTTACAGTCCATTGATGGCTCTGTTCAGAAGGTAGACCAGTGCTGAGCGTGGTTATCAAGCAGGCCATCCTAGGCCCTGGGAAGCTGAGGCAGGAGGATCATAGGACCACTGTAGACTAAACACTGGTATCTATGCCACGCCGTAGAGTTAGACAGGAAGTATAGACAGGAAAGGAAGGGAGGGAGGGAAGAAGGGAGGGAGGAAGAAAAGGAGGGGGAGGAGGAGGGGGAGAGCTTGAGAGAGCGTGAGAGAGCAAGCTCAGTATCAATAATTGGAGGCAGGGCTGCAGTGGTGGGGTCTGGCAAGGGCAGGGAGATGGGGTGGTTAGGTCCGGTGAGGACAGGGAGGTGAAATGTGGGTTCTGGAATGAAGGGAAGAAAGACAGATGAGAATGAGATATAGCATGGCCTTTCCTACTAGACGTTTCCTGATGCTATTAACAGGCCCCCCATTGTACCCCAGAACCTTCAGTAGCATCCAGTCAGCTAGGTCCAAGTACTCAAGTGTCCAAAGACACTTGAAATACAATGTAGACCTGTTGCTGAGACATGACAACCTTCCCACACTCTCCATGACTGGAGGACTGGGACTCCTCTCAGGAGCAGAGGGCACCACCATGGAAAGCCGCTCACCACTGGTCCTCAGCACAGCTTCCCTTCCCGATGTCAATGCACTGCAGCACGGCTCACCTCACGGAGCCATCACGGCAGAAACGGAGATCGACTGTTACCGCTTCGAGTCCAGTTAGAAATAACAAGATGGAGCCCCTGTGGACCAGCAGGATCCGTAGTATTTAGATGGAAATAAAACAGTTTCGAGGTAAATTTTAAAAAGGAGATGAAAGTGTCCTTTTGCCAGTCATTTGCCCTGGGAAAGATTTTGGCAAGGTCTTTAGGCATCAAGAGATGGTCCACTCTAGTAAATAGGAGCTTAAAAGAGTCAGGATAGGTAATTAGGGTTTAAGTTTTTGGGGCACAGTCCAAATTCCACACTTTAAGGTCCTAGGATTTCCTTATCAGTACTCTGAATTTGGTGAGGGATGCCTGTCCAAGCTGCACATTCAATGTCCTATATGGCTTGGTCAATTTCACAATTAGATCACGGGTCTAACTTTCAACACATTCTGCTCTTTGATCTGCAGATGCAAAGGTCTCCCCAGATGTTCCACAGAGGCCCTTAGACTTCTACAGGATGTCTTGAGTTCATAACCGGCTGTCCTGAGATTGTCTGGTAATAACACACCATGTGCCACAGCTGCCACATGGTCCACTGTGTCGCCTCTACCAGCACCTCATCCTCATCCTCTACAGCACCAATCACTACTTGACACTAGAAATGGCTGTTTTCTTCTGGGAGAATTTCTGGCAAGGGTCTCAGAGCTATCTGCCAAGAGAAAAAAAAAAAAAAAAAGGTCTGTATTCATTAATTTTTGTCCACATTTATTGAGAATAGACCCACAGAGAATAAGCTTTCACAGTTATAAGTTGTACAAAGACCTGGCTACCGCACCAGAGGAGGCAGTTGGGAGGCTGTGTGGCCAGGGGCCTGAGAAGTGACACACACACAAATGGCCGAGTGCTGGCACAGAGCTAGGAGAGCCAGCCATCACAAACAACACACTGTGTTTGCCTTGGGGCTACGTTGGCATTTCTCTTCTATAACTTCTGCCTTTTAAAATGACTTTTGGTTCAGAATACCATTAAATAGAGGCTGGAGAAAAAGATGGCTCTGCAAGTAAGAGCGCTTACTTCTTTTGCAGAGGACCTGGATTTACCTCCTAGAACCCACAGGGAAGCTCACAGTCTTTAGCTCCAATTCCCAGGGACCCCATGTTCTCCTCTGGCCTCTGTAGGCACATGAATGTATGTGGTACAAAGAACTCTACACACACACCCCTAACAGTAAAAAGTCAACGTCAAAGAGAAGACATTAAGTAAAATTCATTCTCTAAGAACAACCAGACAAACAAACTGACATGGAAGGAAAGCTGAATTTGTGTGTGTGGTATGTGTGTATGTTGTGTGTAGTATGTGTGAGAGTATGTGTATGGTGTAAATGTGTATGTGTGTGTGTGTGTATGTGTGTGAGTATATGTGTGGTGTGTGTATATATGGTGTGTGTACTGTGTGTATGGTATGTGTGGTATATGTGAGACTGTGTGTAGTATGTGCGTGGGTGTATGTGTGTGGTGTGTGTATATGGTATGTGTGGCATGTGTATGGTATGTGTGGTGTGTGTGTATGGTGTGTATGGTATGTATTGTGTATGTGGGTGTGTGTAGTATGTGTGAGCATATATGTGGTGTGTGTGTGTGTGTGTGTGTGTGTGTGTGTGTGTGTGTGTGTTGGGAGGCACAGACCAATGTTAGGTAATAATTCTTAGGGACCAAATACCTGTCTTTTTAAACAAGGTTTCTTACTATAATCTTAGGCTCATTGACTAGACAGGGTTTGGCTGCCTACCTCTACCTCCCCAGTGCTGGGATTGAAAGCATAGACGCCTGGGAATTGAACTCAGGCCTGCATAGTATGGTGGTTTGAATAAAATGGGTTCCCCAGGCCCACAGGAGGCGTGGCCCCGCTGGAGTAAGTGCAGCTTTGTTGGGGGAAGTGTGCTGTGGGTGGGCTTTTAGGTCTCAGAAGCTCAAGACTGGTCAATCTGTCTCTACCTGCTGCCTCTGGCTCAAGATGAAGAACCCTCGGCCGTCTCCAGCACCATGCCTGCCTGTGTGCTGTCACACTTCCTACATGATGATCATGGATTAAGCCTCTGAAACTGTAAGCCAGCACCAATGAAACGTTTTCCTTTACATGAGTCGCTGTGGTCATGCTTTGTCGTCACAGAAATAGAAACCCAAACCACGACATGTAGTAAACACGTTTCTGACTGGACTACCTCCCCAGACTACAGTTAAGAGCTGGTCTACACCAAGATTACAGCGATGTCTTAGTTTCTTTCTATTGTAACTTGGGGGAGGAAAGGGGTTTATTTCAGCTCATGGGTTACCACGGCAGGAGGCCAAAGCATGAACTCAAAACAGGAACAAAGAGGCAGGGACTGAAGTGAAGACCGTTGAGAAACACTGCCTATGAGTTTGCTTTTGTGCCTTTCTCAGCCTGTCTTATACAGGCTCAAGACCACCTGCCCAAGGGCAGCACCAGCTTGTGTGGAAACGAGTGGACACACTGTGGAACACCCAAGAGGCCTAGGATTGTCTTTGGTCGGAGTGGGGCGAGGCGGCAGGACGCCACTAGTTTTGACCAGAGATGAGGATGGTGCTAGGTAACATCTGAACTGTGCACACACTCCCACATCAACGTGAATACTCCGGGGTTCGGTGAATACAGCACCTGAACTCAGGAAGCAGGGGTACAGATAGTCAAGGCACTTTGGTCCCAGAAAGACAGGGCTGACCCTGGGGGAATCCGTGGTGCAGGCCAGCTTCCAAACTGCCTAGACTGCCCTTGTGGAGTTGGTGAGGAAGCCCTCTCTGCCCCCAGAGTTAGGTTCACACACAGAGTCTGTCAACCCTTTCAGTGGCTCTGGCTGTCCCTAGCAGGAGACACTCCCTTGGTCCTGCAATACATCTCCCGGGTTTTTTAAACTTGTGAACGCCACAGCATTGACAAACAGGCCAATAAAAATCTCTGTGACATTTGACTTCGGTCTTCCCTGGGACTTTTATACATCTGGTTCTGTGACGTAAAAGATGCACCGAGTTTATAACGGCACTGCTTGTCCGTCCCCTGATCTCCTCCTCCAGCATGCCCTCTGCAGCTGAGCTAGAGGGACACAACCCTCTCTGAAGTCTCCTTCTCCACAGGATGGGCAGTGCCTCATTGTGAACAGAAGGTCACCTATGGTCACCTCTTTGAGCCTGTGCCAATAACCCTCCCAGGGGTGTGACTAAGAGAGGACAGTTTAGGTGCTAAGTTGCTCATGGACTCTTCCTTCAGCCTTTGGAGGAGGGCAGGCAGCATCTCTGGTGCTAGCCTTTCTTTCTGGAGACACGCGTGTTCTGAGCCATGTAGCTCCTGTCCTGCTCCACTCTTGGTGGGGCACAAGCAGACAGTGCTCATGGGAAAACGTAGCTGCAAATGCTCCTGGGAGCCATCAGCGGACAGAGAACTGCAAGAGGCAAGAACCGTCCAGGGCACGACTGGCAGCACAACTCAGTGGTCAGGGAGGAAGGGAGCTCGTCGCTGACGTCCCCTAACTATGTGGGAGCACATTTGCCCCCTTGTGCCCTAAAGAGCTTCCTGTGAATCAGAGGAACTCGCTCCAAGGCAACCAGACCCCAGCAGGGAGCAGAATCGGTACTGCCCGAAGCAGTCCTGGGGCAACTGGGATATACACACATATCCTCAGCATACATCTTCATAGAGCACAGCTTACCAAGCGTTACTCACAGGTCATGAATCACATGCTCACAGTGTGCATTCCCCAAAACACAACAGAAGAGAAAAATGAGTTTTTAAAAATGTATTCATCTTTGGCCTGGAATGGCAGCTCATTTGGTAAAGTACTTTCCTTACAAGCTCAAGAACCTGCATCCAATCCCTGAAGCCATGGAAACCGACAGGCACGGCAGGCACATGCTTGTAATCCCCGTGCTGGGGAGGCCGAGACAGGAGCATCTCTGGGGCTCACGGACCGGCCGACCTAGGCAGCACCCCCACACTGCTTAGTCATCACTCCTGGCCAGTGAAAGTCCTTGTCTCAAAAGACGGTAGATGGCGTTCACGACGATGACATCTGGGGCATGCTGCACTGTCCTCATTCATGTGTGCACACACACCCTCATGTCCTCAAAGCCACGACAGTACCTGACACACACTGGGTGTCCTTGCAGAGGAACGAGCACAGGAAAGGAGTCTCCCTATGCGTTTCTGTGCACTGTCACATGCATGCAGGTGACCATGGAACTACAAGAGTGTGTCAGAGCCTCCGGAACTGGAGTTACAGGCGATTGTGAGCTACCCAGCGTGGGCGCTGGGCACGAAACCCAGGTCCCTGGAAGAGCAGTAAGTGCCCTTCACTACCAGCCCCCGGGTCCAGTCGTCAATAGTACTGTCCCAGAGCCCATAGGGTGACATGCTCATGACACGCTCTTACAGAAGGGTCTGCGAAATCCCAGGCCTCGCCTGGCGGGCTACGTGTGGGAAGGCCCAGACGAGAGGCCCTGAATTGCTAGCGAGCTGACTCACGGCTGCTTTTACTTTGTTCTCTGAGTCTGAATATATTTTCCAGATATTTAAAAATAACCACCCATTTCCTTTATAACCGTGGAAAGTGAGTGAGATCGATGGTGACTGTGAGGGATCCAGGCCTTCTGGAACGAACTGTCATGTGAATCAAGGGTCTGGCTGCTTGACGCACCCTGAGAAACAGCCACATTTGAACTTGCCCACGGCGCAGGACTAGCACAGCACTGCTTCCAGGCCCTCTCTCCGCGACCAGGAGCAACTTAACAATGGCTCCTTCCTTCCTTTTAGGGACCCATTAGAGTGAGGGCAGCTGAGGTGACAGGTGGTGGTAACAGAAAAACGGAGAATAAATGAGTCCTTCCACCCCTCACCCCCCACCCCCAGGTCCTAGGGAACGTCTTGGAAGCTCTGTAGAGGAGACTTGCTTCTTTGTCCCCTCTGGGCATCCTTTACCACTTGCAGTGATAACTGGCAGTCGCCAATGAGACTGGCACCTTGCTGGCACTCAGTGTACTTGAGATCTGTGTGGCCCTGAAACTTGCACACAAGGAGGGTCCCTCAGATGGACCTGCGAGGGGACCTCACGGGGAGCCGCATCCACAGCTCAGAAGATGCTGGAGCCATTCTGGACCCCGGGTTTCCTCTATGGCCCTTTTCCCCAGTCCCTCAGTTTCGCCATCTGTCCTGGGAAAACGCTGCCAGGCTCGTCCAGGTATTTTTAAGGGGAAGTGAAATGTACCTCCCAGCCGTTAGCTAGGGAAACACTGTCTTACGCCTTGGTGCCTTACTTGAGGCTCTGAGGAGGTGTGGAAGGAAGACATGGGATGTAGTGGGAGTGAGGGAAGAAAGAAGGGAGGGAGGGAAGGAGGAAGGGAGGGAGGGAGGGAGGGAGGGAGGGAAGGAGGCCACTTGGGATATGCCTCTGACATCAGTGTCAAGACTCTTATTCTCTTCCTGTATTATCTTTCCAGCCACCATGACCACCAGGGGCTGCTCTGACAGGCTGCTTGCCCATTGGTTCATAACAACAAGACCAACTGATCGCGGACTGGAGCCTCAGAAAGTGAACTAAAACTCTTTCCCCCTGTTTTCTTTATTTTGTTGCAGTAACGGAAAGCTGACTACCGTGATATACTCCCCTGTCCCTGCTGGTCACACACAGAAAGAAGTGGAGCAGACAGGGGTGAGAGCAGGCCGGCTGAGTATAAACACTGTCATTTGCATGAAGGACAGATCTGTCCCAGAGCAGAACTCAAAACTTGGGTTGGTGCAGGAGATCAGCCAGACTGTGTGTGTGTGTGTGTGTGTGTGTGTGTGTGTGTGTTAGGAAGTCCTTCTTGTGTGTTAATATTCCTGTTGGTAGTGACCTCAGGGTCACTGACTTTCTGAAGCAATGAGCTTCAGCTCCTCAGCCGTCAAGGTTAAGATTGGGGACTAGAGGTTTCATTCATTCCGGCACTGTTAGCATTTGACCCTGGAGTGGGTTGGAGCAGCCCGTGCCTACCAGTGGCCGAGGCCGCTCCAGCTTGTCCATCAGGTTTCTGGTAGGGTTTTAGGAACACTCCTGGAAACTGAGGCCCAACATCAGCCCTGCTTGCTCTGACCCCCCTGAGCTGTGTCACCCCAAATCACACTGGCTAGACCTATGTTTTCTCTTCTGCCTTGGGCACACCGCAGCCAGGAGGACTTTTCCTGCCCTCCTGTGTTCTTAGTTCTAAGAGGGCTTATCTAGAGGTGACAGACAGACAGACTGTCATGTCTGTTCCTTTAACTCTGGCGCAATCTCCCATGTTCTGTGTTCCAGCAGGGTGTAGAGGACACAGTGGAAGACAACCAGATTCCTGACAGGAGGTGGCCTGGGGGAGGAGGCACGGCTCTTGTGACAGCCTTGCTACAGGCTGACTAGTGCATGCCGACTGTCCCTTCTGATCTGCAGCCAAAGGTGACTGCACTTCCGGGGACTCTGAAATCTGTCTTCTGTTCTCCTGTATGGTTTGTCACTCACTGGTGTGACATAGGCCATGATTGTAGGCACAGGCCTTAACTCATCTCCCTTTCCAGATGGAGGGAATAAGAGAGGGTCAGAGGCCCACAGAGGCACTCCAGACTCTCCCTGAGCCCTGCACCACTGAAGCCTGAGGCACAGGCTAGCTCTCTTGCTGCTTCTTGGTCCTCTGGTCGCCCCGCCTCTGTTTTCCCTCTTAGTTCCCTGCTAGGCCTATGCCCTACCACTACCACTCCCCCTACTCCCACCCCCAGATCCCCGAACCCTGTATCAAGAGCTTCACGGGTGGGAAGCAGCTGTTTGAATGCCAGGTAAGTGCCCCTAGTGCTTAAGTCTAAGGACACTAAGTCCAGGTCACCTGTACAGTCTAGGGAATAAGGGCCTTAAATGGCTACAAGAAGTAGGAGACATGAATTTATACTTCAGCAACCCTGGGAACTTCGGCTGGGAACAGTGGGCTGTCAGAAATGAGAAACCTAACAGCATTCAAAACTTGGGAGAAGGTGGAGTCTGCAGAACGCGTTCCTGCGGTGTCCGCAAGTGTCTGGTTAACCCAAGAGCCCCCATTGCATCCGAGCAAATGCTGTGAAAGCAGAGAGGAGGGGCAACTTCCGCAGGATTCCACAGCCTGAGGGGCTGGGTCTAGAACCCTGATCTCCACCTCGCAAAACCCCAAGGCTCTTTGGCTCAGTCAGCCAAGCGCAGAAACCAGGCGCGGCGATCGAGCTAAATAAGCACGTGTTGCTAGGCTGGCGACAAATAACACGGCTAATTCTCCTCGGCCCGCTGGTCCCTGCGCACAGGGGCAGTGGCGGGACCGCGCCCCAGAAGCAGCTGCAGAGGCCGAGGCCGCCCGGGAAGACTCAGCGGGCCCGAGCTTGGGGTCCTCGCCCGCCGCGCCTTTCAGAGTTAATTAGCCCTCATGAATATGGATGCCACTGCCGATTTAATACGGTTGAGAGGTCACAACCTGACCTCGGCGGTGAGGCGTGCAGAAAGAAAAGAGGACTTTTCTCAGCTCGCCTCCTAATTGAAAGGCGGAGTTGTAGACTGTGCGCGGTGGGTGTGATCGTGCCGCCGCCCAGGCTCTGCACGCCCGGGGAGCAGTGGCTGCGACCGCCGCCCGCGGCCACCGCGCTGCCCAGGGGCAGGGCCTAATTACATACAGGTACGTGCGGGGCGGCGAAATGTCGCTGCGATGCGATTGCACTGGAAACGGGTTCTGGACCCTTCCCTCTTCCACGATGGTTTTCATTTCCTGTAATTTGGAGCTGGAAGCGTTTATGGAACATCACATGGTCTTCGTTTACACAGGAAATCAGCTGCAGTTGGGAGAAGATACTGACTCACTTTTTTTGTTTGTTTTTAAAAAATCCTTCCCTCCTCCCACCTCATCCCGCCCCCCCCAAAAAAAAAGAGGAAAAGAGAGAAAAGACCAGCTTGTGATATTTGCTTTTGAAATAGCTTTCTTTTTTGATCCCAAGTCACTGTTCTCCAAAGTGGGCCGTGATTACAAGGGAACCGTAGTTTATTTCTGACACGTGGTAATCTCTCCGTGTGAAGCGAGCCCAGTGCCAAGGGAGGATTCTTTAGCTTTTCTCCAGCAATGGAGCCAGCCTAGAAGGGCGGGGGCGGCCCGGGCGCACAGCTGTGCCTGCTGCGTCCCTTTGAGGGTGGGAACCGTTTCCCGAGGCTTGCAGGGCAAAGGGGGCTGAGGTAGCCCGCCAGACTGAACGCAAACCAATCAGCCTTGGAGTTTAGTTTTTAGTTTACACCTTGGGCACTGCCAGCGTCGAGCCCTAAAGTCACCGCCCACACCCTGACAATAGCAAAAGTCTTCGTCATCCAGCTACCCTCCCCAAATCTGTTCTCAGCCTAGCCCGAGACATCACCCCGGCCGTCAGCGGAGAGCCGCCGGGCTCTAACAAAGATTGAGAACGACGTGGAAGGAATTACGATGTGGTTTTCGATCTGCCTGCGTGCTGCCACGGACTAAAAGCGCCCCCACCCTACTCCCACGCCTCGCCCGCCCCCCAAGGCTGCACTCCTCCCCCTCCTCCCGGGGCGGTTCCAGCCTCTCACCCTCCACCCACTGCTCTGGGGCAAACCAGTGCGCCCTGTGCAACAGCGCCACCTTGTGGCCAGTATCCCACCTCGTAGCCCTTCTCTGGGGACCTAGAGAAGATGCCATCAAACTTCAGGGTGTCGTGTCTGAGTTCAGCTTAGCACTGGAGTTCCTGCTGGGAGCCGGAATGAGCTCATCGTCTTTCTTCTTCCTGGAATGATCTGAAAACCCAGAGAACTGTGGCTCTCCGTTTCCTTTCCTAAAACACTCCACAATTACATATCATTCCTTTTAGTTAAGGCTTGACTCCCAATGAAATAATTCAGGCTCCTATTTCACGGTGATCTGGCAGGAGTAGGACTTCAGAGAGGGGAAAAGCACAGAGATGGAGGGGGCACAGGACAAACAGGTTTAGTCTTTGAAGGACAATGTGCTTCTCCCTGCCCCCGCCCCCCCCCCCCGGGGACTAAGAAAGATGGCCCCAGGGTGCGGGGTGGGGGAGGGGGCGTCTTGCAGGGAAAGAGCCCTGCACTCATTTCAGGGTTGGAGAAGATAACCAAGTTTTCATTGGGTCTCCAGGACCTGTGTGGCTCTTGATGGTCACGTGTCCCCAGCAGCTGAGACCCATTTCCCTGCAGCTCAGCCGGGTGACTCTTTTACCTTCTCTCCCTGTCCTTTAACTCCCACAGCCATCTGTGTGAATGCGAGCTTAGCTGTGTACGGGGCTCTCTACAGGCCTGCTGACAGTGGAGGGCAAAGGCTTTTCCTGCAACCTTCCAGTAGCAAAGGCTGTAACTTGACCTGCTCTTTGAAACCAAATATTAGGATGCCCACAAATTGAGGATTCCCACAAGCCCTTCACTACTGAATCTCTCCATCTATGCCATAAACAAGCCACCAGAGGCTTTCCCGGGCTTCCAGGGTAGACCGGCAACCGTCCCCTCCACTACACAGGAGCTGTGTGCAGCTGTTGCCGCCGCCACAGGAAGCAGAGGAAAGAATCCTATTCCTTCCTGCAGGTGGACTGTGCTCGCTGTCCCTGGCCTCTGACGACCCAGGGTTCCTTCCAGGAAGCTGCACGCGCCATATTACCTAACTGATGAGCTATTTGGGTCGGCATAAGGGCTACTTGGCACTTCTTTGGCTTGGCAGCCAGGGAATGAAAGTTTGCATGGAGTGCTGGGTCCCTCTGTGCCCACTGCAACTGAGGTGGACTGTTTGGAAGGGCGTGGTCTTGATCTAAAAGCAAATGCCTGAGGGCCTCGCAGACATTAGTAAATGTCTAATATCCCTTAAGGGCCTGAGCGCTGGCACCGCCTGGGGCCCCACCCCTACGGCCTCTCCTTTTGTCAGCGTGCGCTTTCTGGGAGAGTAGGCAATCCTGAGTCCCAGCACCCAGGGTTTTATATCCTGGCCACAATTGTACATAAATCTACCTTTTGGTATGTATTCAATCCTGTTGCATTCACAGTAAGGGGCGGGGGAAGCCTCGCTGGAAACAAGCCAGAATGAGATATATAATGATGTTGTTTAGAGGCAACTGTGTCTTTCAGTGTTGTTGACAGTAAAATAAATTAGCATAATAAACATAATTTGCTCAAAAAAAAAAAAAAGCTAAGGAAAAGCAGATGGTTAGTGCATTCCTGTAGGACCTGTTGGTCCAAGTTTGCACGGATGTTTAGCGGTTTGTGCTGCCTGCGACAGATGCTCTCCCCGGTTCCAGGTTTCCCTCCATGATGGGTGCGGGCGGGGCGCCTCTCAGCAGGCAGTCTCCTCTGTGGGATCCGGTGCCTAGAAAGAGGTGCAGCCCCGACCCCAGCACATCGGGGTGCACGATGGGGGCCAGCCCCAGCAGCAGGTTGGCCTCCCCGCTGCGCAGAGTCACAGCCTGCAAGCGGCCCTGGGCCATTAGCATTCAAGTCCTGTCGCCTGCCCTGACTCCATCCTTTGTGCACTGGGAACAAGGGAGCTTTCTTCCGGGGAGGATGGCGCCAAAATGTTCCAGCTTCTCCGGGCCGGCCAGCATCCAGAGGCTTCTGGGGCCAGTGCGTTTCCGTTCTCGTTTATGGAAGAGAAAAGTTGTTGTTGTCGTCGTCGTCGTCGTCGTCGTCGTCGTTGTTGTTTTGCTTCCCCTGGAAGGCCGTGGAGCCTGGAGGGTTCCTTTTCCTCTTTGGATTGGAAGTGAAAGGACCCTCGGGTTACCGCCCACGCAGGTCCACTCGAGTATTTGCACTGGGCAGAGGCTCATTAGCAGTCTCCCATGATGCTGCATTCTTTCCTGAGAACAGAGAGGAAAGCCAAGCAGAAAGAAGGCAGTAGGGAACTGCTCAGAAAAGCTCACTGTACAAGGCAGCTGGAGGGGCCGAGGGCTCGCAGTGAGGAGGATCGTGGGGTCGGGGTGGGGGCTGGTCTCAGCTCCCGGGCACTCTGCTACTTCCTGGGCACTTCTGTGTCTGAGTCTGGGTGAGGGGCACTGGAGAGTCTGAAGACGTGCAAGAAGCTGTTTGGGGTGGAAAGGGGTTAGAGGAGAAGTACTGGCTAAATAGAAAACCACCAGTAAAAGGACACCCTGTCCGGGGGCAGCTTGCACCATCCCGGAGATGGTAACACCCGAGTTAGCCGGATTCCGGAACCCCAGAGATGGGTGAGCTTTCCCGTGCTGAACTGCTAGGTCAGAGCATGGCAGCCTCGTTACTTTTGACAGCAGCATCCAAGGGGGCTTCCGTGACTCAGAAGGTACATTTATTTCCATCTGTGCACCCCAAGGTCTTTTGAGCAGAACGTGGACAGCGGGGGATCTGTTCCAAGATGTGTCCCTCCCTGTATCTTCTCTTCCCATTCGGATTAGAGGTTTAGCTTAAGTTGGAAGTCAGTTTGGATTTTCATTTACCATCCTCACACCAGATCCTTCCAAAATGCTTTGTCAGTGCTGAGTCCAGAGACCACGCCATGTCCATCCGCTGCTCTTTGCGGTGGTGGTGGTGGTGGTGGTGGTGGGTTCCAGCCGCCATCTTCTCTCCCCTGTTCTCCTCAAGGTGCTTGGACTCAACGTGAGGATTCGCCGTTCTTCAGCTGAAAGCCTGGTCTTCAGAGCCAGGTTCTCTGGGAAGCGGGAGCGGAGGTGACATTAGTGAGGCTAGGGTGCTGAGGGCCCGTGAGAACAGAGACAGGAGAAGACAGGGGGAAAGCATGCAGCCCAGAAGAAGCAGATGACCCGTCTGAGGAAAAGGTAGAAGCTACAGCCTTGCTCAGCAGTGTAGCCGAGGACAGGCAGCCTAGAGGGAACCCCATGCTGGAGCCCCAGATCCCCCAACCCTACACAGGTACAGTGTAGGTACAGTGTAGCCTGGAGTCAGACATTATGTGCTTGTTGGCCCTGGGGCTGGAGACTCCTGGTTCTCTCCAGAAAGGAAAGTCAGCAGTGCACCTATGGCTGCCCCCCGTACCGTACCAGGAGTCTGTCCTACTCTAGGTGGCACACACTGGCTCACCAAGAACCGCCAATTTTGTAAGCACCCAGCCACGGTGCGCCGACCCCTGGACCCTAAGCTAAGCTTCTCCAATGTTAGGGCTTTTTGTCTCTCCAGAACACGTCTCTTCAACTTCCAATGTCTCTTGCTTCTTGTAGTTCAAGTCTCAGATCAGATGTCCACAAAACTGGGCCTTCAGTTCCTGCCCCTTGGCCCTCTCTCTCGGGGTTTCCCACTTCCGTTTGCACTCACACATCCCTCCCCTGACCCCTCGTCCACTTTACATAAATATGAACTCCACTCCGGGACACTTTCTAAAGATTCTGGGCCGTTTCTCTCTTGGTTGCCACCTTGTCCCTAACACAGTGCGTGGCACACAGTACTGTTATGTTAAAACATTAAAAAGGAATGTTAGGGTCGAAATGGTGAGGTGGAGACCCCAGGGGAGGGATAGAAGAGGAGAGGCCCGCTGGCCAGGAAGAGGAAGGACAGGGGTGGGGGTGGAGGGCAGGCCTGGTCTTGACAGGCTCTGCCTGATGCCCATGAGACCGTCTGAGGTGGGGTCCTTGAGACCTTCTCAGGCACCTTGTCCTCTCACACATTCTTGCTCCCGATGCAGCTAATTCTGAGCGTAAAAGGTGAGGGGAACTGGCTTTCGGTGAAGCCGCCCCTGTTCCAGGAAGGATTCTACCCAGGGATGGCCCTTGGTCAGGGAGCGGGATGAGTCACCAAGGTGACTGCTAGTCTACCTTGATAGTTGGGCCTCCAGATGGTTGTGTGGATGCCTTTTTGCAGCTAGGCACAGTTACACACACACACGGTAAGTAGACTCTGGATCCTCAAAGACTTGGCATGATGGCAATATTAGCTTTGCTACACCTACCCTTTCATGGTGCTCCTGAGAGTAAAGTCTCCAAATCTGGTCCACCATGCTTCAGGACAGAAAATAGGTCATTTTTACCTCATGAATATGCTATGTGCCTCATGAATATTCATAGGATCTTCTTTCAAAAATCCACAACATAGACCCCAACATGCTGCTTATCACTGTACGTGCCGCGCTCACAAATCATCTCCCAACAATTACAAAAGCCTCAGCGGGGGGGCCTAGCAGCTGTTACCCAGATGTTCTGCATAGCAGCTGGAGCATCGTTTGGTATCAATAAACACCATCTCATGTGAGAGCAGTGGTGACAACCGCTGCCATGAAAGACCACTCTCGGGGAAGCGGAATAAGCCCAGAGACCGAGTGGGCCTTCCCTCCCAGCGGGCACTGCCTCCTCTCACAGCCCGCTGTGACTGAGGTGCTGAGTGCTGGCGGCTCCCAGGCACAGATATATGGCCGGTTTTGCTCTTCCAGATGGATGTTCAGAGGTGTGTGCTGAACCCCACCTCCCGGTGTGTGGTTCCTAAGCCCCACCTGAACCCTTCGTCGCCTCCCCCAGAGGTCCGAAGAGACGGAACTGCGTGGGTCGACGAGCTTGCTCGCGAGTGCTCTGATCTGGCTGCAGCCAGTTTTAGAAGCGATGGAGCCGCCTCTCCAGGACAACCCGTCAGCGTTCTTCCGTTCTTCTGCTCTCACTTCGGCTGGACAATAAAAACTGCCTGCGGGCAGAAACCAGCCTTGTTTGGGAGATGATCAAGCAGTTCACGTGCCCACCAGCAGGGGGAGTTGAAGCCAGTGCTGTTAGGTCAGCGCTCCGTGGGACTTGAGCCTAGATGGGAATCCAAGACAAGAACCTCGCTAGCTAGGCTCTCATTCTGAGGGTGTAGAAGCAAGGACCTGAAGGCCTCGATCGTGACATACTGTGCCGTGTCACTTGGCCAGGTAATAGCTAAAACAGGCCCCAACCTCCTGGTGTCAACGTGTCCTTCCTTAGTCTTTCCATAGCTATACCCCTCTTCTGAGTGGGAATCTCCGTTGGCTGGCTAGCTCACCTCTAAGGAAAGGACAAGATGTCAACCAATAGCTGACCTTAAGAGTGAACCAGTAGAGAGTAGTATATTATCCCTGAAGCCTTGAGAGATGTAGAAGATGTGACATCCACTCCATGGTTGTGCGTCCCTAGGAGGGACAAGCCAGCCCTAAAGGCCGAGGCTCCGGGTCTTCTAGTGTTCACCCAGACAAGCCCAGGCCATTTGTTAAGTCTGGGTACCATGTGCTGCCCATGGTGAGGCTTCTAAGGACCAGAGGTCATGTGAGTCAGGATCCAGGTGACTGGGGTCACCACGGCAGTCTTCCTCGAGCCTCTTCTCCAGGCAAACAAAGAGACATCATGATGTCTCACCTTCCAACTTGGCACGCAGATTGTCTGTCCCTTTACCTCAGGTGCCAGTCAGAGAACCGGCCAGAGACTTGAACTGTGCTACCCCGAGTCTGTCCTGAGCGTATGTGGAAGCTTTCTTTCCGAAGGCCATAATAAACATTCCATCAAGCTCTTTGCTGGAGGGCACTTTAAGTCCACCCACCACCAGAGGCCGAGATGATCTCATGCCACCTCCATTGCCCCAGCCCGGGTGACCAGGGACAAGCCAATCCTGCCTCTCTCTCGTGCTTCCAACACCAACGAGGCAGCAGCAGGGCCTCGTTTGGACCCCAGCTCCACCCTGCTTTACACGGCGACCTTGAACACATCTTCTAAGAGTTTTCAGTGCGGAGCCTCCTCTCCCCACACTGAAGCTGAGGGGGTACCGGAATAGGCCAAACGTCTGGGAAAACAGTCCCAACCTGCACAGCAGCTGTGGACACCTGAGGATCAAATGGACAAGCGTGTGAGCACAACCCTCCCTCCTTCCACATCTTCCGTGACAACAGTTTGGCATGGCACGGCCTGGGTACCCGCACGCATGTGTAAACGTGCGCATCGTAAGTCAGAACGCAATTAAAATTAAAAAAAAATTAACTGAGTGTTTAATACTGGGATTCTGGAAGCTGAGACAGGAAGATTATTGTGTCATTTAGGCTAGCCCTGGGCTACATAGTGACTCCCAGTCCAGATTGGGGTACAACATAAGACCCTGTCGAAGAAAAACAAAAAGAATTTTAGGGCATTGAGCACAACCCTCATCAGTGGTCTAGTCAAGAAAGAAATGCGATCCCCATCTAAGGGAACTGAGCATCCGTGCATGGATTCACGAGTAACCCACAGGGCTTTTCGTTTTGTTTGTTTTTAGGTTCAGGGTCTTGTTTTGTTTGTTTTTTATATTGACTTTCCCATTTCCTCCCAGACCCTCTGCATCTCCTCACCCATCCTAAGCCACAGGCTTGCTTTCTGTCATTAGACCACAAGCAGGAATCCAAACATCATCATCATAACAATAATAACAACGACAATAATAATAGCAATATAAAAACAAAGCCAAATAGGACAAAACAAAGGAAGAATACGAGTTTGAACTAGAAAGACAAATGCAGCATAAAGCAAAAGAAATGGATTTTTATATAATGGAGTGATTGTGGGTGGGCTTGTAACTAACCACAGTATTTTTAAAATAATTGTCTCAGTTTATACAGACACAAAGCAACGTGAAAAGCTGGCTTTGGGCTGCAGCGTTCTGGACAGGAAGGAACTTGAGGAGAGCGCTGAAGCATCTCTGAAGAAGACAGTGGAGAACACCAGGAGTCACCTCCAAAGAGACCGCCATCTTCCTGGGCTGCCTTCCCACTGGCCGTGGGTGGGTCTTGCTGGTCTTTCCTTTCCCTTCTCTTGAGTGGAGGGTGTAGTTCTCCCTCCCAATGCTGTAACTGGTAATGATGGAAGTCATAATCACACACACACACACACACACACACACACACACACTTGCACACGCGCACACACATGCCAGCGGTAGCGGACTCTAGAGGCAGATTCCTGAAGAAATCTAAATCTGAAGAGAAGCTAGGACAAGAGAGCAAATAACTTGTGTTGTTAGACCCACTGTGGCCCTGGAGTAAGGACGCGCCTGCTGAGGGGGCTCCTGGGGCAAACTCCAGAAGCAGCTTAGAATCAGTGTGTGTAGGGGTGGGGGGGTGGGGGGCGGTCCAGCTCCAGGGGACTCGTCCTGGAGCTTCCTGTCCAGAGGAGGAAGTATGATGCGAAGATGTCCTCAGGGTGGAGGGACCCGGCCACAGGCCTAGTCACTTTGCATTTTCTTGTCCAGACTCATCTGCTCATCCATTCTAAAGGCAGGTTGGCCTCTTCCTCCAAAAGACAGGTTAGAAGAGACAGTTAAATTAAGACGCTGAGGCCAGGGCTGAATGAATTCTACTGAAGAGAACAATGGCGTATGCGGAAGAGAGCCCCTACGGATGGTTTCACTTGTCGTGGGAGGAAATTCTGTGTCCCCGTTCTCACCCTCTGCCAGCGACTTGTGTCTCTTTTCTAAGCTCTTCCCTTAGGTCACCGCATTAAGAGAGTTAGGTGACACGGCCATTGCCACTTTGGGTTAAACTATAAAAAAAGTTCTCCTGTTCTTTTGCATTTTACTTATCGCAAAGAAAGTAAAAGATGTATCATTTTGAGGGCCTGGAACTGAAGCTTCCTTTGGGAGTTATCAAATGCCTAGTCCCTAGTCATGGCTGTGTGTGTGTGTGTGTGTGTGTGTGTGTGTGTGTGTGTGTTGGAACCATGACATCAGAAACCTCCAGGGACAAAGAGAGAAAGGAGAGTGGCGAGTCCTGGGAGCTGGCCCAGAGTCTAGTTTCTACTTTCTCTGTGTAACTTTTTCCGAACCGATCAAATGTCATTCTATAGAAATTTCAAGTATTTTCCAAGTGGCAGTCCAGGCAGAGCCAAGCCTGTGTCCCTGAGAACATAGCCCTGTCTACAGGGTAGATCTCAGCACTGGGGCGTCTCCTGATGCTAACAGAGGTTCAGTTTCAATTGGAACTGTAGAGGGGAGAGTACGGGCTCGAGTGTAGCCAGGAGACGACACCGTGCATTGTTTTCCTAGCTGATGAAGTCCAGGAAGGCAGGCTGACATCTGAAAACAAGTATTTTTGCTTAAAACGAGGAGTGAGCTACTCATGGCTGTTGCTCAGGACCCCGAGCCAGGATGGCCTCTAGGGACCGCGGACCACTCTCACACAGTGTCAGGCAGTAGCTGTCTCAGGACTGGAACAGATGAAGACCATCTGCCCCTGGACCCTGTGTGGGCCGTGGAGCCCTGGCCACCTCCAAGGGCTGCTGGGTCCCTGTAAGAATGCTTCAGGCAGAAAGTGCGTCCTATGTGAAGCAAGGGGAACAGGCAGGTCTCTGGGGAGAAGACACCTCTCCTCCGTGGGAGAGAGGCAAAGAAGCAGCCGCAGATCTTTGGTTTGTGAACAGAAGGGCTGCAGCTCAGTCCTTCCCTCTGCATTTCGGGGAAGAGTAAGAGGAGAGAGTCACCCCTAAGGCTCAGGAGGTAGAGGCAGGAAGAGTGCGGGTTGAAGATTATCATCAGCTACATGGAGAGTTCAAAGACAGACATAGGCGATCTCCCCACCTCCAAAGAATATTTGCCATAACTTTCAAAAGACGCTCATTTTTCCAATGAAAATGAGGGTCATCTTGCCCGGCTGTCCTAACGGAGAGCGTGGATGCCTTCCTTCATGTGGTCTCAGTCATTCCCTCAGCCTTCTCTGCAACCCAGTCCCAGCAACTTCGGAACAGCGCTGGGATGAGAAGGCAGGATGGTCTTCAATGTGCCCAGGACGAGCAGCACCCCTCTCTACGCCATGCAGACTGCAAAGGGAGCTCCTCTCTTTACCCCTCTCGCCATCCAGAGGCTCATCGAGAAGGCGTGCCACATACTTCTCTTTAGGAGCCAGAGGAGATCAAGGGTCAGACTCTGTCCTGGGCAGTTCCAGACTCGTCCAAGTCTGGGGGGCTCCTCAGCCTAGCCATTCTGCTCAGCCTGGTCTTCTGATCTTTGCCTCTGGACCCTGACTTTTGAATATATCGCATATTCCAAACCAGAGTATTGTTGCAATCTTGATCTCTCTGGTGGCATATTATGTGTTTTATGGGATAGGTTTATTCTGAGAGTGACTTTTCAGGTATGACTTGGAAAAGATATTTGTAGCTGGAAAGTGTGTGCACAGGTACACACACACAGTCTACTTTTTAAAATAATGTATTAATTAAAAGTTTTAAAAACGTTTTTAATGTGTCCCCTTCCCATGTTGCCCCTGGCTCATGAGCAATGGTCATCAAAGATTATCAGAGAGGTTGAGTGACCGCTTCCCAGGTCACCCCACATGTGGCAGTGCTGAACAGCCTTGGGACAGCTTGCTAAGACCCATAGTCATGCATGTAACTCTGAATAGTGAATTTGGAAGCTGTTCAATAGGATCTAGGTACTTAATGTAAAGGCCTTAATTTGTAAGAACATTTATTCACTTGGGGCAGACCTGGGGGATAAGAAGAGGAGAATGTGTCCACCAGGCTGGTGACCCCAGCTCTGTACCTAGCTGAGCACATCATGGCTTCCAGAAAAACCTCTGGTCACATCACTGCATGGTCTGTGTGCATATGTACGTATGTGCATATGTGTGTGTGTCCCTGTGCATGTGTTTGCATGTATGTGTATGTATGCATATGTGCATGTGTGTGTATGTGTACATTGTATGCACATGCATGTGCATATCAGAGAGCACAAGAGTCTGCTGTCACTCAGAATGATGATGTTTCTTTTTCTTTAAGAGCCATGAAGAAACAAAGTAAAAATCTCCCGTAAGCTTTTTGGACTCCTGGAAAAACCCTTTGCTGAGGATGGCTAAATCCGAGAAAGGGTCGAGTGAGCTGGAAACCACATTTCCAGAACTCTCTCTTTCCTAGGGTGTGTTCAGGTGCTCATGGCTCCCCAAGAGGCCTTGATCTGGCAGGATACCACCCTTGGGTAGTCAGCCAAATAAAACAGCCCAGACTGGGTATGTGCTGTCTGGCAGCTCTGTGAAACCCACAGATGGCACAGGAAAGGCTGTGTCACCCAGGAATGAATTCTCCTCATCTCTAATTACAAAGAAAGAAAAATCACTGGAAAAAATAATGAACGGCTCGAAATGTCACACAGAGCCCCAAGCCACTACCTCACTTTGAAGGCATTTCCAATGGTAACCCAGTCTGAGAGATGGCACACGCTCACCCTGCACGCCCTGTCCCATGTACGTGCCCTGCTGAGCTGGTAGGAGCTTGATCTGCACAGGTGAGGTGCTCGGAAAACAAGGCAGAGATTCTAAGGCTGTTGGTTTGGCCAGGGCAGAAAAAAATCCCAGTGTTTCTGGCTCTGGGTCCATTTTTCAAAGCAACTACAGAAGCTACCCAGCCACCCATCTGGAGCTCAAATGCCAAGGCCTTACCTGATGACCACAGAGCCAGGGGAACATGAAGAGGATTTCTCTCATCTCTCTGACTGATTTTGGCTTCTGGGCAGCACAAAAAGACCTAAGATAACAGGATAAGTATGATCTCAAACTCCCCAGGCATTAACTCTCTATGGTCCCCGACACATAGGATGGCAGCTCCACAGAATCCTCTGTCACAGCGGCAGCATAGGCCTAAGGAAGCTGGGGACAGGATGACAGAGGTGGGTGAGACATTGTTCACAAAGAGAGCAAAGGTTTGACTCCCCCAAACTCTTAGGTTGAAATTCTAGTTCCCCAGGTGTCTGAGTTAGCAGATGGGATGTTGGGGAGATGGTTCTGAATGTCTGGACCTAACACAAACCCCTAAAGGTTCCCAGGGTGCTGTGTGGGTGGAACTCTGAGGAGGTGGGGTCTCAAAGAGGGTTTTAGGTCCTTGGGGTGGGGGTCTTAAAAGGGGATGTTTAGCCATAGATGGTGCCCCTTTTATTTTCTGTGCCTTGGCCATGAGGTGAGCAGTTTCGCCCCACCATATACTCCAGCCAGGTGTGTTTGTAACTTCAGGGTGGAGTCAACATTCCCCATCGCCAAGTTGATTCCCACAGGTTTTCATAATAGTGACAGGCTAACACAGGTGACTAATCATTCCCCAGACATGACACTCTTTCGAGAGAGACCCCAGAGAGGGAACATTAATGAGGTTACATAGCCCTTAGGAGGCTCGGGTAGCTGAACAAGTGCTTCCATGTCTGCAGTTTGTATGACATGAGGACCTTCGAGTCAGTAAGAGCCAGCCGTCACCAGCACGTTTCCTTAGGCAGTAGATGGTTATGTATCATTTTTAAAGATGAGCCAGGCTTACTGCCCAGACAACCTCAGGGACCTTCCTGGTTCTGCTTCTCCAGCACTGGGATTACAAACCCACACATCACAGCTGAACAAAAACAAACAAACAAACAAACAAACAAATGTAGATTCTTGGAACTAAACTCAGGTTCGTGTGTTTATGAGGCAAAACCTTTCCCAGTGAAGTGACCTCCTAAGCCCTGGTAGATGCCCACCAGGGACTCTATGTACTGTAATGTATACTTTCTATAGCATTACACCCATCCTTTCCCCCACACTGCTTCTTCTGCAGTGTGACCTGTTTATCATCCTGTCCACCTGCCAGCATCTGCTGGGGTTATTTATGTACAAGGGCAATTTGTTTCTCACAGTTCTGGAGCCTGGAAGGTCCAGGTAAAGATTCGGCAGATTGGATGTCCCTGGGTTGTAGAGGTGGCTGCCATCTTCTCGCTGGGGTCTCTCTCTGGGGTCTCTCTCGAAAGGGTGTCATGTCTGGGGAATGATTAGTCACCTGTGTTAGCCTGTCACTATTATGAACACCTGTGGGAATCAATTTGGCAATGGGGAATGTTGACTCCACCCTGAAGTTACAAACACCCCTGGCTGGAGTATATGGTGGGGTGAAACTGCTCACCTCATGGCTAAGGCACAGAAAATAAAAGGGGCACCATCTATGGCTAAACACCCCCATTTAAGACCCCCCAAGGACCTAAAACCCTCTTTGAGACCCCACCTCCTCAGAGTTCCACCCACACAGCACCCTGGGAACCTTTAGGGGTTTGTGTTAGGTCCAGGCATTCAGAACCATCTCCCCAATGTCTCATCTGCTAACTCAATCATCTGGGGAACTAGAATTTCAGCCTAAGAATTTGGGGGAGTCAAACCTTTGCTCTCTTTGTGAACAATGTCTCACCCACATCTGTCATCCTGTCCCCAACTTCCTCAGGCCTATGTTGCCTCTGCAGTTTGAGGATAAGCAACAATTGCAGGATGAACCACACCCACCAGCTTCCAGAAAGTCAGTGAGGTGACTCATAAGATACATAAAATATAGCCAGCTGGGAAAAATTATTTTCTGACTAAATGAGTTCTACTTCCTTAAGATCTGATGATGTAAATGTTGATACACCAATGATCTCTTCCTCATATATATATATATGTGTGTGTGTGTGTGTGTGTGTGTGTGTGTGTGTGTGTGTACTGCCCTGAGAATTTATTTCCTGGGCAAGAAATCCCACAATCTAACACCTTGTATTTAGTTACGTGGAGACTTAAAATTTTCTCCAATTTCCTATGTATATTTCATTTTACACCCTGAGGTATTTGGACTTGGAGGGGGCATCCCCACTAGTGTTTCTATTCACCAAGAGGCATCCAGTACTAAACCAAGCCCACATAAGATATACAATACAGTCATTGTTCTGCTCCAGGCCCAGCCCTGAAGATGGAAGTCTCTAGTAAAGGCTCAGGAGTACCTGGAGGTCCCCATGTCATTTTTCCATGATGGGGACCAGTTGCTATACCCTCCCTTTTGTAGTGTTTAATGGTATATTCTCATGTTCTATACCAGGTAGGGATCAGACTTCAAGCTACCTCTGCTCAGTGTGAATGGAGGAATTTGCTGGGAAAGTAAGAGGTAGCTCACAGGCTCTGTGTGAGGCACCGGGAGCAAAGCACACGAGATGCAGGCAGTTGGGCAGCAGAGTGACACTTTGGGATGATGTCCTATCAGCAGGTCCTGGTCACAGCTTTTAACCCCTTCTCAGCTGTGGCCATGACTACTCTCTGAAGAGTTGTGGCCTGAAGTTTCCATCCATGCCTTGAGAAGCCATGTTAATGATTTTCTGTAAGCTTTCCTGCTATGTCCTGCACTGCCTCCAGGGACTTAGACCTGACTCCCGTGGTAAGGAAATGAAGAAAAGCCAACACAGGCAAATACACAGAAAAGCTGGGCTCTCTTCTCATTATTCTGGAGGCTCAATGTGTTTGTTACACAGAGTTGAACAGGAGGCAGGGCTATTGCATACAGCTAAACAAAAAGGTGGGGTTATTGCATACAGCTGAACAATGAGGAGGGATTGTTGCACACAGATAAACAGGAGGCAGGGTATATAGCATGTAGCTTGATCATGGAGACAAGCATACTAATCTCTGTAGGAGGAGTCTGTAGGAAAACAGTTTTCAGGCCAAATAAATATACAGGGGGAAAAGGCTGTGGTGGGCATCTTTACACATACGGTTGATATGCAAACATTGCCATCTGTTGTGTATAGAAAGTACCTGTGAAGCCTGGTCCCTGTTTGTGCGCCAGCAATCCTGAGGGAAACTTCAGGGGGAGCCTGCTACTTGCTGGTTTGATTAGTCTTTCACCCCTATACTCAGGGGTGGATGGCCAATTTGCGTATCAGAACCACTAGACACCTCCACCAGAGTGTCCTCTAGCTTTGCCCTGCCCAGGCAGAGTTCACCATCTTTCAGGTCCCAAAGGGTGTGCTCATGCCCCCACGTTGGGTGCCACCTATAAAATCGGGGGGTGGGGTGGGGGAGGAGGTTTCTTAATTTTTTCCTTTAATGTTTCTTTTAATGTCTCCTTTTCTTACAAACAATAACCAGTTCTCTTAATTCCCTGCCAGCCTTCCTCCCAGTTTCCAGCTCAGCCCCTTCAAAGGTTTCTCCCAACCATTCCTCCTCACTTCTCCAACAATGTGTTTGAATGGTCTCTTCTCCCAATTTTCCCACTTGCAGCTCCACACTGTAGACTGTTTTAGCCTGTCTGCTCAGCTCAGCTTTTCCTGCCTCAACTTCCTTTCTCATTCTGCTAGCCCAGTTCACTTTCAGCTGTCTTCTAACAATATATTTTCTGACTCAACTGCCTTCTCTTCTTCTTCTGTTGGCCCAGTGCTCTTTCTCTGCCTCAGCTGGCTTTTTTATATCCACCCCCCCCCCCGTTTCCAGAAACCCAAAAGGCAACCAACACTGGCAAACAGAGAGTCAAACAGTTTTAACAGCTAAAAATTCTTAAAGGGCCAGCTGGCTAGAGGCTGGAATTCTTTAAAGGGCCAGACACACCAAATATGTCACACTACAGCTCTCTGAGCCTAAGGCTATGGGGTTTGGGGCATGACTGTGGCCACTTCAACAACATACATGCACTCAGGATTTCACTCTCTCAGGAACTACATTTCTCAGTTCTATTTTAAATGTCCTCCTCACCCCCCAAAATCCTTGAATATTGCCTCTGTCCTAGGCCCCATCCAGTCCCCTACCTGTTCTTCATGAGTACCTCAATTCTGATATATCGATCCAGCTGGCTCTCTTCCTGCTGAGGCTATGAATCCTGCCTCAGCCAGATAGCTGTCCAGTGCTCTCTGCCTCCTGAAGTTGCTTGTTGGCAAGCCACACTACACCAGCTGTAGTACCCGAGCTGCAGTGTGAGCTGTAGAGGACCTTAGTTTTGTGTATTTGTCCAAAGCCACTGGAGGGATCATCATTGGCAGCAATCTGATGAGTGTATGAATGAATGACTTCAATGGTGCTTGGTACAAGACTGTATTTAGGATTATTGACCTGAACACTTGGGCTAAAGAGATGGCTCAGTTGGACGATCTCAGTTCAAATTCTGGGACCCACATGGTTGAAGAAAAGATCTGAGTTGACCTTTGACTTTCATTTGTGTTCTGTGACTTGGGCACACCCCCACTTCTCCTCAACACAAAATAAACACTTAGATGTGATTTTAAAATTGTTTTGTGAGTGTTTTGTCTGTATGTATGTCTGTGCACCACATGCATGCAGTTCTGACAAGCCAGAAGAGGGAATCAAACCCCTTTGGTCTGAAATTACAGTTCCTATGAGCAGTCTTGGGGGTGCTAGAAATCATACCTGGGTTCCCTGAAAAAGGACCCAGCTAGTTCTTAACTACTGAGCCATCTATCCAGCCCCCATAAAATATAATTTAAAAACTAAAAAATAAATTCTCCACCTACAGCCAAGTCAGCAGAAGTGTCTGGAAAGACTGGTGGTTCTCTCAGAGGCCAGAAAGCTACCATCCTTGACTAAACCCCCAAGCCCACGACAGTTTCAAACCAGGGCGCAAGCAAAAGGTAGATCTAGAGGGCAGCAGGCCTGGGAGTGGCCAAGTGACAGAGGCTGGCTGGCCGCCCTCCCAGTGGTCCTGGGACAGCTCCGGCCTCTGTGTTTTGCTGGAAACTCCTTGCATGCTGAATTGTAGTCCATGAGTGACTGAAACTTCAGAGATTTAGGGTCAATATTATTTGCCAGAGCAATCATTCGCAGGGCCCCAATTAACAACTTCTGTAGACTAAGGAGGGCGCTTTCTTGATGCTGAGCTGATGATTAAGGGGAGTGGAATGGAAATAACCCCAATACAAGTCTACTCATTCACACAAACACACCACACACACACACACACACACACACACACACCCCACACACATACACCACACTCACACAAATCATACACACACACCACACACACACACTCACACAAACCATACACACACACTCACACATACACCACACACTCACACATACACAACACACACAACACACTCACACATACTCACACACATACACATATACCACACACACTCACACACACCACACACACTCACATACATACACATATACCACATACACACTCACACTCACACACACCACACATCATACACACACCACATACATACACACACTCATACAAACCATACACATACCACACACCACACACCACACACCATACACACACATGCCTCACACATACCACACACATACACTCACATACCACACACATTCACACACACCACACACACAGACTACACATACTCACACACTCACACAAACTACACCCACACACTCACACACACTACATACACCATATACACACACCACATACATTCACACACACCACACACACTCACACATACACCACACATTCACACATACATAACACACACACCACAACATTCACACACACCACACACACTCACACATATGCCACACAGATCACACACACAGACCACACACACAGACCACACACTCACACCCCCTCACACTCACACAAACCATACCCCCACTCACACACATTATACTCATACACTCACACACTCACACACATACTACACATACCATACACACACGCCACACACACAGGCCACACAGACCACATACACACACACCCCACACACTCACACATACACCACACATACTCACACATACACACATACCACACACACACACACCATACACATATACCACACACAGAGACAGGCTATGCACACAGGCTATACACACACACCACATCACACACACCACACACCACACACACAATACATGCATACCATACACACACAACACACACAGAGGCCACACACGCAGACCACACACACAACACATATATACCACACACACCATACAGAGACCACACTCACAGATCACACACACTACATACACCACACACACACACCACACACACAGACAACACACACAGACCACACACACCACACATGCACCACACACACACACACACACACTCCACATACTTACACATTTACCACCTGCACTCACACTCTCTCACACACACACACACACACACTCAGATGGTGAAAGCAAGCAGCTCTCCCGGCCATCTCTCCCTTGAGGTCCAGCTCCTTCATTGGGGGAAGACAGTGAGTCACATTCTTCCCAGGGAATCCTGTGTTAATGCTGTCAGGGAGCAGCTGGTCACAGTCAGATTTGGAGTCTGACTAGATAAGGGTCTTTCAGCTCCTCTGACGTGGTGTGTGTGTGTGTGTGTGTGTGTGTGTGTGTGTGTGCTTTTCCTCAGAAGGCAGCATGCACTTTGGTTTTCTGAGGAAGAACTCTGAGCTGGCCTGGAACTCAGTGGGTTGGGTAGGCCGGCCAGTGAGACCAGAATTTCTTAGAGTCTGTGCGTCTTGATGCTGGTTCTGGCCCAGGGGACAAAGCGAGTAAGGCCAGAGACAAGGCTAGCTCCTTTGCTTCTGGGTTCTCTTCTCCAGTGCTCTGGCCCGATGGGCATTAGCTGTCCCATAGGCTCTCCAGGATGGCCGGGCCCCTGGCCTGATTGTCACATCTGGCCCCAGCCCACCTGTTCTCTGTGCCCATTTCCCAACAGCCTGGCTGTGCAGAGGAGAGGCGCTCTCCCACAGAGGGCAGGGGACAAGCCCAGGCCACAGGCAGCACAGCTGGAATCCATCTCGGGAGAGCCTGAGGTGAGCAGGGAGAGGAGAGTTGTTCTCTGTCAGTCCTCGGCAGCCTGCCCACGCCTTCTCTCCAGAACTTGCTTCTTGGGGAAAGTAACCCGATACTCGGCCGTCCAACCCAAGGTGAGGGGTTGAAACTCTAGCAGAGGCCCACGGGGAAACAGGAACAAAAATCCAACAGCTAGAGATGCTATCCTGCTTGCCCGCCGTGGCCCCTCGCGTGCAAGCCGCAGCTGGAATGCAGCGCACGCCCAGCCACAGCTGGGATCTATATAGTGACCTCATGTTAACCCCTTGCCTCCGCAGGCTGGGATTTCCTGAACGCAAACAGCTCTCTTTCCCCCTTCCCCTTTCCTCCCTAAGTCTATAGGAAAAGGAGGACTGGTGTGGACGGAGAGGCCAGTTTTGGTTACAGCCTTCCCGGAACTCAGAAAGGCAAACACACAGCGGCTCATGTGCTTGCTGCTGCTCCTGGCAGGTTCACCGACCTCCACGCTCCAGTCCACCACAGTCCCCCATCTCTGAAAGCGTGAAGTAAACAAGGCAGCCTTGGCCTGCAGGCCTGGAGCCCTTCATCCCCAGGAGGTGCTGCAGGCTGGTGTGTGTGTGTGTGTGTGTGTGTGTGTGTGTGTGTGAGTGTGTGTGTGTGAGAGAGAGGGGGGGGTAGAGGAAGGGAGGGAGAGAGAACAGCTTCTGCAAGGCCAAAGCAGAGGTATCTGAGTCTGTGCGCACAGGCTGGGGTGGGCCTCACGTGCCGGTGGCCTCTGAGACCAAGCACACCTTAATCAGCGTTCTATAACTCTTGTCCCCAGACGGGAGAATGGGCCCCACCCAGAAGCTGGCTGCTGGGGAAACTAAAGGAATGAATCTATGGGAAAGTTTCACAATCAAGGACCAGCATGTGAAGGTGCTTGCCGCGGGTCCTAATGACCTCAGTCGGATCCTTGGAGCCCACCTTGTGGAAGTGGAGGACCAACTCCCACCAACCTCTGACCCCCACATGTGCCACGGTAAATGGGTACATATGTATGTGTAACTGTAACAAAAAAAATTTTTTTAAGTTGCAGGTCAAATATTCACCCTAACCAATGCATCGTTTTTCCATCTGCTCACAGGGTCACAGAGGGTTAAGCGCCTCCACATGGAGGCACGCCCTGAGTCAGGGTGGGACGCTGGGATTGCAAACTGTGGCAGCTCCTGCTGCCTGCACAAATGTTTCCAAGCCTCCCCACTGTCAACCCCCGGAAGGCCTTGCGTGCGTGGGTACGTGCGTGCGTGCATGTGTGGGTGTGTGCGTGCATGCATGTGTGGGTGCGTGTGTGCATGTGTGGGTGTGTGCGTGCATGCGTGTATGTGTGGGTGTGCGTGCGTGCACAGCCTGGTTGAGTAAGAGCGGCCAGTTTTTCTTGATGAGCTGCACATGTTCAGAGCCCAGCCCAGCCCTCGTTGGCTTGTTCAGAGTCCAGAGCCCAACGTGTGTGGCTTGCCCTGGATTTAGTGTTGCCTGTTTGTCCTGCTTCTTTGAGTAGAGCCTAGCCTAGCCTGTACACCAGGCTGGCCCCGAACACTGCTCTTCCTACCTCGGTCTCTTGAGTGTCGGGATAGCCGGCCTATATGCCACCGCTCCAGGTTCCCTGTGTCTGTCTTCATCCCTCCAACTCTTCTTTGATGGAGTCTGGGTGCTCATTTCCCACAGGTCTGCCAGTGTGACAGGATCACCAGAGCGGTGCTGGGGCCATTCCTTCTATTGTCCAGCGTGTGAGGCTGCTGGACAGAGGACAGCAAAGGCCATGGCCCTCACCTGTCACACAGGAGTTGGGGATAAGGTGCTGGAGGCCTAGGTGTCCCTGTGAGGACAGGCCTCTGTGTGGAGACAGGGGCAGAGCAAGGTGAACTGGGCCAGGGTGAAGAGGAAGATTAGCAGCCAGAAGCAGCAGAGCAGGGCACGCAGGAAACATGGGGGCATGCTCCCTGGACCGGAGGACAGAGGCCTCCGGGGACCATGGGGTCCAGGAAATGACCCCAGGCAGACTGCGTTCTAAACAGGACACCTTTGTGCTGAACCAGGTCTTCCCTCTCAGGAAGGGACGTGCTCAGTAGGAGATCTTGAACTGAAAGGATAAGGTTGCAAGCTAGGAATCTCTGGTGCCTGAGTCTAGGGTGACCCCAAAGGAGCAGAGGTTCAGTCCACTCTTTGTTGGCCTGGAAGTGTGCACATATCACACCCGCCTCCAGGGTCCGGCCGCGAACCTCTGGGAGTGTCCCTGGCGCCTTTTCCCGTCTTGCCTCCGCAGAGCAGCTATGGCAAGGACAAGCGCGGCTGGGGGCTGGCAGAATCACCGCAGGGGCTGCGGAGCTCCTGCCTGGGGGTGCTTAGGTCCCCAACACCTAAGCCAGTGGGGGAGGGTGGGCGCGGCCCTGTGCGTGGCGGCCACGTAAGCGGAAATGACTTAACCAGGTCCCATCCAGCCTCTGTGGGAGGCTGATTGGTTCTCAGAGACCGCAGGCTCGGATGGTTTGAACTGATTGGCTTAGAAGCTTGTGGTAGGCGGGTTCTGTTATAAGCCAATCCAGTTCTGCCCACGCGGCTCACTTCTTTTACCCTGCATGGTAAGACTGTGACCCCCAGAGCTCTGGCAATTAAAATCCCTCTTGCAATTTGCATCAAGATTGTTTCTCGTGAGTGATTGGGGTGCCGGTTTCTGAGGTGTGGGGTGCTGGGGTGCCCCTGTTTTTCTTTCAGGTCTTACAGTACCTGCCACTGTCCCCTCCAGGGGCAAGAGTCCTAAGATGCGGGTGGTTTGGAAGATGGGTGTGAGGAGCCTGTCACCAGATCTACCTCACCTTGAGGTTCAGCAGAGTAACTGACCAGAAAACAGAGACTGTAGGACAGAAAGGAAGGGAAGGAGGGAGGGAGGAAGGGGGGGGGAACGACAGGCCCTGGGCCTTCACTTGCCTGTAAGCACTAGAACAGCCTGGATTTATGGAGTGGCCTGAGATGGCCCACAAGAAGGCCCAGGCAGGGAGAAGGCAGTCCGGGTGGCTAATAAGTGGAGAGTTCTAGGCCCCAGGCAGCTTCAGGCCCTGGAGCAGGTGAAGGGTAGACTCCATCCCTTTGGAGCCTGCGACAACAGAAGAGAGCCACCGAGGCCAGAGGCCGGCTACCCCAGTGCCTGCGTGTGTGCCTCAGGTTAGATTCCAGGCCGACACTCTCTGTGCCAGGCCCAGGAGGCGACTGCAGGAAAGTCTCAGACCTGAGCCCTCAGGCTGCTCCGAGAGCTTCACTCATTTTTAGCAGAAGAAGAGAAGAGGGGAATACTGAATCCGGCCCTTCCCTGGTGCTGCTCGGCCCAGGTGCCCTTCTCGTGGGCCACGGGCCATTTTATGACTGGTCAATAAGGAATGTTTCACATGAGTGTGTTTTAGTCTGAAAAGATACATCCGGCTGTAAGCAGGATGTGGAGAGCACAGAAGTGATGATTTCCTGCTCATGGACGACTGTGGGGCTGACAGAGTCATGGCTGGGTTGGTTGTGCGTGTGGGCAGGCGGGGCCTGCGGGGCGGGGCGGGGGGAGTGGGCGGGGCCAACGGGTCCCTGCTCTGGCTGAAGAGGGAGATGCTCTGTCCCCGTGTTCCCAGGAAGGTGCAAGCCCAGTTTTTCCTAGGGACCATGTGTGGCGACATGTTGCTTTGTCCCCAGGAGTCAGGCCTCCCTGGTGGACTAAATGCTCCTGCGGGTGCAGGGCATCGCACTGAGCTGGACTGGTGAGTGGTGTAGGAATGGGCAGGTGCCCTCCCGCATGCCGACTGTCAGAGCTCCCACCATTCCTCTGGAGCTTTGTCACTAGATCTCAGGGCAGGAGACACCACAGACTGCCTGCTGGGGCCAGATAACACGAGGCTCCCTGCCAGGGTCAGGCTTAATTGTCTGTAGCTGTCCCATCCCCCAGGCTAGCAGCCTCTGGAAGCCCTGGGAGCCCCCTCCCCCCACTAAGAATCTTAGCCTCATCCCCACCCCCAGCGCTTTTCAGTGCAGCAAAGGCCTCCTGCTCCTGAAGGCCAGCACAGGACTAACTGCCCAGAGGAGGCCAGACTAAGGCCGCTTCACCCTGCTTAGTCAATATGCGACTTCATTGTGAATTGCCAAGGGGCAGCCTGACAGAAGAAAGGTGGGGGCTTCCTGAGGCGCTGCACTGGCTTCTTCCGGTGGCTCTGGAGGCGGGGAGGGGTGGGGGAGGGCGGGAAGGGGTGGGGGAGGGCGGGGAGGGGTGGGGGAGGGCGGGGGGCGGGGCGGGCATTGCCAGCATGTCCCGTCAGCTGTTAACAGGTGGCTCTCGGGGTTGAGAACAAGTGGGGCTCTGTCCAGCCAAAGGGTGTTCTGGTCAGCTTGGGTCCCTTGTGCGGAGGCCTGGCTCTCTGAAATCAGTATCTTTCTCCAGCTGGTGGTGGGCTGGCTCCCCGGCTGAGCCTGACGCCCCCTCTGCTGGTAGCCTGCCTCCACTGTATCCTAAAGAGGTCCCCATCAGGGCAGCCACTCAGCACCCGCCCCAGGGAAGGTAATGTAACTTCCAGTTATTTTCACTCGGGATGGAAATACAGAAACGGACAACTTAACCAACACAGCCTTTCCCACACTCACAGCGTGTTTCTAGGTAACCCAGGCTGACCTGCCTCTTCAGCTCCAGGATTGTAGGCCTGGCCCTGACATGGAATTTCAATCATCTTAGACTTAGATGTCTGGGTTTGGGAGATGCTGGTGGGGTGGGGTGGGGTGGGGCTGGGGTGGGGTGGGGTGGGGTGGGGAGGGTGGGGGCTGTTCCACAGTTCAGAAGCCCATTAGCATGGCACATCCGCCCGCCTATGCCTTGCTCAGTTCAGCTCCCCCTGCCGAGTTTGAGCTAGCTCCCTTCATTCTTATCTTTCTGAGATCCAGCAGGAGTTTTGGGCACAGCTAGTTTAGATCAGCGGCTCAGAGGGAAGTGGGAACAACTCAGCAAAGCCATTTGCCACCATCTTGGAAGATCTCACAGCCCCTGGGGAGAGACCGATTTCTTTCTAACTCTGTGCAACCTTGTTCCTTATGCGAGGCTACCTGCTTCTGTGTGACCTGCTCACAGCCCACCAGAGCCTCCGAGCTGGAGGCGGGGGAGGGGGAGGGGGAGGGGGGGACTCGCTCCTCCATGCAGATGCAATGGGTATTCTCACAGGCAGGTGGTGGGGCGAGCATGCGACCAGAGCCCCACTCTGAGGGACAAGAATCACCAGTGACTTGCGTATTGCAGCCTATCTCTAGAGCCGGGTTTCCTGGGGCGTGGGAGTGTGAAAGCTCTGAGCCTTTCTCCACTTGGCTGGGTGAGAACAGCCTGTGTGGTAATTAGCCATCTTTAGCTGGAGGGGGGGTGCGGGGGTGGGGGTGGGGTGGGGGGGTCTTCTAAGTCAAGGATCAACTTAGACCCTAGCCTGGGGTCCCTTCATGTGGGGACCCTGTACTCTCAATCCCAACTGGTGTTTTGCCCCCAACACAACTCCTTGGAGATCAGGCCTGACCAGCTTTTTGAAGGCCAGGTATCAGAAGTGCTGGTGAGGGCCAGGAGAGGGCCCTCCTTCCTGTCAGGGGACTCTGTTATTTCCGTTGAGCCATATGGGTGCCGGGAATCGAACCCCGGTCCTCTGAAGAGAAACTAGTGCTCTTTAATACTAAGCCTTCTCCCCAGTCCTTCTGTCCCACGCCCTAAGCTCATGTTCTCGCCTGTAAGAAGGAGTGTGGAACTCCTAAGTGGGGACTGAAGAGAAGCGGCAGGAAGAAGCTTATCTGAGCTGTTACACTGGGCCGCACTCCCTGTGCTCCCAGTCGCCTGCCTCTGACAGATGTATGTAAAAGAGGATGGAATGTCTCTGATACTTGATCCTCTAAAAAGCTCAGTGGTGGTGGCCTGAGGGCCACAACTGTTTCCTCCCTGAGGAGGACCTGGCCTCAGTGCTCAGTCAGGGAGGCATGAGTTGGGGGTCCCAGTTCACTGTTGAGTCGCTGGCCCACTTACCTTGGGACAACGTCTGGACTAGCTAGAGCAATTCGGCAACATAAGGAGGTCAAAGGGATACAAACTGGAAAGGAAGAAGTCAAACTATCACTATTTGCAGATGATATGACAGTATACTTAAGTGACCCAAAAAACTCCACCAGAGAACTCCTACAGCTCATAAACAACTTCAGCAAAGTGACTGGTTATAAAATCAACTCAAGCAAATCAGTATACTCAAAGGATAAGCAGGCTGAGAAAGAAATTAGGGAAATGACACCCTTCACAATAGCCACAAACAATATAAAGTATCTTGGTGTGACTCTAACCAAACAAGTGAAAGATCTGTATGATAAGAACTTCAGGTCTCTGAAGAAGGAAATGGAAGAAGACCTAAGAAAATGGAAAAATATTCCATGCTCGTGGGTTGGCAGGATTAATATAGTTAAAATGGCCATCTTGCCAAAAGCAATATACAGATTCAATGCAATCCCCATCAAAATCCCAACTCAGTTCTTCATAGAGTTAGAAAGAGCAATTCTCAAATTCATCTGGAATAACAAGAAACCCAGGATAGCTAAAACTATTCTCAACAGTAAAAGAACTTCTGGGGGAATCAGTATCCTGGACCTCAAGCAATATTACAGAGCAGTAGTGTAAAAAACTGCATAGTATTGTTACAGTGACAGGGAGGTGGATCAATGGAATATGATTGAAGACCCAGAATTGAACCCACACATCTATGGCCAATTGATCTTCGACAAAGGAGCTGAAAACATCCAGTGTAAAAAAGATAGCCTTTTCAACAAATGGTGCTGGCTCAACTGGAGGTCAACATGTAGAAGAATGAGAATTGACCCACTCTTATCTCCTTGTACTAAGATCAACTCCAAGTGGATCAAGGACCTCCACATAAAACCAGACACATTAAAACTAATAGAAAAGAAACTAAGGAAGACCCTTGAGGACATGGGCACAGGGGGAAAGCTCCTGAACAGAACACCAATAGCTTATGCTCTAAGATCAAGAATTGACTAATGGGACCTCATAAAATTAAAGGACACTGTCAAAAGGACAAAATGGCAACCAACAAATTGGGAAAAGATCTTCACCAACCCTACATCTGACAGAGGGCTAATATCCAATATATACAAATACATACAAAGTACTCAAGAAGTTAGACCCTAGAGAACCAAATAACCCTATTTAAAATGGGGTACAGAGCTAAACAAAGAATTTTCACCTGGAGAAATTCAGATGGCTGAGAAAAACCTTAAGAAAGGTTCAACATCATTAGTCATTAGAGAAATGCAAATCAAAACAACCCTGAGATTTCACCTCACACCAGTCAGAATGGCTAAGATTAAAAACTCAGGAGACAGCAGGTGTTGGCGAGGATGTGGGGTTTAAGAATGTTGAAATGCTGTAGGAAGGGATGTAGCTCCCCCTCTGTCGCTGCGTCTCCATCTTACAGTGTGGTTCCGGGCATTCGGGTGAGACTCAGTCAAGTCCTGCATGCTGAGCATGAATCACTAAGTGGAGTCGAAGGTCCATGGTCTGAAACCCTCAGCACCCGACTCTAGTTCTTGGAAAGCAGGAGGAGGTGAGGAGAATCACAGTGGTTCGCAAGGAGCTCAGGACCTAGTGAACAAGGCGGGCTCCATGATGGCCGATCTCAAAGACTCAGAGTCCTGGCGTGTGGTCTACCTTCATGCCAACACGCACCCTCCCAAACAGCTGGGCAGTGGAGTCAGAACCCACGCCTGGGCCCTCCCTTTCTGGTGGCAGCAAGGCTCGTGGCCAAGATGGTAGAGGGGTGAGAGGGTGTCCCCAGTGGAGCCTACTTTTGCAGTAGGGCCATATCCCTAATGGAGAAGGTCGCTTAATTCCAAGAAGTTGCCAAGGATACACAAGGGTCCAGGCTCAGCTGTATTCTACATCTCCTAAACCATGTTCACGATCATCTCTTTGTCTCTCTGTACGCAAGACGAAGCCATTGCAACCTCTCTCTCTCTCCCTCTCCCTTTCCATCCCCCTTCCCCTCCCCCGCCTCCTTCCCGCCCCTCCCCTCCCCTGTCCCTCCCCCTCCCTCTTCCCCCCTCCCAGCTCTGAAAATCTCATTAGTGTGGTGTGTGTGTGTGTGTGTGTGTGCTCATGCACTCAACCACACCACAAGGGTACACACACACACACCTGTAGCTTACGTTGGAGGTCATAAGACATCCAAGGCAGGAGGATCCAGTTCTGTCCTCCTATATCTTCTTGGCCCTACAGCTAGCCACTCTTGGCCTGGCTTGGCATTGATGAACAGTCACTCACGGCCTTGCATTGCTTTCCGCGTGGGATGCATTGAATTGGTCCAGAGAGGAGCTCTTACTGACCTCGTTTCTCAAAGTGCCTCTCACAATCATTCTGGACCTGGGGCAGGGAATTCCTACCCGTGGGACACCAGAAGCTTTGCCGGCGCAATTCCCCGAGTGAGCAGTCACAACCAGCAGACTCCTTCTGGTAGCCCGAGCCTGCTAGGCAAACCAGGCTGCCATAAGAAGGGAACATCCTGCGTGTTCCTGTAACAGAGCAACCCCGTCGGTTTGCTTTCTGCCCGTGAGTGATGACTAGCTCATCAAATCCGCAGGGAAGAACGGCTTTGCCCGTGGACAGCCACTCTGGGCTAAAATGCTGTGGCTCTAGCTACTCTGGCTATAAAGAGCGTCTAATTTATAGAGGAAAGAAGCAGATGCCTTTGTTGGTAATATGTCACCATGATCTGGGAGGAGATAGACAGGAGGTACTCATGTAGTATCTAGCTGCAAAAGTTAGTTACCATCCCTGGAATGAGGTGTTGCTTCTGAGCCCAAGTTTTGAATTAGTTGTCCAATGTGATGATTAAATTCTAGATCTGGTCCTAGCTAACCAAGCGCTTACCAATCCCATGAAACTTTACAGATGGAAGGGAAAACTGGGTGCATGGGGGGTTGGGGTGAATTTCAGATGAGCTACTTTACCTGGCTCCCTAGAGGTGCACAAATCCCAGGTCTTTCCTGCGTCCACAGCTCAGGCTGCATCTCAGCCTCGTTACCGGGACAGTAGATTCTTGGTGAGAGACTCTCTCACTTCGAACTTCCACAGATCCACAGCAATGCTCTACCCCGCAGATCTTCCACTGGTCCCCCTCCGCCCGCCCAGCTTGGGAAGGCACACAGAGCATTGACTCCGGGACTTTGGAGACAAGACACTGTGGAGAAGTTTGGGGGACTATTGAAGACATAATGCTGCAGGAGAGAGCTGAAGGCACCAGAATTGCGTAAGTACTGGTGACAGCTTGAATAGGAGCAGGACCCTGATAGACTTTATCATCCACAGCTGTGATTGAGTTTGCAAAACCTGCTTCCCCTTTAAGTTGTTGAGGTTTTAGTCTTGCTGTGTATTTTAATGCTAAGTCCTGCCCCGCAAGACCCGCAGTCTGCACATACACCCAAGCCACAGTCTCTGACTGTGAGTCTGCGTATGAGTGTGTGTGTGTGTGTGTGTGTGTGTGTGTGCATGTGTATGAATTCCAGCCATGGTCTATCCACGTGTATACACCTGTACATGCTAGCCATGATTTGCACGTGGGTATACCATTTATGCCAGCCACCGTTTCCTCTGTTACTCATATCCAGACTGTGTGTGCCACGCCATGCCATGCCGCAGTCTGGCCACCTCAGAACAGGACAGCTGTTACTACTCTTGTTTTGTTTTGCTCCCTGTCTCTTAAACAGCTCTGCCCCATCTTCGTGGTGCCGATTCCCCAGTTCACTAGGATCCTGGTGATAGTTTCTGAGCTCTGCAGTGCATTGCGTCTTCCTCACTGGGGGTGAGACTGGCGTTGGAGTCAGAGCGTTCTTGTTGCATGATACATGGTTGGATCTGAAGTGTCCCCCACATGTATATGTTTTGAATGCTCAATCCCCTGTGGATATATGTGGGGACTCTACAGCATTTTGGATGGGTGGGCTCTAAATGGGTTACTAGGAGTGGTCTTTGAAGGTCATAACACCTCACCCTGTCCTGTCACATCTTATCTGGTACTGGTCTGCTGTGATCAGCTCTCTGTCTGCCAACAACAGACAGAAAACCGTGATGTCAACAACCCTGTACGCTTCCGCTTCTCCCACTGTGACCTTTCCCACCCCTCCCCTGCCGTGATGGGTGAAATCGCTGAACCTCTAAGTCAAGAGAAACCTTTCCTCCCCTAGCTGCTCTGTCATTGTAAGAAGGAAGGTAGTTGGCACAGACTTGAGCACCTAACGGTAAAGTACTTGGGGTCTTTGAGCTTCCAGAGGAGCGTAAGGAGGCTGTGCTCCTGTGATAGCCAACCCCCTCCCCTGTTCTTCCAATGCCACTCATGGAGCACGAGAAGGTCTAAGGGGGGCTGGCTCTCAGCCCTTGGACCGGCTTTCCTCCCAGTTCATCTCCAGGTGCCCTGGCCGGCTCCTCACATCTGCAGGCTCGCTTTCCTCTGCACATTCTTTACCTAATGACACTCCGGCCCCCAGACAGTTTACACTGCTGGGTATTTCCAACCCTGTGGTCTTTATCAAGCCTGTGATGTGAAAAGTCTCATAATATCAAAAGAGGAAATCAAGGCCACAGTATTTTAACTCACCCGTTTACTCATTCACGAAATCAATTATTTGCTATGAAAGTTCTACCGATTGGGCAATGTGTTGGCTGCTGGGGGGGGTGGGGGTGTAATAGGAGCAGGGAAACCACTCAAGCAAGCTCAGTCATAAAGCATCTTTGCAAAGTGGGACACACAGTCCCGGGAAGGAAAGGAATAGGTTAAAGGCTGTTATAAAGGAACAGTCTAGACTGAGCTATCAGAAAAGGCTTTTAGTGAAATGACCCTAGAGCCAAGAGCCGAGTGCCAAGAATCCTGGCCAGATAAAGGCAGGATTCCTGGTGGCTGGTCATCTAGACAGAGGAGCAGCAAAGCCCGTTTGGGAGCTTCCAGAGTGAGCAGGACGGAGAGGAGTCAACATGGCAGTTCAGAGAACAAAGGCCGTCTTGACAGGGGCCTTGGAGGCTGGCTGGAGAATTGCTATTTATTTTAAGAGCAACAAGAAGCCCTTGGAGAACTTTAAACAGAACCATAGGAATCAGACACACACACTTTGAAAGGACACTCCGTAGAGAGAGTACGAGGACCGGGTTGAAACGCAGTCGAGGGGGAGGCCACTGTTGAAGCCCACTGAGAGGCAAGGACAGCAGCAGGAGGTGGCGGCCTGTGCTAAAGGCATTATGGCGACCTTTCAGAGCCACGGTGGTTCCTGCTTTGGAACTGGGTTGGCTCCTGTGGCATGAATAAAGGCACTGGTAGGGCTTAGTCAATTTTCCTACCTAAGTGACCTCAGCAGTAGGTGCTGACGTAGAGACCCGGAAGCAGGTCCTCAAGGCTGGCAGAGAGAAGGGAGTTGGGGGCTGGGGGTGGGGAAACACACTTTTGGACATGGTGGGTTTGAGGTTGGAATCATCTGGCTGGGACAGGGTTGCAGACAGAGGAGACAAAAGGACATGTTGTGGATAGCCCTGGGCTCGTACTTTGATGTTAATTCCACTCCTCAGAGGGGCTGCAGATGAGGAGCTGCCTTGTGAACCGTCTCCCCACCTTAACTTTTCAAATAAAGGCTCGAGCCAATGATTGGGCAGGAGGAAAGTAGGAGGAGCAGAGAGTCTAGGGGAGGAGCTACGGGGTATAAAACAGGAGGAGGAGGAGCAACGAGAGAAGAAGAAACGAAGAGAAGAAAGGGGAAGAAATGAAGAGAAACGGAAAAAGAAACGGAGAGGCGGCAGGGAGAGAAGCTCGGGGCCTGGAGAACCCTCAAGTTTTATGGGATTAATATAGATTGAAACAGAGTAGTGGAGTGGGAGTCCTGCCCAGTCTAGGCTTGTAGCTTGTTTTGTTAACCGCAGAGTTGAGCTTTCTTTCACGGGGGAACTGGGTTGGAAACATAGTAGCAACAAGGACACATTGCAACATCAGGCTGGTAGACTTCGGGAACATCCGCACTGTCTTGCTTTCCATTTTCTCATGGCTCTACCGGACTCTGGAGTGCTCTCCTACGACGACAAGCAGGAGGAGAGACACAGTCACCCTGGTGTAGGTAGAACAAGAAGCGGGAAAGGCCCCGTTTCGATACAGCTTCAAGGCTGGGAATGCCGCGAGGTTGGAAGCACGCTTCCCCCGAGTGTGGGAAGGCCTGGGCACAGTACAGCACCGTGCAGAGCGCAGCCAGGGCCAAACGCCTGTCACCCCAGCACTCTGGTAAAAGAGGCAGGAGGATCAGAAGCACAACATTAGCCTACACTACAAAGAGAGATTGAGGCTAGCCTCGGCTACGTGAGAACCCCGTCTCAAATGTAAACCATTTTAAAAAGACATATTGAAAACTATAGTATCAGCATGCTCTTTAGAAACCCCAGATAATAACACAGCATATAAATAGCTTAGGGTTGTTTAATAAACTGGTAATATTGATGAACCAGGAATTCCATTCTTAAATGGGATAAATAGGTTCACTTGCGTCCAGAGTTTTGAAGTGAGCCTGGGCTACACAGTGAGAACGCCTCTCAAAAATAAACAGAACAAAGCTTTAGAAAAGAGATGTTTAGTGGCACCTGAGTTGTTAGGTCTTCCTGAGAGTCCTCATCACCTGAGAAGCTCCTGACTCATGAAGTCTCCACGAGGCACAGCGTCCCCTGGCTGTGGGGTAATGATGAGCCTGAGGGCCTACCATCAGAAAGAAGGCCTGGGCGGCTTCAGGAAGGTTCTAAAGAACCTGTCCCTGTCACCTTCTGTGCCTGGCCCTCCCATGAGTCAGAATGGAATCTTCCTAGACTCGGGATGTTGCTTTTGATCTCAGAGGCAGGGTTCTAATTTATTGTCATCCCTCTGGTGTTCTTGCCGTGCTGGGGATGGAGCCCCAGAGCCTCCTCCTGCTGCCCAGTGGTCCCTCCAGTCCTTCCTGAGGTCTCCATCCTGCCCTCAACAGCATCACCTCAGTGTCTGTAGTTGAAGAGACTCATCCGGAGAGGGACCCAAATGATCTTATTGGAACAACTCTGTCCCCTGTATTCAAATCCACAAATGCAGACACCATGGCCTCCGCCCTCAGTTCTCCACCCCGCACCCCGGTCCCTCCTGGGAACTGATTTCAGAGTCTCTGGTTGCAACATTAGCTTTTCTAAACACTAGCTAGCTGCTGAGGCCACTCACGAGAGGCGAAGCCGACCGGCGGCCTCTCGGCTCCTCCCAGGCCCCCCACTGCCTGTCTCAGACTTTGTAGGCACTTTGGCAGGTGTTTATACATCTTGGGAAATATTGTGCACGTGACACTTTGTGATCTCCCTTTAAAACCGTGTATTTCAGAGGCGCGTTTCCATGTATGGACACGGGCAGCAGCAGGCCTGCCTGGTCCAACGGCTCTGCAGTGGTCTGGCGGGGGAACAGCTCCGGATCTGCTTAGTCATGACAGCATTGCAGTGTTTGGGTGGCATCCAGCACCTGGGGTGTCATAAATATCACCGCTGCCTCCTGCTGCCTCCTCTCGGTGGCTTTTACATTCAGCAGCAGTTGCTTTGCTGCTGCAGGAGACTCTCTCCATGCCAGGGGTAGAGGCAGGATGCACTTGGGGATTTTGTTTCCTTTTCACTTCCCACAGGGGTGCTGAGCTCAGTAAGGAGCTTTATAAGGAAAACAGCCAGACACTGATGGAGGAAGCTCCTCTGTGAGCCGGGCACAGGGAAGCACCACTTCATCCCACTGGTTCACTCAGCAGAGCTGTCCTGGGTCAGAGGGGGGGGGGTGTCACAGGGCCTCTCTCCTCAGGGCCGTCCTTTGTAGGATGGCAGGCCTGGGGGTGTTCAGGTGCCTTTGAGTTGTTCCAGCCCCAGGAGCCCACACCTGGGCTTTCCTATCTGGGACAGCCCGTCTGTTGCACCGCCATGACTCTACATTCTCATGCAGGTTTTGGGGTCGCAGATGGAAAATTCAAAATAGGAGACGGGGTTATCCTCTGAGTCACATCCAACAAAGAGGACGGGGAGGCAGGAAGGATGTGGAGGGCCGCTCGGGCGGCCTTCTGCACTTCAAGTATTTTTTTGTGGAAGGGAACTGCAGATGGGACCCCACTAAAGAAGCTTTGAGGCCCAGCATCAAATGTCTCTGTGGTGACAGGAGCTGGCAGTGTGACAGCCTGAAAGAAGAAAGGACAGAGCTGGGCTGGCTCCCCCCACCCCCTCCGCAAAACTCCCGCCGAGAGAGCTGTTTGGGCGGGTCGGTCTGCCTGGCCCTGGCAGCTGCAGCTCCTGAATGGGTCCTCTGTCATCACCTGCTCAGTCCCAGAGTAGAAGGACACACAGCCCGGCTCTCACTTCCCCAACCAGCCGGATGCTCATCTCCAGTTCCCACACTGGTGGAGAAGGGACCCTGCAGAGGGAGACTGGGAGACGAGACGCCAGAGCAGACAAAGCAGTTCACCGTGGCACCTGGTTTGACCACCTGGCTTCAGATGGGTGCAAACCAGTGTTCCCATTTCATAGATGAGGCTGCTGAGGTCGGAGCAGCCAAAAAGCCGCTCAAGGGTGAGCTAAAGGCCACAGTTCTCATAAGCTGCCCGCCGGGCCTTCTCAGACGAATAACCCGGGAGAACTCTGCAAGACAACCCCCCATTATCAACTAACTTGTGATACAGCGTCGTCATTTTTCCTTCTGGGAAAACAGTGCGCTCTCACTTTACACAAGACTAACAGGGCCACAGAAGGAATAAAAATGAAGGAAAAGGAAGACATCTGCTCTCTCCCCCTGGAAAGAACTTAGAGTCAACGCTGGTTTATTAAGATAATCTTTTTATGCGCATGCTTTTTACATAATTATGATCATTTGCATAACATTTTTGTAGCCTGCTTTTCCCACTAAACACGGCATACATCGCCTCTAGGCATTAAGAGAGCGTGATTACATATCATCACATATATTTTGTTGATACCATACCTAACTTAGAAAAATTCCTCTTTGGGCTGGAGAGGTGGCTCAGTAAAGTGCCAGGAACACAGGCATCAGGACCCTGGCTCCCTGGCACCCCCACAAAAGCTGGACTCAGGAGCACACACCAACAACCACAGCAATGGAGAAGCCAGAGGCAGAAGGGTGACTGGACCTCCTCAGCCGACCAGACCAGTCAAATCCGTGCCCTCCAGGTCTAGTGAGAAAGTCAACCTCTGTTGTGGGTTGTCCGGATGCTGTTTGGATTCTGATGCTAATTCGGCTTCCTCAAGAGGGGTTGAGCAGTCAGGTGATCTCATGTGAACATCTCCCCATTTTATAGGTCAATAAAGGCTAGAGCCTGTGGTTGGGCGGTGGAGGGGAAAGGAGGGGTGAGAGGTCTTTGAGAGTGGGGGCGGGGAGAGAGAGGACAGAAGAAGAGGAGGAAGAAGCAAAGAGGGGCCAGTGGCCCGGAGACACTGCCAGTAGCAAAGGGTCTCATAGCCAGGGAGTACGCGTGTATGACGTTAGATCTGCCCGAGCGAGACAGGCCGCTTCTAAATATAATAACTGGATTGTGTGTGTTTTTATTGGGCTTATTGAGGTTGGAAATTACTGCAACAAACCTCCATACACAAAATAGGAAGTGACCCATTGCGGACCTCTGGCTTTCACACATATGCACACACATGCAACATGTGCACACACCCACATCCACATGCACATTTCTAAGCTAGCCAATTCCAGTTTTTTTTTTTTTTGTTGTTGTAGTAAATAATGTTGGGGAGGAAAACTTTCTATGTGTGTTTTGACTATTGTGCAGATCCTTGAGGCTTGAATGATTAGGTAAAATGGTGTGAGCGTTTCCAAGTTCATGGTAAATATTTCCCAACTGCTCTCTTTTTTTCCCCCTGTCAATTGAAACACACTTTATTGCATTTACTTATTTATTTGGGACAGCTTGCAGAGGTCAGTCCAATCCATCTGCCATGTAGGTCTCAGGGATAGAACTCAGGTCCTTAGCTTGGCTGCAACCGCCGTGATCTGGTGAACCAGCTTGTTTGCCCGGCACCGTCAGCGTTAAGGACTCAGTCATGGTTTAGCTAATCGATTTTATTCTGCTTAGTATAAGCACAAGTTTTTAACTGGGACACATTGAACTTTCAGTGACTAGAGACTCTTCTTTGCTGGTTGGAGATTTTGGTTATTTCTCATTTATGATCAACCAAAACGATAGTCTTGCCAACTTCAGAGAAGAGTGGCTGAAGTTTCCTTTCTCCATTATATGCTCTTATTTATATTTTATATCCCCATAGGGTCTACCAGAAGTTTATTTTCAACCAAAATATTTTCTTTTCTTTTCTTTCTTTCTTTCTTTCTTTCTTTCTTTCTTTCTTTCTTTCTTCCTTCCTTCCTTCCTTCCTTTCTTTTCCTTCCTTCCTTCCTTCCTTCCTTCCTTCCTTCCTTTCTTCCTTCCTTTTCCTGGATATTTTCTTTATTTACATTTCAAATGTTAGCCCCTTTCCCAGTTTCCCCTCTGGAAACCCCCTAGCCCATCTCCCCTCCCCCTGCTTCTATGAGGGTGCTCCCCCACCCACCCACTCACTCCTGCCTCCCCACCCTCGCATTCCCCTACATGGAGGCATCAAGCCTTCACAGGTCCAAGGCCCTCTCCTCCCACTGATGCCTGAAAATGCCATCCTGTGCTACATATGCAGCTAGAGCCATGGGTCCCTCCATGTGTACTCCTTGGTTGGTGGCTTAGAGCCTGGGAGCTCTGGGAGGGTCTGGTTGGCTGATATTGTTGTTCTTCCCATGGGATTGCAAACCCCTTCAGCTCCTTCAGTTCTCTCTCTAACTCCTCCATTGGGGACCCCACACTCAGTGCAATGGCTGGCTGCAAGCATCCACTCCTGTATTTGTCAGACTCTGGCAGAGCCTCTCAGGAGACAGCATCTTTTGATGTACTTTTTGGCATCCACAATAGTGTCTGAGTTTAGTATCTGAATATGGGATGAATCCCCAGGCGGAGCAGTCTCTGGATGTCCTTTCCTTCAGTCTCTGTTCCACACTTTGTCTCTGAATTTCCTCCCTTGATTATTTTGTTCCCCCTTCTAAGAAGGACTGAAGCATCCACACTTTGGTCTTCCTTCTTCTTGAGCTTCATGTGGTCTGTGAATTGTATCTTGGGTATTCCGAGCTTTGGGGCTAATATCCACTTTTCAGTGAGTGTATACCATGTGTGTTCTTTTGTGATTGGGTTACCTCGCTCAGGATGATATTTTCTAACTCCATCCATTTGCCTAAGAATTTCATGAAGTCATTGTTTCTAATAGCTGAGCAGTACTCCATTGTGTAAATGTACCACATTTCCTGTATCCATTCCTCTGTTCAGGGGCATCTGGGTTCTTTCCAACTTCTTGCTATTATAAATAAGGCTGCTATGAACATAGTGGAGCATGTGGCCTTGTTACATGTTGAAGCATCTTTTGGGTTTATGCCCAGGAGTGGTATAACATGGTCCTCAGGTAGTACTATGTCCAATTTTCTGACTGATTTCCAGAGTGGTTGTACCAGCTTGCAATCCCACCAGGAATGGAGGAGTGTTCCTCTTTCTCCACATCTTTGCCAGCATCTGCTATCACCTGAGTTTTTGATCTCAGCCATTCTGACTGGTGTGAGGTGAAACCTTAGGGGAGTTTTGATTTGCATATCCCTGATGACTAAGGATGTTGAACATTTCTTTAGGTACTTCTTGGCCATTCAATATTCCTCCATTGAAAATTCTTTGTTTAGCTCTGTTTCCCATTTTTAGTAGGGTTATTTGATTCTCTGGAGTCTAACTTCTTGATTTTTTTGTATATATTGGATATTAGCCCTCTAACCAATGTAGGATTGGTAAAGATCTTTTCCCAATTTGTTAGTTGCCGTTTTGTCCTATTGACAGTGTCCTTTGCCTTACAGAAACTTTGCAATTTTATGAGGTCCCATTTGTCAATTCTTGATCTTAGAGCATAAGCCATTGGTGTTCTGTTCAGGAAAATTTCCCTGTGTCCATGTGTTCAAGGCTCTTCCCCATTTTCTCCCCCATAAGTTTCAGTGTGTCTGGTTTTATGTGGAGGTCCTTGAACCACTTGGACTTGAGTTTTGTACAAGGAGGTAAGAATGGGTTGATCTACACTCTTCGACATGCTAACGACACCTATTGAGCCAGCACCATTTACTGAAAATGCTCCTTTTTTCACTGGATGGTTTTAGCTCTTTTGTTAAAGACCAAGTGATTATAGGTGTGTGAGTTCATTTTTGGGTCCTCAGTTCTATTCCACTGATCTTCTTGCCGGTCTCTGTATCAATACCATACAGTTTTTATCACTATTGCTTTATAATACAACTTGAGGTCAGAGATGGTGATTCCCCCAGAAGTTCTTTTATTCTTGAGAATAGTTTTCACTATCCTGGGTTTTTTTGTTTTTTTGTTTTTGTTATTCTAAATGAATTTGCAAATTGCTCTTTCTAACTGTATGAGGAATTGAGTTAGAATTTTAATGAGGATTGCATTGAATCTGTAGATTGCTTTAGGCAAGATGGCCATTTTAACTATATTAATCCTGCCAACCCGTGAACATGGGAGATCTTTCCATCTTCTGAGATCTTCAATTTCTTTCTTCAGAGACTCTCCTCAGAGTCCACTTCCTCTGTGATCCTGTGATTTGTGTGTTTCAGAGCACTTGGGAGACAGGTTCCCTTTGGGTGTTATAGGAGTGGGTTTAGAGCCAGCACCCCAGGTCTGCTCTGGGTGCAGGTTCAAACTGGAAGGAATCTGTGCCACTGGCCCGGTGGGGGTTCCTGTGTCCCTGGATCCCGGGGGAAGGGACCCCCAGTTACTCTGGGTGTTGGGGCAAATGTAGACTCCTCATCTGTGGTCCTGTGTTAGTGTACCTGGGAGTTGAGTTTCCTCTGGGTATGGTGGGACTGGGTGTGAAGACAGTGCCCACGGTCTGCTCAGGGCATAGGTTCAGACCGGAAGGAGCCCAACTGCTCTTAAAGAAATGGGGACTCTTTTATACAGCTACCAATAGTGTAGACTTCCCTTGGAACTCTCTCTAGTCTGATTGACAATTGTCAAAGATTTAAGCGCACTTAATAAAATGATCAAACCACCATCTTTGTCTTCAGTCATCGTTTTTAGTATATCTCCCAGTCCCAGTCATTTATGACTCAGTAACTTCATTACAATGTTTCTTATTTTCCATTCTCTTTCCCTATATTTATCTGTGTCTGTATATATTCCCTCACCTGACCTCTTCTGAACTAACATTTACATGCCTACAGTTCCATCCTTAGCAACGTAATATCTAAGTTAAATGATCAGCAGACAGCTAGCTGCTTGTAACCCTGAGGGAGAACCAGTCTGGGGCCTGGGCCAACCAGCAGCTTCTAGGTGTGATGCTTTCTGGACTTAGAGACCTGTCCAGGCCAAGACCTGCAGTTATAGAGAACAGCTGGGTACTAGGGCTCAGTCATTCCTGCCCAATGCCTCTGGTATGTGATCAGGGCTCTCAGGCTCCCAGTGGGCAGAGGCCGGCCTCCTCAGCAGCGGCCCCCTTCGCTCTAGGCCAGACTCCGGCCTTCTGCAGCCTCTTGTTGCCTCCTTGAGCTCCCTGGATCCTCCCAGTAAATGCTCCTCTTGGATGTTCTGCAGGCCCATCCTGTGGTGCTGCTTCCCAGATAATCACAAACGGCACAGTTCTGTCTGTAAAGAGATCTGCCTTTAACCTTTTCAGTGTGTTACTTTGCCAGCATGTTAAGGACAAGAGTCTGCACCAGTTTGGCATACACTTCTACCACAGTGTTTGTGCCAATCAACCGGGATTCCAGAGATTCCAGAGCTGATGGAAGATGGTGATCGATTCCTCTGTGCTGTTGAACCCAAGTGCGGGTGTAACACTCCCTCCTGGGTGTGCTAGCCTAAGGGGACACTCAGGGTCATATTTGATGACTGTACTTCAGAGCGAGTGGAAGGGAGTCACCTCGAACTCTAAGGTGATACGGAAGGTGCTCGTATTTCAGGTTTGGGGCTCATTGGGTGTACTGAGGTAGGTGGCTATTAGGGTGAAAGATTTATTAAAAGAGTATGTATATCATGGATGGACAGACAAACAGCAGCAGAGTGGGGCTCCTTATAACTTCCACAGGGAGGTAGGTAGGAAGGAGATCGGAAGTTTTCTTATTTGGTCTGCATTGGCTGTGTTAAAGAATACTGGGTGACGGATGAATATTGTTCCTTTTCAGCCATTAAGGGCATCTCTGGTGCAGGAAGACAAGAATCTAGAGATTATGGTAGTTCAACCAGAATGGAGGACTTGTGCAAAATGGCACGGCTCTGGCTAACAACCAGATTCTTCCTCACTACCAGGGCAGAAGGAGCCAGAGTGAGGACCACAGGAAGGGAGAGGAGCAGCCCAAGCAGGCGAGAGGAAGGGTCTGCGGGCGGAGAGGAAGCCCAGGCTTCCAGGCCTCTTCCTGTGGTCTCACCTGCCGGAAGCTGCTGCTCTTCCATTTGACCCCCAGGTAAGGCTGAGGCTTGCCATGAGCGGCAGAGACCAGGAACAAGAGCTGGTTGGGAAGGTGGCCTGTTCCACAGAAATGTGCTAATAGTCTTGACAGAATCAACACCATCTGATTCTGCTGACTGTCTTCGCTTCGTTACTCCCAAATGAGGATAATTAAATAGTTGATTATTTGGGGACTTCATGCATAAAGCTTTTCTGACACTAACTAATTGAGACTATCAAGGGTATCACCTTCATCTTATAGATGTAAAGCCACCAAAGGGATGACATTTTAGTGTGTGTGTGTGTGTGTGTGTGTGTATGTGTCGTGTGTGTGTGTGTGTGTGTGTGTGTGTGTGTGTTTAAATAATGCAGGAACTCTGAGAGCCCGATGAGGCAGATTCCCCACTCTGTGGGTAGTCGGACCCTTAATCAAGTGAGCTCGGAACAAGGCTTCTACCAGCGCTATGTGCCTATGATTTGTAGGTGTTCCAGCCCAGCCAGGACAGATAGAAGGGGGAGTTTGCAAGATGTTTTTGCCCTTGACAAATCCTTAGTGAGATTCAAGTTCCCCGTGCTAGAAACAAATCAACTAGAGGCACTGATGACGAGGGTCTTAGGAAGGCCTCGCCCCACCTTATTGCCTGGCATTTCCTTTGGAAATGGTGACTGGTTTGTGCTGGAGTCATGTCTGGGTTATTGCTGACCAGCCACAGCGCCACCTGCTGGCTCTGCGGCGATCAGCGCCGTGGACCCCAGGCTGAAAGTCAGTGGTTTCCTCTTGTTTCTTCAGTGTTTCTTTGTCCTTTGCTAGTGCCTGCTGGGACTCCTCGCTTCTCCAGACACACAGCTGATAGGTTATTATTATTTTTTTTAAGAATATAAATCTGTTAGATGCCTATTTCCACAAACATGTCATCCGATTCTTGTCCCCTCTGGATTAAAATTAGAACTATTGAAATCTAATCCTTGACTGGTCCATGGACGCAAGCAAGAGGTCTGCACCAGAATAAGCAGATAAATTTCTATCTCGAGCACTCCGGGGAGCTCTCTTCCTGGGGCGGTGGCAGGGGGCGTGTCTGTTTGCACAAGCAGGCACTCAGAGCCAGGGCTTATTTGGAGTGGTTGAGGAAAGGAAGAGAAGGTGGACCTCTCAGGGTGGGCACGCCCCTTTCCTGGGCGGACAGAATACCAGCGAAAACAAGGTCTGGAAGATTTACTTTGGCTCACGGTTTTAGGGGTCCGCAGTCACTTGGTGTTAGTGCTTGTGGGCTCATGGGCAGTGAGGAGAAATGTCATCATAGGAAAGAAGGGCTGAGGAAAGCCGCTCACTCCACAGCAGACAGGAAGCAGGAGGGGGAGAGGAGGGAGGGACCTAATTTCTGCACCAGACCCCACCTCCTATTTCCCCATTCAGTGTGAACTCCATGGATTAACAGATTGATCTCAGTCTCTTGGTGGTGAATAGTGCTGCCAGTTAAGAACAGCCTCAGTATGGTATTTGCCCTCTCTGGGGGATGCTTCCTGCTCCAGCTGTAACAGCTGTGGCCTATCTTATCAGTATCTTATCAGTATGGCTTCCTCCAGTGAACAGAAATGGAACTATGCTCAGTTCTCTCAAATGTTAGAAGTGAATTCTAAACTACTTCCCTGCTGACAATTTCCAACCAAGTCCAACTCAACTTCTCTTTTCCCTGCCCGCTGAGGAGTTCGGATACTCTTTACATACGGACCACTGGGAGTTTAAAGGAAGGCCGAACCCTTCTGCACTGGATGCTAAGGCTGAGGAGGGCTCAAGTCTTTCCCTTGCTCTACCAGCTTCCAGGAAGGATTTATTCTGCAGTCAGTTGCCTGAGGCTGCTGCAGCCCTGGGCAAAGACTCCTCCCCCCATACTTCCTGTCACCTCACACATCATCCTCTAGGCAGAGCCAAGCTGTGGCAATGTGTCAGTGAAGTGTACAGTCCTGAGGGGGGCGGGAAGACATCTGTCGAGAAACACACAAAATGGCGGATCACCAGCTGAGTTCCTGCCCAGACAACTTCTACACGCTGCCTACTGACTGGCCCAGTCCTGAGCCTGAGCCCTTGGGAAAGCTGAACATGTGGGGACACTGGGCCATCAGTGGGCACGCCACCTTCTTCTGTGACCCAAGTCACTAAATGGTCCAGTGTAAGTAGACAAAGAATTTCCAAGATTGTGCCCTTCCTGCTGTATTCAACGGCTACTGTGTGCCAGCACAAGGCCCTGCAATATATGTCCTTTCATCCTTATGTAGTATAGGGGCTGGTTCTTACCAACCTAGATAACAAAAATGGATTTACTAATTCCGTGAATGTAGTAGTAGACAGTTTATGATAGTTTCCAGATCATACAAGTCAGTTCTAATCCTGTGTTGCAGGAAATATTAAAAAAGAACTGCAAGTTCCCACACTATGCCAGACACCGGCGGGCCACAAGGCTCCAGTGGGGTGTTCTCATCTCCGCAGACTCTCTGGCCTGGACCTCCTGAGTCGTCTCCACCCAACTTGCTAAGTTCCCTTGGCGGCCGTTGCCACGCCAGCCCCATGCAATGACCGCCCGCCAACCTTGAGGTTAGCTGTCAGAATTCACCGTAACCTGGCAAAATCAAAACTCTAGAAGCTTATAATTAATCAGTCAGATTTACATGTCAATAAATACTCAATCTACAAGATGCCCACAAAATAATTTCAGAGCCAGGTGATGATACAAGCTGCCCACCTAGATTAGACAAGCTATGCCAATTACTCTATCCCTATGTGATATTATAGTTAGCTGTGGCTATTTAAAGCCATGCGGAATTTGAAAAGTCCTGTTCGTCCTCCATTTTCCTCCTCCTCTCCTGCGTTGCTCCCTGTCTCTGCAACTCTTAGCTCCGCCTCCCTTTTCCCTGTCCAATCACAGGCTTCTTGTATTAATATTTAAATTAATTGGACAGGGAAAATAGCACAACCCCGTCCACAAGGGACTTCCAGAAGCCTATATGGCATAGAGTGTCCAGAACATTTTTTTAAAAGATTTGTTTATTATTATATGTAAGTACACCGTAGCTGTCTTCAGACACTGCAGAAGAGGGAGTCAGATCTCGTTATAGATGGTTGTGAGCCACCATGTGGTTCCTGGGATTTGAACTCAGGACTTTCAGAAGAGCAGTCAGTGCTCTCAACTGCTGAGCCATCTCTCCAGCCCCAGAACATTTTATACAACTCTGATGAGACTGTGAGAATATCAAGGCTGGGATGTGTTGGACACTACTTTCTGTGAGTTGAGATTGCATCCATTCTGGGTTCCCCAAATCACAGTCTTACCATATACGTCAGGCTGGCCTTGAACTCATGATCCTTCTGCCTCCACCTGTTGTGTGCTGACACCACAAGCCTGAACCACCAAATCCGGCCTTGGAGATTTCTTTTTAATCCTAGCAGTGTGGCAGAGAGGCTCAAGAGAGTGCCTGTTCATTATGAGATGTGAGGACACTGGGCTGTCTGTCTGTCTGTCCCCAAGGATGAGCATTCGGGAGCTCCCCAGTCTGACAGGCACAGCAGATCTGTAACGTGCTTCCCCCACGTTACAGACTTCCCCCACTTCTCCCAATGACCTTTGATCTTGTTCTTGGGCATATCTGTGGCAGGAGGTGTGAATCCCCCTGACAGCCTGCCTGTGATGGAGCAAACCAAGCGCGTGTGTGGACTGTGTATTTACTTTTTGAAAGCACGAAGGAGGCACCGGGAGATGCTTCAGTCAGCAAGGGGCCTGAGGCGACGGCACAATGACCTGAGTTTAGATCCCCAGCACCTACGCAAAAGAAGTGATTAGCAGCAATGCCTGTGATCCCAAGGCTGGGGAGGGTAGGAGGATCCCCAGAGCTCGCTAGACTGCCGGTCTAGCCTCTTCGGTCAACTCCCAAGCTGAGGGAACCTGTCTGAGAAGTAAGGTGCAGAGGGTCTGAGGAAGGTACCTGATGTCTGCCTCTGACCTCCATGTATGTGCATGCACACACAGACACACACACATAAACATGATATACATATATAATATATACATGTACACAGATACATACATACATATACATTATATATCACATACATACACACATATACATGCATACATATACATATGCACATATACACACACATATACATTATACATACACATATACATACACACATATACATATATACATATACGATAAATACATGTATATATACATACACACATATACATACAAATATACATTATATATTATATACACACATACACACATATACATATACACACATATACACACATATACATTATACATACACATATAGATATACACATATATACACATATACATTATACATACACATATAGATATACACATATATACACATGCATACATATACATATGCATATACATACACACATATACATTATACATACACATATAGATACACACATATATACATACACACACATACATGCACACATAAGTATCCATATTTCACATCAACAGATCCTACCACCCACCAATGGAACGGGTGCTGACTTAGTTGAACTCAGCATGTACAAGCTTGTTAGGGTAGTTATTCCCCAGACAATCCAGTGCTACGGTTATTTACACAGCTCTTTCTTGGCCTTAGGTATTCTAAGTCACCTTGAGATAAAGTCCATGAAGGTATGAGAGGAGTTTTGAAAATTCGGACACAGAAGGCTCTGACCCTGACAGCAGGAAAGAGACAGTGAGCTGGGGTCTGGGGCGGTGTTCATTCAGAGGCCGACATCAGGCTGGTGGCTCGTGACTGGTGGGTGACGTCTAGTCCAGGTGCTGGCACAAGAGTGTAGAACACTTTGGGACAACTTAGGAGGTGCTGATGACCGAGACCTGTCTTAGGAATTACATTCACTCTAGCCACTGCTGATACTCTCTGTGACAGTCAAGTCCAGGTGTCGACTTGACCAGGTGAAGAGTACTAACCTGGCTGGGCACTGCTCTGTGTCCATGAAGAACTTCCAGAGGACAAAGTGTATTAGCCTGAGAACTGAAGGAGATGCTGTGTGTGTGTGGGGGTGGGGTGGGGGGGTGACTGTTGCAGTAGACAGAGGTACACTCCTCTCTCTCCCAAGCAGCTGGTCTTCTGCTGTGTAGGCACCAGAACTCCAGATTCCGTGCTCTCTGGGCTCTAGGACATACATGCAATCTCTAGGGTCTCAGGCCTTAGCCTTGAGCTGAGAGGGACACGCACTAGTTTGCCAGGTTTTGAAGGCTTAGGCACAAACAGCTAAGTACTTGTTTTTCTGGGGGCTCCAGGTTGCATATGGCCTGTTGGGGGGAATTCTCAGTCTTTCCCGTCACATGGGTCTAGTCCATTATTTCCCATCCAGGTGTGAATCATCAGGGTACCCACTACAGAGATATTTGGTTCTCTCTGGAGAACCCTGATTGGAGCCCGGTGTCTGAGACCCCTGTTGGCTTCCACGCTGGCTGCAGATGCTGGGAGACCCATCGCTCTGAGACCCTCTCCAGGTTGCCCCAACGGCTGCAAACATCCCTCCATGGCCGATTTGGAAGACGGACTTTGAGCCCTTCCCTCTCCATCGTTTCTGGGTGCATGACCCCGTTCTTTTACTTCACCTGTAGCTCGCCCATTGCAGCTCCTGTCACAACAGCGTCAGCACCAGAAGGTCCTTAGCACCGGACAATTTTCAGAGCCCATCTCCTCCCTCCCTGCCCAAAGATCTGTCATGCCGGGGACGTAGGCTTTGTCTCCTTTCTTAAGAAAGGACGGCAGGAAAGTCTGGAGGCTGGGCAGCATCACACAATTATAAGGCTGCGTGTCCAGGAGCGGCAGACAGGCTCCAGACTCGGCACAGTCCCACAGCAGGGCACGGGCCAGGACTAGGATGTTAATGGACATGCTAGGCTAGGCTAAGCGGTTGGTGACGGGTGGAGCCCTAACAGCTCACTGCGCATCTGCAGCACAGGTTCAACCCATGGTTTTGTCTTTTTTCAGTTTCTAGCAGTGCTGGGCACCGAACCCGAGCCTCGCACACGGTAAGCAAGCACTCCCCACCGAGCCCTTTACCCTAACCCCGTAGTTTAGATCTTAACGCCTTACACATCTATTCATACTTGGAGAAAAGGCACTGAGATCTTAAAATGAGTATAGAGGCAGCTGCGGTGTTGAGAACATCTGCAGTGTTTAGAGCAAATGTATGGGTCAAATGTCTGCTTAGTCCATTTGGTCTTACACCCTGCGGTCCGCTGAGATCCAGGCCCCAGCAGTTGGTACCAGCGCAGCACACTGGCACTTGATTGACAGCTACAGAGGGAACGGGTTTGGAATTCAATGTGAACTGATCGAGGAATTGTGATTACTCTGAAATTTTATTTTGGGATCCTGTGTCACAAAATGACACGTGTAATGTTTACAATGGGTATGAGAAACTGAGATTTTTTTTTTTTTTTTTTATTTCTACCGAGAATAAAACTGTTGATAGTGTTCCAAACCGGCATCAAAAAAGCAGAGCAAACTTTTCTGTATATAAACTGTACATAAAACAAGGCACTATACATTTCTGGGGTGTGGGAGGGGGAGACATTAAGGTAGAAAGGTCGATTCGAATAGATTCTTCAGAGTTCACACTGGGAGTACAAAGTCTTTGTTCGCTTTAGCACCGGAAGCGGAACTCAGCACAAGCCAGGCCTAAGGCCGAAGGAGGCACTTCCGGGCACAGGGCAGACTGGCGGAAGGCTTAACTCAACAGAAGCGACAAGGCCCTCTACCTGGTAATATTCTTTTGACACCAAAGAAAACAGTTGCAAGTGAATGAATACGTATTGCTTTGTTAAATACATAGTTGATTTATATGTGTTTATATAAATATATATATATATATATTTAGAATTCACAAACTATCAAAATAACACTTTATAAAGAGAATCGCTTTAAAAAAGGCATCGCTGAGCTGGGCCAGGAGGCTGGGGCTGCAGCAGCCGCTGAGGCAGCCCTTGGCTGAAGGGAACGGAAGAGACGCTTTTCTTTTCAGTTCACCTGAACTGTGGAAAAGAACAACCAAAGAGTCCTCCTATACATTTACAGAATGCGCGACTCCAGGACAAGCCGTAGAGTTAGTAAGATCGGGTTTGGAAAAACTCTCATTCAAAAAATACTTTCTTCTTTGACAGAAAAAAAAAAAATACTAGTCCAAATATATATCTGCATCCGTTTTCCTGTATGGTGGCAGCGAGCTCTCGGCGGCCACCTCGCCTCACCCTCAGAACAGGCCCTTCGCCTTCTTCAGGTTCACCTGCTTCCAGGTGGGCAGTGCGTTGAATTCCTCTCTCGTCATGTCGAGTGCAAACTGGGAGAGATTGGAGAGACCAATGAGTGGCTGAGAGAAAGGCTGCTCTCCTGGTGTCGTCATCCCACACAAGGGCCACTCACCTCGAAGTCTTCATCTGTGAGATAAATCTCAAGCTTTAGAGGGTCTACCCCCTCTGGGAGGGGCCTGGCCAGCAGATCTGCCAGTGGGTAGATGGTTTTACAGAGCTTGGCTAAGACATCTTCCACCAGGGTGATCTGGTTGGAAACTTCGGTATCCTGCAGACAGAGCACAGAACATTTGAGCAGACAAGTGCTACAAGTGCTGTCCCTGGAGCGCACGCGGAGTCCCAGCTCTGCTCCATCTACGGCCTGCGGAGGTCTGAGTGAGGTGTCACTCCATTGTGTAGTGGGGGCCCTGGGTGTCCAGGAATTACCTCCTACCCTTCATTGCTTTTCCCCCTGTACTAAGTTTCAAATCAAGCCTGTTTCTGAACTGCTTCCAGAAGTGAATGAATGAATGAATGAATGAATGAATGAATGTTTAGGGACTTACTTAGATTACCCATGAATGAACAACAGAGATTATTGGACCTGAAATCAAATCACTAGATGCTTACACATAGTGGAATTTGTCTGAACATATTTTTAAGTAATTCGTTCAGAAGAAATCATGCCCTCTCCCCTTCCACTAGGATCCATTTCTTAATCCACGATGAGACACATAGAAGGTAAGGGTGAGGGCGTAGCTGAGTGGGGGAGTGTGTGGCTAGAATGCATAAGGCCCTGGGTCACACACACACACACACACACACACACACACACACACACACACAGTGGGGGGAGAGACAGTCTGGGAAGCACTGCCTCCCTTGGGCAGTTGGATGGCGCCTGAATGAGTTCAAGGTCAAGCTATGGAGAAGAATCTCAGGGAGACGCGGGTGCGGTGCGCAGCCCACGCGCCTGCGCCCGTAAACCTCCCCTCACTCGGACTCAGAGATCCGAGGCAAGCGTTTCATGCCTCGGCTCCTACACTGGTAAAATGGAAGATAATTGTAAGATGAACATGAATGTACCGTCCTGGTAATTAAGTGAGAAATCAGATGTGCTGCGGCCTTGCCAGGGCGGTGTGCAGTGAGCCTTGATTACAGCTTGCTCTCCATTATGCACCGTCCCCGCATCTCCTGCCACGCCCGAGGAGCGACAGTAAAGGCAGAGAGACCAGGGCAACCTCTGCCCTGCATTCTGACTGAATGAGGCATCTGTGATGCCTGTCGTCCTTGGAGCCCCAAGCTCACCATTTCTGTGATTTCGGCAATGTCTTCTCTGTGTTCCCAGCTGGGAAACATGTTGGTGAACGTCAGGGGTTCTAGCCCAGCATGGATAAGGTAAGACTTGGGGGGCGGCCTTTTGAGATTCTTTCCTGTGGGGACACAGAATACACGTGTCAGGGGACCCAAGGAGTCTGCCCTGCTTTTTCTTAGGCTCCTCCCATTTTCCCTGTCAGAACTGACTTCCATGTTGATCACTAGTTACTCATAACAACACAGGGGTGCTGTTTATCTGAAAGGCGACTACCCCCCACCTCCTGAACCCCTGCGGGGACAGAGCATTTGGTGGGAGGTGAGAGGTTGTTCACAGAGAACTCTATGGCAAGAGTCAGCTGCGCACGCTCCAGTGCCTTAAGAGAGCCATCAGTGTGCAGACAAGGCATTCGTTGCAGGCATCCACGTTCTGTGAAAGGCCGGATCCCATGTGGATGTAGGGTAAGAAACTATGTTCTGGTTGTTGTTATCATTGGATAGAATACCAAAAGGAAGGCTGGCATCGGCTTGTTGCCAGTTGGGGCACGGTTCTCTTCTTTAACGCTGGCGCTGCCTGAAGAGAGAACTGTGCCATGGAGGTCAGGTAGCCAGTTACGCCCGTGTTCAGAGGGTGCCGGTGCAGGCGGCCCTGCAGCAGCCCTGTGGGCAGCCCTGTCATTTGAAAGGGAAATATGGACTCTCCTTTGTTGTAGTAGCAGAGAATGTACTGATCTTAAGGTTGACAAGCCCCCATCAGTTTCGGGGAGAGTGCTCGAGCCCTCTCGAGGCTGCAGACATCTCAGAAGGGACATGGCTAGGCCTGCGGCGCCCCCCTCCCCACCCCCACCCCTCTCTCCTGCCCTTACCTCGGCAGTACTGCAGGACGGTCTCCATGGCGCTCTTCCGGTCCGACGCCCAGCGAATGCGGGCAGAGCCGGTTATCTTGTTTTCGGTGGGCCACCAGCCTTGCCAGAGGTACACCTCGTGATGGTTGTCAACAAGGAAGAGAGCTGTGGGGTGAGAGCAGGGCGGGGCCATGAGGGTCTCCTTTGCTGCCCAGCAGAAGCCCTGACGCTCTGCCAGCAACGCCCGCAGCCCTCTCGCCAAGGCTCAGACTGATGGGTCAGCGGTCCCTGCACCCTCATTCCCGAGTGTAAACTCGGAAGCTCCCTAGCAGTGTGAGGAAGCGACCCAAGAAAGGCCTCTTGGCTTCTGTCCCGCTCCCAGCTCATCCGCAGATTGCTGGTGGCCTTTTCAACTGTTCAGCGCTCTGCTGTAAGCCACCTCTGGTCTCCAGAGAGCTCACAGCTGGCTGGTCCTCACCCCCCACGATGCTCTGAGCAGTGCTGGTTCTTTCACAGGGATGTGAACTTTGAACAGAACCCTCCTGGCTCTTCCTCATAGTTTTTAAGGCTCTGCCTGACTCTTGCTTTGTGTGGCCAATGCTCTCCACCTTGCCGTCTCAGTGGCCCCAAGGTCCCTCTTGATGTGCGTTTTGAGATTGCTTTAAAAGCCACTGGTTGTTAACGAGTCCAGGACATGCCAGGACAGGGAGAGCAGCCTTCTCTTTTAGATACTCGAGGTTGCTGCCCACAGCACGATGCACGCATCTGCCAAGATCTGAGCTAGCGGTCGGGCAGCTACTGTAAAATAAGGCTCCAGGCCCTGGACAACTACGAGCTCCTGGGCTTGATTGGCAGGAAGCGGGGAGGGTCTACAGCGCTCATTTCCTTTGCATAGGTTTGAGCATTAAGGTGTGGCTTGGTGGGAACACGTCTGATCTTGGAATTGGGTGACCAAGTCTGCAACCTTAGCTCTGCTGAGAGCTTGCCCATGTCCCCTTCCTTAGCCACGTGCTTTTCCAAGATCCTTTGTAGCTGGAGCGGCCACATGACGTCTTCTGGCCAATGGGATAAAGCAGAAACGTTTACTGGTGCTAGAGGGCTGTAAGAAACGCCCCCTTTCTTGTTTTCTTTTGCGATGGGTGGATAAAAAGAGATGCCCTAAGCAAGCCTGTAGTAGTGTACTTGGCAGATAGGAATTGCTTACAAGGAAAGAGAAAGAAAGGCTTCCCGGAAGCGACCACGCCCCCTGCAGGGCTTACCTGGCTGAGGCGCGCTGTACAGATCCTCCTGCAGGAAAGGCATGGAGCTGACGGCAGAGGGCGCTCGCGCGGGGTACACGAACTCTGTCGCAGAGAAGTCTCCAGAGGAGCTGCTGAGGATGAACAGGCGGGGCGCGAAGTTAAAACTTCCGGGATCTTCCAAAGAAAAGAGAACAAAGCTAAGAACACCACCATAGGGACCAGCTTCCACATGGGCTGAGGTAAAACGTGAAAAAACTCAACGAACTGGAGGGAAATCAGCAGGATTTGATTTATAAATTCTCTTTCTGGGCAGTCTGTTTTAGTTATTTTTGTAGTGTTGGGTATCAGACATAGGCTTCCGGCATGCTAGGCAAGATACTCTACCAATGAGCAGAGACTAAAACTCTCTGTCTGTCTCTGACTCTGTCTGTCTCTGTCTCTCTGTGTATCTGTATAGATATATGTACACAAAACAGAGAGACAGACAGACACAGACACACAGAGAGATTGAGAGAGAGAGAGAGAGAGAGAGAGCATAAAAGATCACCTCAGCACTATTATATCAAATAGAAACAGTGCTTTCCCCCAGGATACTGTGCTCAGATTATGAGTGTTGGGAAATGTTCTCTTGATAATTTCTGCTAAGGAAGAAAGTTGGCCCAATGTTCTGGGGGTCACTGGTTGACAGAGGAGTCTCACGTCTAGAAATTCACCTTAATTATGGACAAATATTAACTTTGAGGGTATGCCAACCACACTACTGTACAACAGAGAAAACGCTGGCCATTGTTCCCCAGCTGTGGAGGAAGGGTAGGTGGAGTGGAATCTATTACAATGTCCTATGGTCACTAACAGCTCGGCGGCAGCAAGGGGGCACTGAGGCCATAGAGGGAGAGGGTGGCTGACAGGACAGTCACCCCGACTGCCTTTTTGTTGAGAAGTGGGTGGAAGGCACGGGAACCCGTGGGTTCTGGTGGTCTCTGCAACATGTGAGTGGTCAGAGGTGACTAACAGAAGAAAGTTTGTTTTGCGATATTTATGACTATAATAATGTATATTTTAAGGGAAGACATACCCCCGAACTTCACTCTAGAGGATGAGGACACTATCCTGAAGTCAACGTACGAAACAAAGGAGTCTGCTGTTTAGAGTTGGGTTCTATCCCTAAGATAGCTCCATCTTACAAAACTCAGAAAGGCTTCCGGTTTCTGGACAGGGCTCCCCACTTTACCCTCACTTACGCCACCAGCTAGTCTGCCCTCGGGGGCACTCCACGTCCCTTCCTGTTTGTTTCCTTTATCCCTTGGTCTCTATGACATCCACTATCTAGTTCTGCGTCTTGTAGGCTCTGTCTTTGCCTACCGCCTTGTAAATAGCAACAAATACTTATAAATTAGCTCCCAGGCCATGGACATAAAGTCCCCACCCAGGTCACATCTACACCGTACACACACATCTTACTCTGTCCTTTGCAAGGGACAGAGCGTCCCTTTTTCTCGCAGGGACCTATGAGTCGTGAAAGGTTGGGATCTGAATGAAGGGGTCGCACAAGTCTTCCTTCTGCCTGCCGCCTTTCAGCGGGCAGCCACGCCATTCCACACCGGCCTCTCCTGGGCAGCTTCGAGTTCCAGGTTCCAGGTCCTCAAGCTGATGGCAACTGTCACCTTGTGTCTCATAAACCGTCTCGCAGTAGGCGCTGAGCATCAGCTACTCGAAGTCTCCCCATCCAGCCCTGAGTGCTGAGAACTGAGTGTCTCTGTATGGCTCAGGGCTTGATGCTGCTCAAACCCTCCTGATCCGGTGGGGACAGACTGTCTCCCCGGGGTTCCCATTGCTATCCTTCACTGTGGATAATGGCCAAACCCAACAGCTTGTCATGTTGCTGCTTAGTTCAGCCTTCCCTCCTTTTTTTTTTTTTTTTTCCTCAAGTCATACCAGCCTAAAGGCACTGTGCAAGCCCACAGCCGTGTCTTCCCACAGCGCTGTGCGTGACTGTCCTCCTGGGAATGATCCTCTCTTTTCCATGCTCACTCTTTTATGACACAGCATTTTTATTCACAAGAAAATAAGTCATACACAGAGTGTGGCTTAGCTTCCTTTTTGGATCCTCTGGGAGATCTCCCCTTGGCTTTATTCACTGAGTGCTATATACAGTGGATACTCAGTCAGTCTTTACAGATGTGTGCAGGAGGCAGGGTGTACGCCGTATACATGTACATGTGAATGCATGCATGAGGAGCCGGGGCTAACCAGTTAGACTGGAGATAAAGCCCCAGGAATCAACTTGGGTCTTCATGCTTGCATGGCAAGCCCTTGGCTGGGGAAACCATGCCCAGACCTCAAGAAATGTCTCAAGAGCAAACCCGTGAGTGAGAGGGGAAGATGGGCGCCGAGGATCGTGGTGTTAGTTACCTTGAAGCATGCAGTCATAGGCCTTCCGGTCCCTCCTCCCCAGAGCGTCCCAGAATCCCAGGGGCTCGGACCCTTCGTCACACTCATGTATCGTCACGTTGCTGCTGCTGTGTAAGCCCGCTTCCAGGGGGCATCTGCGTGGGAAGACATGGCGGAGGTTCAGAGAAGCCTGGGGAGTGTCTGCGGGACAGTTATTCCAGACCCAATCCACAGATGACTTCACTCTCTAACTGAAGAAAACAGTTCTCACTGATGAACAAATAAAAGACATTCTGTAAAAGTTCTCCCAGCCTTTGTGCTGGCGGAGAGGGGCCGGTTTGCTCCAGGGAAGGACGAAGAGCTATATTTGTCATGAAGACAATGTTCACTTTCGTATCTAATGCAGTGTGCTTCTCCGTGTCGTTCTCGGCTGCTGGGACATAAACTGCGTGAGGAGAAAGGCAGATGAGTTTGCTCACTGCTGACTCCATGATCCCTTCTTTGGCACCAAGTAGTCAAGTTCAGTAAGTGTTTACCAAATGAATAAGTGAATGAATTCATCATCAGTTTGCTTTTTTCTTAGTGGCCCAAGGAAAAAGCCCTTTGGGACATGGATTCCTCATGCGACATCTTTTAAACTCTGCCCACCTCCACGATCCACAGAAGGACGTTCTGTGAGCCCAGTTTCATCTGCCTGCCTGCTGGAAGGTCACTTGTTAGCCTTCTCTTTGCCCTTAGGCCCAGCACTGTCCTTCTGAGGAGTGGGGAGGAAAGCAGACCCCACCGTTCCATTTCGATACCCACAGACTGGGCTGACCCAAGGGCACTCTGTGGGTACGTGATGGGACACTCCCTTTTTAGGAAGGAACCCAGCTGTGCTCAAGGACTTGAGGCTGCCGAGGCTGCAGGTAAGAGCAGAGACACAGTGGCAGCTCCCCCTCTGGCTGTGTTGCTCTTCCTAAGGACTTTTCCCATCAGGAAGGACCTGGGAGAGAACCCCAGCAGTGTGGTCCCCAGGACTGCTGGCCTGGGGTCCCAGAACTCACTGCCATCTGCTGACCTGCAGCTGGGCTCCCTGCTTTCTAAAGGCAGGACATGCTGTAGTCCCCAGTTTCTACTTTAGCTTTGCCCTTTCTGCCATTCCAGGATCACACACACACTGAGATTCCTATAAGACCCCTGCACGGGCCCCTGTGACAGCACAGGCTGCAGTGCTCAGAAGCACTTACAGAAAGAAGCCAAAGTGTCACCTACGCATGCCTCATTGTCTTCCCTGCTGCCCCCTCCCCAGATGAAATTTTACTATATAACTCAGGCTGACCCTAAACTCTTGGGGCTAGCCTGTCCCTCTTCCCTCAGCCTTCTAGGAAACTGGGGCTACAAGGATCTACCACAGTGCCCGGCTCCATGATGGCTTTTACAGAGGCAGGCATGTTCTCAGATGGGAGGCTCCTGTGGAGCTGTAAAATCCTCTGACTTACGTCAGTCCATAGTTCCCCGGAGTCACTGTAAACCTATGGGGGACCCCGTGTTGGGGCCCCACACTGCCCCTGTCCCCCTCCATCCCTCTGGGACCCCCTTGGTGGACAGCAGCACTCACTCCTCCTTGATCTTATTTGCCGCCGTCCTTCCAACCTCCTTCGTGTGGCCCTGAGCTTTGCACCCGTGCCACAGGTAGATGAGAGCCTTGTTTATATTCAGAACGACCATGGAAGTCCGCGACCTCAGGCTGCTGCAGTGGCAGGCGACTTCCAGCAAGTTCCCTTCCATGGGCACCTCTCCTCGCACACAATACAGTCTCCATTCACCTGCAGGGACAGCATCCGCACATAGCTATGAAGGAGCAGGTGCAGGAGGGCGTGGCCCTTTGGACTCTCCGCATGCTGTCCGAGCCACTGCAGGACCAGAGGCTGAGCCCGGACAGCAGTGCGTGCTCCGGAGTTATAAACAGGTTGCCAAAAGTACACATACATGGCAGGAAAAAAACAAATCTTTCCAAGATTTACATTAAATAACTAAAACTCTAAAGAGAAAAATGCTAAGGATTTAGTGATAGGGTGCTTGCCAGTGAAAAGATTATGATAGAAAATCCACTGGTTTTTCTTAATTTCCATGAACAGTGTAGACAGTTATTGAGAATTCATTTCAAGGCCTCCCACACAAAGGGGCAGATCAGGAAAGATGCGTCTGCAGGGTGGGAGTCCCCACGGTGCTGTATCAGGCCAGCGTCAGGCAGCTTTCAGTTGGAAAGACAGAGCTATCTGAGGTCAGACTTTAAGAGTTTTCAATTATATAAATGTAATTATAAAATGTATTTTAGTTATATATATGTACGCTTTAAAATTAATATGGATGGGAGTGCACATATGAGTGCAGTGCTTGTGGGTGCCAGAAGGGGGCGTCAGATCCCCCTGGAACTGGAGTTACATTCGGTTGTGAACTGCCTGATTACTGTGTGTTCTCTATAAGCCCAGCACTCATTCTTAACCGCCTGAGCCATCTCTGCAGCCCCTAGACTTACTGCCAAGCCCTCCTTCCAAAATGCCTCCAGGGAGAAGAGACAAACACGGGCTGGTAGCACTAGAAGCCACTTACTTTGCACGTTTTCTTCTTCCTCTTCCCTCCGTCCGGAGTGCACCACCATACCCCCCTGGAAACACTGGAGGAAGCAGGGTGGCTCCTTCCCCTGCAGGACCTGGACCTTCAAATTTAAACACAGACAACCAGGTCAGACGAAGGGGCTCTCAAAGGCGTGAGAATAACATGTGCCTGTCTCAGGGAATCTGGGCACCGCCATCGGTCGGGACACACAGAATATCCCCACTGCCTTCTGAAGCTAAGCGGGATTCAAAGGGTGACACACAGGGTTTCTTTCAAAGTGTTCTCAAGGATGTATTTTCCCATGATAGGAAGGTAGGCTGTTATGCTCTGGGACCTCATGTATCTTCTTTAGCTGATCACTGCTTTTCTGTCATGGAGTATTCTTCAGAGACGCTAACTTTGGCCTTTTCATGGGATTTTATGTATGGCTATGATGTGACAGATTTAATGTGTTTAAAAAGGCCCACCTCTCAGAAGAGTTGCCGACTTAGTGAGTCCAGAGAGACGCCCGTGCTGTAGCGGCTGTGGTCTGTTAGGTCTTAAATGCCTCTCAGGACCATCCCCTCAAGACTCGGCTTCCCCAGGCTGTGTGCTAGGAGGCCATGATATCCAAGAGGTGGGCGGGGCTTTGTGGGGGGTCCTTAGGTTACTGTGAGTACATCCTTGAAGGGGGTTATGAGACCCTTGCCTCTGCCTTCCCAAGCCTTTCTGGAAATGAGCCACGCGGCTTCACTCTTGAGATGCATTTCCACCATGAATTACTGCCTCCCTACAAGCCTAAAACCAACATGGTCAACCCACTATACCAGGGAACCAAAAGAAACACTTGTTTTTTTACATAGATGACCTGGGGTGTGTTTATTGCGGCGACAGGAACCAGCCCTGTATCCTCGTGTGGGGGGTGACGGGGCTCTCGCTGACGGCCCTCTTTTCCCTCCTCAGGTGCCGGTGCCCCATTTGCTCTCACTTTGGCAGACTCCATCCCGGACAGAAGGAATGGCAGCCAATAGGTGGAAGCATTTTCCACCAGACGCTATGTTACCGAGCCTAGGTCTGTTCGCACAGACAGGCATCGTTTGGTGGCAGGGCAGAGCGCGTGCCGTTTGCCGGCAGCATTATGTGTCTATGATGATTTTCCACGTGTTGGATTGAAATAAGGAATGCTCAGAGTAGAATGATTAACCCCAAACGCCAGGTGTGCTTTGAATCCAGGGTTAAAACACGTTCACTTATGGCTTCTCTAGAAACAGGCAGCTGCGATCACCCACCGTTTGGAATAAGCTGAAATGCCATTGATGCTAAGGTCTACTTCTAAAATGGGATCTATAGCGCAAAATATTCATTCTGTCTTAAAATTATTTTTAGGGCCACATAATCAGTTCTGAGAGCGTCAGAAAGCTGAATGAGCACGGCTCTATTTCTAGAAGGCGTTGCTCTGCTGTCCTCCCTCACATCCCTGCCAATTAATGATTCATCCAGGATGGTTAAAAATACCCGCCTATAGGGTCACGTGTCCCCAAAGCTCCACAGCCAGCTCTCAATCAGTGGCACTCATGGATGGAACATAGGGCAAGATCATCCAGATATTAAAAACACTCCGGGGGGGGGGCATGCCGGGGATGCATCCCAGCAGGACCGTGCCGCCCAGCACGCACAATGCCCTGAACGTGATCCCCAGTGCCCATGCCAGAAGCCCCCATAAAACATTATAAAGTCTTTATGCTCCAAGGTTGGACGGACCCTGAGAGTTGGGCTGTCCCTCTCCTGCTCACTGGGAACAGATGTAAATAAGTACAGGATGTGTGATTTTTCACCTATAGAAACAGAAGGTACAAAGGGGGCTGAGGGAAGGGAGGGGGTGACGGGGAGCAGAAACTTGATTGGTTGCTAAGGTTCTCGGGCCCAAACTGTCCCCCAGCGTGGCTGCTCCCAGCCAAGAGGAGATGCTGCGCAGCTCTGGGTCTGCTCCCTAGGAAAAGGGGAGGGAGGCAGCTCTCTGTTTCGTGAGAAACTCCTGGTCTGGGGCTAGGAGCAGAGCTTTGAGAACCCAGGTCCTTCCCTCCCTGAGTTCAGCGCCTGCAGGCTCATTTCTTTGCAAAAGGGTAGGGAGAAGTGGGGGAGCAGGGTCCGGGTCTGCAGTGGCTCCCCAGAGCTTACCTGGGCCCCCCTCTCTTCGTCAAGTTCCACTGTCATGAGAGCTGATGTCCCCTTCTCGCTCACGGTCGAGTGCCTGCCTTGCCAGAAGAAGTAGACACACTTCTCCTTGCCAGCCACTCTCACCGGATGCTCTCCCTTCTGACGGCTTCCCACTGCAGACACAAGGGCAGAGGGTGAGGAGAGCTGGAACCCCGGAGGGGCAGCAGATAGATAAATGACCCCGCGCCTCGTCCCCAGAATCTGGGATGGAACCGAAGCGAGGTGCCATCTTCGTCTGAGCTGATGGATGGCTCCTCTAGGAAACCCAAGATGAAATGCACATCATCTCGGGCAGAGGCCCGTTCCCTCTGACCCCCGGTGTGCGACCAAGAGCAGGACCAGGCTCGCACACAGTCACGGTCCTACATTCTACCACTCTTGTGAGCTGAGGGAGAGATGACGTCAGCCACAGCTGGAGGAGCGTCAACAGCAAAGGAAGCAATGCGGGCCGTTATGAAGGAATGATGGAGTCTGACCTCCCCACCTCTCCGGGTCCCAGCCATGAGGTGTGAGTGTGTGTTACCACCTCACGTTCTCTTCCCCGATGTGCTGTGTACCCACGGGCTCCGAGGAGAGCTTTAAAATACACTGCGTTTCCTAAAGCAGACATTTTGACTAACGTCCTCCACAGTTTTCCTCAGTGCACCCAGACTTAGTTCTACACAGAATAACTTATTTTCAATGTATTTGTTTTTAACTTTAGTAATGTAAGGGTTTATGAGTAAGCATACCAGACTTCAGTCATTACAACTCAGATCCCTAAATTAGAGCGTTGATGACTCACACCATCAAAAAACTATCAAGAATAAGTCTTTTCTGGGCTGTGGAGATTGCTCAGTTGGAGGATGTAAGTTCCATCCCTAGAACCCATGCTAAGTGGGGGAAGAAGCCCTGTATGGTCCTGCGCAATGTGGGGGAGATGGAGACAGGTGGATTCTGGGAGCTTGCGGGCCAGCCACGCGGCGCATGCGTGAGCCCCAGGCCAGCGAGGGACCCCGTGCAGGGTCCGGGGTCAGGGGGGGAACAAAGATGGCCGATGGTGCTGAGGACAGCAGGTGAGGCTGCCCTCTGGGTTCCACATGTATGTGTCCTGCATATGTACACGCACACACATGTGCACAAAAGAGCAGTGTTGTTACTAGAGCTTCTGTTTAGCCGTCACAGCTATGAGAAATGAGGGCTGCTCCTGATCAAGCCTTGCGCCAGAATCCAACCTCCTGACCATCTCCAAAGCAGCCCGCCTCTGCCTCTGGGGGCTACACCCACAGAGTTTATGACCCCCATGACCCTCCAGGGCACAGATCATGCTGCACCCTGCCAACAGTTCACTGGGCAGGGCACTGACCTAAGCAGGCTGGTGAAGCTGTCACGTTGCTGGTAGACTGCTGCTGTAGCTATTGATAATGTGCCTCCATGCCCGGAAGAAGAGATGCATTATGGGGAGGGATTACTTGCCAGCATCACTGTTCCCCGGGGTGGGCGGAGCTCTGGTCTGTGAAGGCTGTGGACACCTCAGATCCTTGGCGGTTTTAACTCACCTCATTCCCTCCCTCCCTCCCTCCCGAGCATGTTTGTCACGTGACTTAGAAGCTAGGCATGGAAATGACCATCCCTTTGTCCCCTATTACGTCTGCAGTTTCCTTTCTACATGACGGATGTGTTTATCCCCTCCTCTTGGGAATCGTCTTTATTTTGGGCAATTACAGGTCATTTCAAACTGCTCAGTGATTTTGCTGTGCCTGGTGAAAACTTCCATGGGGGAGTTTCCCAGCAACTACAATAAAGACAGGCCCCCGGGCACCATGCTAACACATGAAACCCCCAAAGCAGCATGCAGTGGGCCAGTCAAATGTTCTCTGGGCCAGGCACTGCCTTTGTAAGAAGGAACCAAACTGAAGCTCGTTTGAATAAAGCTTCCATTTTGAATTTAGATCAAATAAAAGCTTAAGTTCCCAAGACCTCCCTTGGTAACGTCATCCTGGTCAGCACATAAGACATAAATGCCAGGCAAGTCTTCCTCTACAGCTGAACAGCCCAACCCAAGGGAACAAGGTAGGTGTACCACAAAGACATGTTCCCAAGGAAGTCCCCTTTCCCTAAAGCTTGATTGGTGGGAAAATGTAACTCTAACTTGGAACTGATGTTTGTGGTTTTCAAGCTTAAAAGCTCAGTAACATTCTGGCTCCCGGGGCGGGGGTGGTGGTGGTGGTGGTGTGGGGTGGGGTATCAAAGTTCAGCTTCTCAGTTTTTTCTGTGGCCCGGGTCTGTTAGTAGTAGTTTGATTACATTACATTTTTGTCATCTGCATGACCTGGCATGCAGACCCTATACCACCTTCCCCATTTTCTGAGAAGCCAGGCCTCAGAGAGGCTGAGCAGCCTTACCCAGCATGCCTAACGGGTAAGCAGGGATCTGGGCTTCCTAATCCAGCTGTAGATTCAGACACCTATAGCCTCTTTCGCTGAGGTGGCCTCGTTAGGAAAGAGACAGATCTGATGGCTCTTAGGAAGGAAGGAAGGGACAAGAAGTACCTCCCCTACCCCTGCCTGGAAGCCTGGCAGGAGAAGCCATCCCCGGGAGACCCATTTCGGCTTCTGCTTGTCTAGGAGGCCCAGACGTTTAGAGTGCCGTTAGGTCTAACCCCGAGCCAGCCAGCGCTGCTGCTACCTTCTTCCCACATCAGGCTCAGATCCAACCCCCTCTGCAGGACATGGCACAGCAGGGGGGGGGCAGGTCACAGTTGGCTCTCAAGAGCGAAGGAGCCTGCAGCCTGCTGCTCTGCCCTAGGCTAGCCAGAGGGGTGTCCTAGTCCTCATCTGAGAAGTCTGGACAGTGCCAGCTGCTGTGAGGGGCGTGCATGCACAGACCTCGGCGTCTTGCCTGAGCATGGAGCATAGCTGCAGAGTACATCCTCAACACCTGTAATAATCTCAATACCCGGGAGGCCGAGGCAGGAAGATTGAGCCAGCCTGGGCTACATACTGAGATCCTGTCTTCAAAACCTAATCAAGGCAACCAAACCCCAAACCTCATAAATAAAACAATTTAAAAATTAGTCCACTTAATATTTATGATTCCAGATCCATGAAAAAGAGTAAGTGCTCCTATCTTCAGGGGAAGGAGGAGGAGGAACAGAAGGAGAAAGAGGGAGAGGAGAAGGAGGAGGGGGAGGAGAGAAAGGAGAAAGAGATGGAGGAGGAGAAGGAGGAGGAGGAGAAGGAGGAGGAGGGAGAGGAAAAGGAGGAGGAGGGGAGAAAGAGGAGGAGGAGGAGGAAGAGGAGGAGGAGGAGGAAGAGGAGGAGGAGGAGGAGGAGGAGAGAATATTTATGCCAAGAGGTCAGAAGTAGAGTCTAGGCTAGGTTGCCTCCTGCCTCCGGAGGCGATGCAGGGGACCCCGCCCCGGGCGCGGCCTGCCTAGCCTTCTGAAGGGAAAGAACACGCATGCCCACTGACCTGCCGTGCTCGCCATGTACTTCCACTTGACCACGTAGGCGTCCCCCTCGTGGAACTGCCCGATGCTCTGCCTGGGGAGCCTGCTGTAGTCAAACTCCAGAATATGCCACACGTCCACAGAGACGGTGGCGATCTCAATCTGCCTTCTGTCCTCGCCCTCCACCAGGCCATAGCCGCGGCCAACGTTCACCCCGTCTAGGATGGTGCTGGTGGTCATCTGGGGTGTTGCCACCATCCGTGTCACATCGTAGGGCTTGACGTCAGCCCTCGGGTCATCCTACAAGGCATCGGAGATGTTCAGATCCCCCTCGCTGCAGACAGACGTCTTTGGCTACACCCCACCCAGTCTGGAATGCTTTCTTTTCTTTTCTTTTTTCTCTTTGTTGTGGTGCTGGAGGTATAACCCAGGGCCTGGCTGCCAGCAGGCCATCGTTGTCCCCAGCCTGGTCACAGCTGCTAATGAGACCGTGCAGACATACAGCTTTCGTGGCATCTTGGGCTATCTTACTGCACTTAGAAGGCTATGTTGGCTTAGCATCTGAGGACCCCGAATAGCCACACCGTGAAACCGAGAACGGAATCCCGAAAGCATTTTGCCTCACCCCTAGTGTACCTCGGAAGCTTTTGGCCACCAGGGCCATTTTTTTTTTTTTTTTTTTTTTTTGCTGGTCTCCACCTTGCTGCTCTCGGGGACTGTACCTTCTGCTGGACGACTTCCCCAGAATTCTTCTCGGTGGGTCTCTTCAGTTCTGTCCAGTCAAGGAATTTCTCCTTGAAGAGAATAGTTTCATTGTGCTCCGTAACTCTCCCAAATATCGCCCAGTCAGGCCGCCCTTGCCCTTTCCTGCAGCGTGGGAGCGGGTAAAGAAAAGGGCCTAGGGTCAGCCACGGCCGCTGCTGGAGCGCCCATGAGATGCCCACAGCTATCCCCAAGCCTCACGAGTGTCCTCTGTCACTCTCCTCTGCGCAGACCCGGCCCTGGCCTTGGAATCTGCTTCTTACAAGTTGTGGAGTGGAGTAGGAAACACAGTTGCTTGTGGTAAAGGGCGTGGCTCTGGGGGCGGATCTGGCCTTCTTCACCTACGTCCTCTAGTGACTTACACACTGGTCTGGGCCTGGGCATCTCCACTCAGGGCTGGCGGCTGCTGCCTGTCAAGAGGGACTGGGTGCACAACCCTGGCTGCACCCTCAAGTCCCCAGTGAGCCAGCACTAATATTTCTAAATAAAGTACTCCAGCCTTTGTCTCAGCCCTTCAAAATCCCAGTTCTTACAGTATTAACCAGTATTTGCTTTTTTTTTTCAATGTGTTGATTAAATATCTAGTTTTTGTTATTTTCTTGTCCCCCCCCCCCCCCCCCCCCCCCCGCCCAAGACAGGGTCTCTTAGTCTGTAACTCGGGTTGGTCTGGGATTCCTATAGCCTAGGACAGCCTTAATCCTATGAGTGACCCTTGTGCCTCAGTCTTCTGAGGACTGGGATTTCAGCTCTGGCTTTAATTATTGGAACTAACTATTAGCAAAGCCAGTTACTGGATCTTAAAGGGAGAAACTATGCAGGAAACTCGAAAGCTGTACACTGTCTTATACTGTCTCATGTCCTGCCTGTTTCTTATTACATGATAGAAACACTTTTAAAGCATTTGGAGGGTCTGGTAGTTTAAAAATTAACGCAAGAATACTTTTTAAATTCATTATCATCATTCTAGATTCTGTACCTACTCTGATGGTTTACCCAAATGTTTTTTTCAAACGTCTAGTATATGGGGAATGCTAAGATCACACTCATTCTTTCAATACAGGGTCCTCCTTCCCTCCAACCCCAGGACACGTGGAGACCACAGTGTCCAGGGCTCAGGGCAGGAAGACACCATCGGAAACCTGGGAAATACTGACTTACCACAATGGACATCAGATGCAGGGGTGGCAGGGGTCGGGGTGGATGAGTGAGTGGGGTTGAGGGGGTGTCCCTAAAACTACAGCCTCCAGACTCATGAGTTAGGTGACAGCTACTGGAGGCTCTGTCCTGTGACCCTCCTGGGCCGCAGCTAGTAAGCATTCCTTAAGTCTGCGGCCTCTGTGTGAGAAGCCGTGTTGGATGCCCTGGGAAGAGCAGGCATGCACGAGACCCACGTCGCTGGAGTGGGCAGCAGAGGCACCTGGGAATGAGTGGGTTGCACTCCCCGGGGTCCAGGGGGTTGATGTCACAGTTGTCGTAGTCAAAGGTTCCGTTCCATAAGTGCTTGGCCAGCTGGAATGCTATTTTCCGTTGTGCCAACGTGACTTCCTTCCCGTGCCACACGTAAACTTCACTACCGAAGTCAAACACCAGGACCTGGAAACAGCACAGAAGGGATGTGTGCACTTCAAGGGCGGACTCCGGGGCTCCAGCTCTGCTGCTGGTGTCACGCTTCTGAATGCGCGAAGCACCCGAAGCTTTAAACCAAGAGTTATGTAAGGACCTCCCTGTCTTCCTTCCTTCCTTCCTCTCTACCTAGCTTTTCCCTCCTACATTCACTTTCACATTCATTCATTCATTCATTCATTCATTCAGTACTCACAGCTTATCACACACATAGTAGGTTAAGAGCAGGTTAACACCATCCCTCCTGTGTGCAGTTCTAAGACCCTTCGGGGCAGACGTCGTACCATTTTTAGCTTGGGGTCTCAGTGCTGAGTGTCTGTAGAATGGGCATATAAATGGAATGCTGTTTTCTGCCTTATCTCCAGCAGTCTGAAGTCTGTTTTAACTCTCAGCTAGGCTCCATTACTTATTTCCTTTTCTGTGACTTTTGTTCCCATTTAAATGCTCACATACATCATACCCTCAGTACAGCTTTAGATGACACTTTCCTCAGCTTATTATTAAAATGTATTACTATACGGGTAAGGTGGCCATAGCAGCACGGTGACTGACACTACCATCACCGTAGTCTGCGGCTCCGTCCTGCTTGCTGTTGTCTTAGAGGCAGGAGCAGCTACAATCTCTACATTTGGCGGGGCTCGTTGGCAGGGCTCGCAGCAGCGACAGTTGATTAACTGTAGCCACGTGTTGAGTAACAGTTACCTGGACACATCTATTCTCCCAAACCTGCTGCTTCTGCCCTCTGACCCTCCTCCCGGGTGTCTTCCCTCCCCAGGCCTAGCCTTGGAAGTTTCTCTTTTCTTTTCTGACTTTATTTTCTTGGGGCGCGGATTCTACATGGAGATGAGATCACAGAATATTTTTCTTTCCGTGGCTGACTTATTTCACTTAGCTGGTAAGCTCGAGGGTTAACATTCTTGGTATTTACTAAATGTTTTAAAATTAGATTAGCGTTGTGTATGTGTGTGAAATGTAAATGAACAAGCTCTCTGGTCAAAAGACAGAATTGCTCAAAGAGGAAATATGGGGCTGGAGAGGTGGTTCAGTGGTGAAGAGCTATACTGCTCTTCCAGAGGACCTAGGTTCGATTCCCAGAACCTACGTGGTGGTTCACAGTGGTCTGTAACTCCAATGCCAGAGGATCTGATGCCTCTTCTGACCTCTGTGGGCATTATATGCATATAGTATAGAGATATACACACAAGGAACATACCCATACATATAAATATACGAAAAGATAATCTCGTGACTTTTAGAAAGAGCATCATTAATTTGTTTATTCGTGTGTGTTCATGTGCACACACAGGGAAGTCAGAGAATAATTCAAGGAAGTTGGTTCTCTCTGTCCCCTGTGTGGGACCTGGGAACTAAACTCAGGTCTCCATGGTTGGCGGTACACTGCGCCATGGTGATGGCCCTGAATTCTTCCTAATATGCTTCTACCCAGTGGAGGGTAAGGGCTTTGTATGACTTCCTTTTTCTTCCTAGCAATTATTACACTTAACGGCACTGGAAATACATTGCTACTGGGACAAGTGAAAAAAAATACTTGACCAATCTGTCGATTATTTGAATTCTATGTAGTTTCATAGACTCACATTAATTATTCCTGAAACTTCAGGACTAACTAAAATTTACTTTAATCTTATATAACTCAAGATGCAGAGATAGTATTTATATTTTAAGTAAAATATAAAATCCTTTAATAATCTTTGCCAGTTTTGAAAACTATTCTGAACTTTGTATGGTATAGATAGCGGTAATGGTTTGCAATAGTAACTAAGCATCCTTTAGCACGCGCTGCAGTTCTAGATCCTCAAAGCCGGTACCTCTTTGGACTGCAGAAGGGAACACTTAGGAATCTTCCCCCAGTAATCATCATCGGGAACCAGTTTGTCATCCGTCAGGCGGTAGACACAGTTTGTCTCTATGATAGCCGTCTCGTACAGCTCATCTTCCTTTGGGTCTCCGGCAGCTTTGGGGGTAAGACAGGACATTAGAAAGTGGTTGACTTAAGAGGATGAGTTAAGGGATGACGCTGGGGACACAGGATCATGTGTCCCCACTCTTCACTGTGAATTATGGTAAACTCTTACATTGATAACTGGTCTGGCCGCCCAAGAGCTTCCAGAAGTCTTTGGCTGCGTGAGTGTGTGTGTTAATTCCTTCCTCAATGGTCTGGATGTACGTAGCTCTACAACCAAGCTCCCTCTTCGTCTGAATTAACGTTGCAAGTTCAGATGCCTGGAAGAGAACAGGACACAATGACCTGGGAAGAAAAATCAGTGTGGTTTGCACATGCCGCCATCCGAGAAAGCTCAACGTACGGGAAAGGCGTGAGACATAGGGCGGCGGGCGTTGGTTGTCTCAGCCGAGAAAATGTAATTGTGGGAGCAGATGTATCGGGTCTTTGGAACGGTAACCCTGAGTGTGAAATTCAACAGATACCTTATGGATTGTGGACACTATACCTTGTCTGGGGCTGAGTATGTGTGTTAATTTCTCCCTCAATGGTCTGGATGTATGCAGTTCTACAACCAAGCTCAGTGTGTCGGATACAATAGATAACTCACAGGCTTTGAACACTACCCTGGGGCTTCTCCCATGGGATTCCTATGAAAGCACCACACTGGCTCGTCACCCATGAGCCAGCTTAGAGGCGGGGCTTTCAAACTGGAGCTGTACACCACAGGCCTTCACTTCAGCACTTCACGAAAGCTTCTTCAGAGATATTGGCAAAGGAAATGCAACCTGTCCCTTTCTGCTCGAATGAAACGCGCGCGGTATCTGAGAAACTCGGTATGGACCAGAGCACCTCGCTGTTGTATAAAGGGCACAGCGGTAGAGACATCTTGTCGTTCAGACACTGACCTTTGCCTTCTCGATGACATTGGAGAACTCTCCCACCCACAGGAAGCAGTACTGAGGAGAGAGCAGAAGGAAGCAGTCTCCGCTGTTGAGTGATGAGGCGCGAGGCTCCACCAGCCTCGTCTGCACGTGTCTTCTTCCTGTGGGCGAGACCCAGAGTCCTGTTACCACCACGCAGACTTCCATGCTGGACACATCCCAGCTACATACCTCCATTTCTAAAGACTGACTGCCATTACAAGTTCCCAGGACTAGCAACATGTGGAGGTTAAGATGGGTCACATGATGCACTATCATCGTCCATGCCCTAAGGTCTCTGAGCATTTTCGGAGTGGCCTCAAAGCCTTGGATTTTAGCATGTTTACGGATGTAGCGAGGTTCTCCTGTCTTGGAAGAGCGGCAAAGACCCTGACCCCTCTGTCACATTCATGCTACCTTCTCTTCATACAGCCGATGTCCTGTGCTCACACGTAGCCATGCCATAGCGTAAAGCATGCCTCCCCACAGGATTTCCTTCCACAGACACTAACTCCAGAGCAACTGGATGCGACCAGCTTGGAGGGAAGAACCGCCTGCACCTCCCTTCTAAGTGATTTGCCGAGGTGGAGCATTCCGTGGTTGCAAACCTAGTCTGATTTCTGCATCAGAGCTCCTCACTTGTCTTTTGTGAGTGTTGTGTACATAAGTGTGTGCTGGTGTGTGTACCCACACAGGGGTATGTGGCGATCAGAGGAGGATTCCAGTGGTTTTGTTCCCTAGGGACTGAGGCTGAAGGTCGCCATTGTGTCTAGACTGGATGGCAAGCCAGCTCCTGGGATCGGTCTGCCTCTGCCCTGCAATGCTGGGGTCACAGGCACAGACACTCATGTCTGGTTTTTACGTGGGCATCGGGGATTCAAGTACAGGTTCTCGTGCTGATAGAAGAAGCAGTCGTACTCACTGAGCCGTCCGCCTCCCTCCCTTCACTAATCTTTTAAATACACCAAAAAGGAAATGGGTTTGTAGAAAACACCTGGAATCCTTGGCAGGGGCAGATGCTACTCCATCCAGCCTTCGCTTGGTGGCCCAAGGGCGATGACCTTGGGGATCCAGAGGTGACTCAGTCACCTCTAGGAGTGGAGCCGCCTTCCCTCCTCACAGCCCTAACTTCCTGCTGCTCCTTCAGAAAGGGCAGGAGAGTGGAACCTGGGGAGGGTGAGGCGCTCTCCTGCCTTCCCATGATTCCTTCCCCAGGGATCTTTCCTTAATCTGTCTGATATGGGTGATGCCTTCTCCCAGGGGGAAGGACTGAGAAGGGTGTGCAGCCCCACGCTGGAGGTCTGGCAAAGTGCACAGCGGAGCTGGGGTGTGGGCTCCTGCACCAGAGGAAGCAGGATGCAAAGCTGAGATTCTGAAAGGGTAAAAGACCAGGTCCAACCTCAGGTCTCCTACTCAGCAACTCCCTTGTCCCCATTCGCACCCTCAGAGATCCAGTGGGAAGAATATTCCCGCCCGATGGAGGCTGTGTTGCCCCCGTGTAGCACCTAGAAGGGGCGACTCAGAGAGACTGCCCCGCCCCCTCACAGGCAACAATGGATGCAGCCAGGAGTCTGCTGTCCTAAGTCCTCTGGACCACTCCAAAGAATACCTTTAATCTGCAACAGCATGAGCTTCTTGTAGGGCACGGCGCTGTTGTTGGAGTTCTGCTCCATCAGGTTGACGCTCCGCAGGTTGATGCTGCTGAAGTTCTCCCTGCTAGCCAGGCCTGCCAGAGTCACCTCCGAGAAGTTGGAGTTGGAGGACACTGTGAAGGGAGGTCGGGAGGAGGCGCAGTTGAAAGCCGGTGTTTTTAATCTTAGATGACGCTAACCAACCGGACTCAAGTCTGAGGAGTCGCACTGTTCACTGATCAATCACTGTGTGCGGAACTGTGTGCAGTACGGGACGCTCGACCACCACTGATGACGCTCACAGAACTCGTGCTGCGGGAGGCAGCTCTCCTAGGGAGTGTTTAGTGAAACGGTTCTGTTGCATTGGACTGCAGGGGTTTTCAGAGAGAGTGTACATTATTGGCTAGGGCTGAGGTGTTAGAAATGTCTCACTTGCATGATGAGGGATCCCAGGTACTTAAACCTGTAATTTGGCCACGAGGCCAAATTGACTACGTCAAGAAGGACAGAGGTGGAGGTTACACAGGCTACATGCACCAAGGCAGGAGATGAGCGTTTTGAGGTTTTTGGATGCATCTCGACCTCACTCTTGCTCGAGGCCAGCTCCCCCTGTTGTACTCATGTGCTCCACAGGATTCTAGCGCTGAAACCAGAGCACGGATGCTCTTCGGTCCCTCAGATGGCTTCTGTCTTTTGGGAAGCATTTCTCAGTCAACTAGTTAGAATGTAAAGAATTATTTCCTCTAAATGTTCCCTTTTTCCTCCTTTCCACTACATGGAGAAAGGCTGGATAGGTTAGGGTGGAGGGACATGGAATAAACTCCTCTCCTCTCCTCTCCTCTCCTCTCCTCTCCTCTCCTCTCCTCTCCTCTCCTCCTCTCCTCTCCTCTCCTCTCCTCTCCTCTCCTCCCTCCCTCCCTTCCTCCCCCCCTTAGTTTTGGAAATAGGGTCTTACTATGTAGTCCAGACTATCCTGTAACTTTAGGCTCTACCATGTTTAAACACCGAGTGCTGGGATTGCAGTCATGAGCCGCCACTAAACACTCTCAAAACAAAAACCTCTGGCAAATCGATTTATAAATGCTAAGAGGAAAATAAAGACTACAGCAAAAATATTTAAATATCAAGATTATGGACGCTATTACCACCATGGAGATCACTATCTGACACAGTGGAACTGACACTCTGGGCCAGATGAAGCTGAGATGTGTAGCTCGGGGCCAGGGCACAGTCAGACCAACCTCACTCTCCAGACCAGTTCATTCCAAGTGCTCCCACCCAAACCCCCCTAACCTATCCCCACGAAGTCCCCGGACTTCTCCCAGAACAACTGGAGAGCATGGTTTGAAATGCTGGGTGAGGATGCTCTTCTCCTGGTGAGAATGCCCATCTCCTTAGGTACCCACAGAAGATCTCCTCAAGCACTCTTAGAGTCAGTGGAGAATTGCTGTGCTTGGGTTTGCCAGAGCTGAAAACAAGAGGAATTACAAAACCCACAGACATTTTCATCTCGAGACCCAACTCAGCAAAACAGTATAATTAAAGCGGCAATTTAGTGAGAAATCTTTAAATTGGAGGCAGGCATACGTGTGCATGTATGTATATCTCACTCTGTGAAGGAGTACAAGGCAGATCAAAGGGGGACAGGCAGGCAGTGCTCAGCCGGGGGCGGGGTGGGGGGCAGGCTGTAGCCCCCACACTCACTCTTTTCCACTTTCATCCGCTTGGACTCCATGAAGGCGATGTTTAGCCTCTGCTCCGTGTATTCCTGAAGGAGGTCGTCTCTTGCTGCCAGCAGTTTGAGCGGGTTCTTGGAAGCCTGGACCCGGCGCTTGGGCCTGACTGAGCGCTTATGCTCTGCCACAGAAGATGTCAACCTGCGGGCAAAGCAGATGTGGCCCTGGATGTCACCTTACCTTCCGGTCCTGGACCCAGGGCACTAGAGTCCACTATTTTTACTTCCCAATTTTGTGTGGGTTAGAGAGCCTGGGATATTCTGCATGTGCCTGTGTGAACACAGACACAGACACAGACACACACAGACACACACAGACACACACACACACACACACACACACACACACACACACACACAGGCACACACACCTACTCCTGCTATCACCAACCATTTCTCGGACTCAGCAGACGGCCACTGCACTTCCATTGAATCTTTTTGCTCCAGACTAAATCTTTTCTTCACACATAGCTTTTCTGTTCACTGTTCTGATTAACTCAGCCTACCGGGTACCTGAGGAAAAGTATGTACTGTGAAGAATATACTGGAATAAAAGAGGCCTTCAGAATCATCTCTGGTCCCTGAGACTGCCTCACCCAAGTCTGGGTCGACCAGCCTGCGGAAGCAGTGTATCCGTGGCATGACCAACAGACCCCTGTGGGGACAAAGAACTGCCAGGGCCTCTGTGCCTGGAAGCATCTTTGTGTACCCCAGTACGCATGTGAGCACAAACACGCTTTAGTTTATGTTAGTCCATTTCGCAATTATATATGACAGCTTCGGCAATGCCGGCCGGATGGGGAGAAGCTGAACTGAACAGGTGGAAACATGGGAAGCAGCACATGGCGCCAGGAAGCGTGGATGGGAACCTTCCGCGAGTGAACATTCCCCTGGAGGAGACGGGCGTTCTGACAACTGCACAGGGAAGAGGATGCCTGTCCATCTGGGGCTGAGCGCGGGTGCCCCTTCCCCATGGTTGTGGTCTGACTGAGAGAGAAGCCCTATATGGGAGGCCAGCCTTAGGAGAGGCTGTGCTGCAGCCGTCTCTGTACGCGCACGGCACGCCTGAGTTAAACGAACTTGTCTCCCAAGTTTGTGTCTTTGTTTGTTTTTGTTGATCTCAGTTCAACACATGTATCTTTCCGGGAATCCTAACACATAATCACTTTCTATAATGTTCACGTGGGCACCTTTAGGTGCCTTTGAGAAAGCCCATGGGCATATCAATTTTATACAGGAAGCAAAGAACTATGGCTCCTGATTTCCTAACTCACTGAGGTAATCTGAGCTCACAGGAATCAAATATCCAGATATGAGTAAGTTTAATGGTATTCAGTGGGAGAATTATGGAAACCACTAGGTGGTAATATTATAAAATATAATATTATAATATAATAGTATATTATATATTATAATATATTATATAATATAACACATCATATATTATTGCTGCTATACATTAATAATATTAATATATAATATTAATATTATATATCATATGTATAATATATTATAATATTATAATATTATTTGTGGTGACAAAGCAATGCTTGGGTGACGTGACAGGCAGTTACACCCCTCAGGACTGCACACACATCCAGGGCACATGCAGCAGACATACAGGGAGAGCAGGCTGACCCTGAGGCACTGTGCATCTTGCTCTAGAGCAAATACCCTCGGCAGAAGTTTCTGGTGACCGGATTGGGGGGGGGGGAGATGCACGTGAAGGGAGCCATTCTCAAACTCACTTGGGAGCATAAGGGTCGAAAATGACATCGAAGTCCTCCTCCAGCTCCACAGGACTTCTGGGTATGTTGTGATCCACGCTGCGGTAGAATTTGGCAAAGGTTTCGTCATCATCCAACTTCATCACCTCCTTGACAGATTTGCCAGTGACCGTGAGAACCGTTTCCTGCATCCCAGCAACTATCAATAATGGAGTGAATACACCATGAGCTTTAGATGAACAGTTGCTGTGACCTTTCCCTGAAATGCTTTATGTCCTGGAGTTCAGAAAGCCCAGCAGGGAAGTCCGAAGCCCCTCTCCTGCCTACCCTGTGCTCCGGCTCCCTCCACGTCTCACAGAGGGATATCCCACAGTGCAGTGCTGGCCAGGACAGGAAACACGACGGACGGCCTTGCCCTCACGAGCACATGAGCACTTGTGAACCTGGCCGTTCCTACTAGAGGGGCTACCCTCAGCCTTGTTCCACATCAGAGTTCTGCAGACGTTTTCTGGAAAGGTCTAGGAAGCTTTGGGACTTCTCTGAGGGGAACACATAGCTTCTGATGCAATCCCCCAGCCTTGCTGTTATGGTGCAAAAGTGACTATGGACAGATAGCAGGTCAACGAAAGGACATAGCCGTGTTCCAATAAAACACAGATAATTTCCCAGAGCAGGTAGAACGCTGTGGTGGTCACGGCCGTTGTCAGGTGACCACGGACAAGATCACCGTTACTCCACTGTATCGGCTAGCTCTATGTCACCTTGCTACAGGTTAGTCATTTGGGAGGAGAGAGCATCAATTGAGGAAATGTCCCCAGGGGATTGGTCTGTGGGCAAACCTGTGTATCATTTTCTTGAGTAGCAATTGATGTGGAAGGCTCTAGCCCATTGTGAGTGGCACAAACCCCAGGCAGGTAGCCCTTGGCGCTGTGAGAAATCAGGCCGAAGTCACGAGGAGCGTGCGAGCAAGCAGGGCTTCTCGATGACCCGGCATCTGTCCTCCTCCGGCTTCCAGCCGTACTTGAGAACTTGCCCTGACTTTCCTGGATGATGAGCTACAAGTTGTAAGACCAATCAATCGGTCGATCAATAAATCCCTTTCCTTTCCAGGTTGCTTTTGGTCCTGGTATTTATCAAAGTCAATAGAAACCCTACCAAAGACCACAGTGTAACAATATATTTCATCGTTAATATATCTTACCCAGTCAGATTAACTATTATATTATGGCCTTATATTTCTGGTTTTCAGTGTTTGTGTAACTTTCAGCCTGTAGGGACTCCTGATACCTGGTACTCAATGAATAGATAAGGGTTTTTTTGTTGTTGTTGTTGTTTGTTTGTTTGTTTGTTTGTTTTTTGGATTTGGTTTTATTGAGACAGGGTTTCTCTGTATAGCCCTGGCTGTCCTGGAACTCACTCTGTAGACCAGGCTGGCCTTGAACTCATAAATCTGCCTGCCTCTGCCTCCCAGAGTGCTGGGAGTGCTGGGATTACAGGCGTGCGCCACCCCTGCCCGGCGAATAGATATGTTTTATCAAGCGAGAAAAGGTTATTTCTGCGTATTGCCTTTTGTGTCACCAGTTATTATAATAAAGAGTTTATTGCATCATTTTTCTCACTAGAGTTTTATTTTAGAAATTATTTGGGATAATTAGAAAACATCCCTTTGGCCTTAGCAGAAAGGATGCGTAAAGTTCAAAGCCCATCCAAGAGTAAGTCGATTTTCTATTTGTACACTAATTGCTTTATAGTGAAAAGACAAAATCGCCGAGTTATACTCGGACTGGCATCCCAAGGGTTTGGAGTCACTAACAAGTACACTGCCGGGCATCCAAATTTAGGATAGTATTAAGTGGAACGTACTAGAACTCTGGTTAGTACTGACTACAAGTTCATTTTTTTTTGAAGAATAACAAAAGATTTTAAGCATGCGTGTGTCTAAATTGCTGAAAGTAGCTAATTAAGGAGATAAGTTGGCGGAAGCGAGACGCAATCAGAAGTGGGATTTGGAGAGCCAGCTTTTGTGGTGAGTGCCCGTGCTTCAAGGTTATCTTTGGTTTTGAAGTAAGTTCAAGGCTAGCCTGGTCTAAGTGATACCTTGCTTCAAGGGAAAAAAAAAATCAACAGCAATAACAAAAACAATTGTCAAACAAAACAAAACTCTAAAAGTCAAGACGTTGAAAGCTAGGACTTAGAGGTTCTAAGAGAGCAGAGACCGGGCCGGGGCAGGAGGTCAGGCTGAAGCGCCCCTCTGGCTTCCGTCACATACCTCTGTTGTTCAGTCGCCTCAGGAAGGTTTCCAGCCTGTCCAGCTTGAGGTCCGACTCCAGCTGCATGTCTGGTCTGGCTTCAATATCTAAACAAGTAGAAGCCATCTGTGAGCCAGCACCCACCCCACGAGCCTCCCCGCTCAGATGTTCATGTCACTGAGGACAGGGACACATACCTTCTGTGGGTTTGGAAACCGGGGTAGTGCCCCTTGATTTACTGCAGAGAGGGGATGAGATGGGAGTTATGGCTGTGGGTGACGCCAGACCTGCAGAAGACACAAGGGGACAGTTTAGCATGCATGCTCAGGATTAACTGTGAAAGTTCACAGAGCCCAGTGAACCCTGTGCACGCCCTTACAGCGCAAGTATATACACGAGTATGCCCAGGTCAGCCACCAAATGCAGCCATACCTAGGATTTTCCTCTGCCTATGTAGCATGCCACTGGCAAGCTGACACTCCAAGATAAACAGTAAAGATAAGGGGAAGCATATCCACAGCCTATAAACGGAGTGAGTGTGTGCATGGCTTCCAGAATATACAGGACCGAGAGGGAGTTCCCAAGGCCTTCTGGAGGGGTGGGGGCCACAGGGGAAAAGCAATGTGCACCATCCCCCACAGAGGATGTTCGGAGTAAGCTTCCTTGCCCGAAGCAGCAAAGCCCCAGGCACCAGGGCTCTCCCAGTCTGTGAGGAGGCAAAGGCAGGGTGAGCTTAGGAGCACGGACTGTGTGAGGAGTAACCCAGAGGTCTGAGCGCTCAGAGGAAAGACAGGCGAACACACATCACACCCATCTGGGATGGCGGGAGGGTGAGGCTCACCCAGCTCAGGTATGCTGAAAATAACCACGTTCCCCAAGACAGAGGGTGAGGGCTGACTCAAGCAGAGGCTGAAGGACGGATGAAAAGGGCAAAGGGTCACTCAGTTGACGTATGAAAACATCAGGTAGAAAGTTCAGAGATACTCACCCCTACCCGAGTAGAGGACACTGGGGAGGAAGTGAGTGTAAGTGTAGTGTTTGCAAAGAATGAAGGAGCTGCTGCTGCTCTTTGCACCCCTGCAGCGCGTGTGCCTGTGTGTGCCTGTGTGTGTCTGTGTTTGTGTGACTGTGTGTATGTGCCTGTGTCTGTGTGACTGTGTGTGTGTGCCTGTGTGTGTGCCTGTGCGTGTGTACCTCTGTATGTGTGTGTGCCTGTGTGTGTCTGTCTGTGTCTGTGTGTGCCTATGTGTGTCTGTGTGTGCCTGTGTGTGTCTGTGTGTGACTGTGTGTGTGTGCCTCTGTATGCCTGTGTATGCGTACCTATGTGTGTGTGTGTGTGCCTGTGTACGTGTACCTGTGTGTGTGTGTGTGTGCCTGTGTGTGTGTGACTGTGGTGTGTGACTGTGTGTGTGCCTGTGTGTGTGTGCCTGTGTGTGGGTGCCTGTGTGTGGGTGCCTGTGTGTGTGTGTGCCTGTGCGTGTGTACTTCTGTATGTGTGTGTGTCTGTGTGTGCCTGTGTGTGTACCTGTGTGTGTGTCTGTGTGTGTCTGTGTGTGTGCCTGTGTGCGACTATGTGTGTGTGCCTGTGTGTGTGCCTGTGTATGCCTGTGTATGCGTACCTGTGTGTGTGTGCCTGTGTGTGTGTGCCTGTGTGTGTGTGTGTGTATGTGTGTGTGCCTGTGTGTGCGCCTGTGTATGCCTGTGTATGTGTACCTGTGTGTGTGTGCCTGTGTGCATGTGCCTGTGTGTGTGTGTGCCTGTGTGTGTGTGCCTGTGTGTATGTGCCTGTGTGTGGGAGCACGTTTGAGAGGACATGGCCCGTAAGTGCTGTCCTACCACAGCAGAGAACTCTGTTACTCTCATCTACAGAGAAAGAGCAGTTCTGCTCCTTCCTCCTCTCAGCTGGAGATGCGAATGAAGCATTCAAATTCAGGAAAAGGCAAGACTGGAAGTGGCCCACACTAAAGTTCTGAGCGACAGGCTGGAAAGAGTTCTCAATGTTCATTTGCATACACACTGGCAAATTCATGTGCATACATTCTAAAACTCATTTCTGGTACCAGGTCAGCAAAAAGCTCATGTCCGTGAGAAAGTAAAGTTTCTTGAAATGCAGTAATATAAGTAAAATCGGGTGTCACAAAATAGGACGGACATCAACTCATTACCTACTAAAGAGTGCCTGAGTTACCAGAGTAGTCCATTGGCTCTAAAGGCAGTAACTAGACTCATGCAGCTCAACGGGCAAATCCCACTGCTATAGCGCCCCCTGCTGTCAATCAGGCCACAATGCACAAAAGAGTTCCTGGACCTCAGGGCATTGCCTTCTCAGAGGGAGATGTTATGGCTTTCCCCATAATGCAAATGGGGATACAGGGTGACGTTTTGAAGTATTAAAGCAATCAAAGTTCTCCCCACAGCAATGTTCAATGAACTCTAAAAGCAACAGACCTGGGCCTCCTCTCTGGGGACATTCTTTCTTGGTGTGTCCTAAGGTTTTCCTCCCATCTCAAGTATTAGCGAGATCTTGTGATGTGGTAATTGTTACACAGAGTAATAGAATATAAAAAGCAGAGAATGACCAAAGAAAATCAGGAGAGCTCAGAGCTTCCTGGGGAGAAACAGTGAAACCCTGCAACTGTCTGAATGGGCCACTGGGACTGTGAGATTAGAACCTGTGGCTATCCAGTAGGGTAGGGTCTGGGACTGTTATACCTGCGGTCAGCAGAAACCAGATGCTATGTAACTGCCAATGAAAAAGAACTAATAGTTCAAAAATAGAGGTGGTCTTTTGTATCAGATTAAAAGCAAAGAAATTATTACCCTTCCCCCTCAGAAACACCCATGACTTAGGAACCCTTGGAAAATACACAGCTTGTGCAGGGAATTAGGAACAGAGCATTCACTGTGAGGTAGACTACTCCGTATCCAAACCCTCAGTGTGGGCCAGGGCGTACAGGGTACATGAGAGGAGCTGTTAGGACTCTGCCGACGAGACAGCAAAATAAAATTAAATAAAAACGGAGCAAACCACCATTAGGACACAAGTTGGAGCCAGCAGCTGAAGACTCGAGCTCTGGGTCACTCTTGGTTCCAGTGTCTTTAATGGATTTGAGCCCAGACTCCTGCCTCTTGTTAATAAGTTGTTGGTGACTGGTGGTGGGTGGTGGGTGATGAGGGGGGGGTGAGAGGTGTGGGAAGAGGGCTGGGCTCCAGATCACACCTGAAGAAAAGCCAGGTCCCACTTCATCCTGTGAGGACAAACAGCCTTCGGCTGTCTTTCGAGGTTGACACTGTTGTCATAGAGGCTTCTTCCAGTAAAGATTAAAGAAAATTACCCTCCCGGGTTTGCCCTCCCTCCCTCCAGCGAACATCTCTCAGATGCCTCGGAAGGGGATCTATTCGGAACGGAAGGCCTGAGGCAGTCTGCTGAGCTGATGGTGTAGCTGGCAGAACCCAAAGACTAAGTGTACGTGAAGGCATTACCAGGAACTAGGAAACCTGCTTTTGGATAAGAGTTTGAAAAATGAGGGTACACGTATATGGATGATGGAGGGACCCTAACATTTCACCACGAATTCAAGCCCCATACATCCTCAACTCCCTGGAGACCGCTGACCAAGGCGACACAGCAGTCCTTCCCGAATCTTTGGGTTTAGCTGCACAGCCAGCCTGGGGTGTGTGGCGCACCAGGTGATCCGCAGGGCATCCCTATCTCTTCTCTGGAATTCAGAACATTGTTTAGACGTGCGTCACACGCCTGCAAACTGCCCTCTGTGAGCCACAGCTTACCAAGCTGGAGTCAAGGGACATGATTTGCAAAGAACGAGAGGGACTCCTTATTGCTCAACCCCTTCCTTGGTGGTGGTGGGGTGGTGGGAAGATGGTCTAGATGTTTGTACTTCAGTCCATAAGGTGATGGAAACAGTTTAAAGGAACTGTGGGAGGTGATTGGTTAAAATTCCTTTTATGGGAGGCGGGGAGGCAGCGCTGCAATTGCTTCTCAATCCCACAATAGATGATTCTGAAATAGTGACAGATCGGGTCAGGCTTCCTACCCTGAAGGAGGGGGGCAGAGCTTCGATGTCTGCAGCAGAGACGCCCCACACAACCGTCGAAACCCAACTCACTCGCTCAACACCAGTACCGCGTGAGATGTAAAGACCGGGGCCTCCCTCCTTCCTGCTGAGTTTCCAAGCACCATTCTCCCTCCACGACGGGTGTGCCCCGCTGCGCGTGCGCACACAGGCCTGACCTTTCTTCACCATCCTTCCTGCCACGGTGAACTGTGTGGAGTCGTTGGCAGCGCCTCTGCCCTTGGTCTTCCATGCCTCCTCCCGCACCGTGATGAGGTGCTTCCTCTCCTCAATCGTCATCTGGCTCTCGCGACTTTCCGTGACTCTCTGTGTACAGAAGGCACAGAAGGGGGGGAAAGAGAGGAGAAAGGTGGAGGGGTAAGCTTCGGCCTGGCAGCCTTTGCCCAGCCGACAAAAACGGGTTGAGAGACAAAGCTGCCGTGTCTTACCTGTGTTCTCATCCTGGGTGAGTTCACGTGGAGAGTTTTACTCACGTGTGCTCACGAAGAGCATGGTTAATAGAACATTCAAACCCCTCAGCCCCTCAAGGGTATGAGTCTGATGAGGTAGGAGAGCTGGTTATGAGGAATGTGAATTACATGATTCCCCAGGACTGGGTGGGCCTTCCGGTTCTGCAGTGATGTCACTTGAGGAGTTAGGCAGCTACGCGAGCCCAGGAGGAGGCTTCAGGTCACAACGGATCGGATCCCCAGGATTTCTTTTTGGTAGACACAACCCCCACCGAGAACAGTGGTTCTCAGCATTTGAGTCTCTAACGTGGGTGACTCCGGTGACAAACGCCAGCGTCCCCACCATCTAACCCACGAATCTTCCCTGCACAGGATGCTCCGGCACACCTTCACGGCCGGAAGTGGTTCTGATAGCGTTAGTAGTTCAGACCAAGACTCTTGTCCCAGACTTTGAAAGCTAAATGCTGGTGTGGGCCCAGGGGTGGGCCTAGTAAGAATATTGCCGGGGGGGGGGATGGGGGAGGATCAAACTGACAATTCAAACACAGGTGTGGTTGGGTAAACCCGAGGCCGATGTCAAGCCTCTTGTCTTGATCATCACTGTATCATGGGCACGAAGGAAAATGCATTTGACTTTAGTCAGTACTCACTGAAGTACTAAAGGGAGCAGGGGCGTCACACTGCACAAACACCGTGCTTACAGTGTAGGAAGGAAAGATAAAATTAGACACACACAGTCAGACACATTCATATACACAGCCACACACATAGATACAAATACACACATATACATACACAACCACACACATTAACAGTACACATACGCACACAGCCATACACACAAACACAATCACACACATTGACAGTCACACGTACACATGCATACACACTCACATACTCAGTCAAACGCATAAGGACAATCACAGGGACACAGACACAGACTCATAGAGTCACACGTGACTTGGGAGAGGGGACTAGAGAGAGGGAAGGGGCAAGAAGAGTTCAAAGCAGAAATTGGGGTTTCGGGGGAAGGTATAGGAGGGCGCCCTGCCTAGGATGGAAACTCCCCTTCAAGTTTTAGCTGTGGCCAAAGTGAAGGGAACTAACAGATCCGAAAAGTCATTTAAAACCTTTTCACTCAGGATTGACACCGGGACCCTAGTTCCAAAGAACACTTGAGCTATGTAAATTTACTAAGTAAACTATGAGGTCACCTTGACAGTAAAATACAATGACGTTTGAGAGAATAAGTCTGCTTGAAAATGAAGTATCCAAAGGAAGGTTTAATTAAAGTCAACAGAGAAGTTGGCTAAAAATATATATATATATATTTAGAAACCATCCAGAATGCCATTAAAATTGGCTCCTTTCTCTATGGCGAGCTCATAGCCTCTCCGGAAGTGCAAGTGTAGTAAAGCCATGAGGCTAGTGCCTGAGGAAAAAAGGCTTTCCTCCAGGCAACAGCCCAGCTCTCCCGGAAGCACCCAAAACACTTTCAGGGAAGATGAAAGATCTGAGCCCCGGGATGAAGCAATTCTACACAAACCTTCAGAGGGAGGTTTTGTTTTTTTGTTTTTTTTAACTTCCTTTTAAGTGCAAGTATTAACCCTCTAAGATTTTCTTTCTCTGGAAATTTTTAGATAGCTTGGCTATCTGGCATGTTTGTCATGGGGAACCCCAAGTTCGTACTCCTTGGCCTTCTAAGACCCGTAGCAGGAGTAACAGGTAAGCAGTGTGTATTTCCTGAAAATCCAGGAAGATACACCCTAACGAGCGAAACCCCTCAAAGCATGAAAAAAAAAATCTGTATCTCTCTCTTAAGTTTTACAGTTTGAAACTTAATTATTGTTTGGCTTTTCCTGCACTAGATTTTTTCTCTTGTTTGATAAGTTCTGTCCTGTGTCTTGCAGATGGGCGCTTGGTAGCCTAGACTGGTGAGAGCGGAGGCGGAGGACTGGCAGGAGGTCTCCTTCATCTATAAGTTACTCTTGCAAATGCAGATGCCATCAATATGGTGGAGAGAAGCGGGGGAGGGGGATGGGAAAGAGGATGGGGGCATGAAGGAGAGAGAGAGGAGGGTGGGAAGAAAGGAAGATGATCAGAAGATGATCAGGACAACCAGTGGAGCATTTCCAGGATGCTGCAGATGGGCTTGACTTTCTCCTAACCTACTGAGAAATCGCACAAATCTCCACGTCTCACCCACAGGGATGAGCTACGGCAGGGGAGTGCAGCTCAGGTCTCATTAAGATTAGCAGCAAATTAAAAAGCAAAATTCCTCCACTGTCAGCCAGGTTCGCAGGAAGCACTCCCATGATCCGACTTTTACGTTTCTATCTTCCACTGAGTAAATGACTGCAGAAACGAGAGGAGCATATGCTAAGAAGAGAGAGAAGGCCAAGTGCGATGGCAAAGAAGTCAGCGTTGCCTTGCCCTGAATAAGGTTCCTATCTGTGTCTGCATCAGCGCCTAGGGACCTGAAACTGGAGGCAGTGATGTAGAAGTCCTGGGCTCAGAATTTTAAGTGATTCCAGGCTGGTCCTGTCACCAGCTGCTGGGATTAGGTGGATGCTGGGTAGGACAGCACCTCACTCCACACAGCCTTGGAGCAGGCGAGGAAGCAGAGGCTGCACACTGCCTCACGGAGCCTGTGCGCTGGTCAAACACATTGTTTCCTTCTCTGCACTCTTGAATTTTGAAACTCCAAGACACCACCACTACTGGGGCAGAGTACTTAAACATGTTAACACATGTTAATATCCGGGTAAAGGGTGATGAGACACGGCTTAAAATGTTCTAAAGTTTGAGGTCATGAAGCATAAGTTGCTTTCGATGAATGCTATTTTTTTTAACTTAATAAAAACTCAGTGGAAGATATCCAATGTTCATGGATAGATGTTCAACTCAGTTCTCACCAATTTGATATTCTATAGACCCTATGTAGTCCTAATGAAAGTCCCACAAGGTTCTTTTATACATAGATAAGCTTATCTTGAACTTGAATGTATATGGAGAAGCAGAAACCTCGGACAGCCCACAGAATCTGAAGCAGGATGAAGGTGGAACTCTCGGTGGGAAGATTCGTGAAGCTACAGGCCTCAGGACAGTACGGCATTGACTACATCATCAGAACAGAATAGAAAGTCTAGCGCCAAACCCCCATACCTACAGCTGACTGAACCCCCATGAGTATATAGGAATAATGCAATACTACGGAGAAAAGAGTATTTTTAAGAAGTCACGTGCTGGAATATTTGCATACTTGTTTACATATAAAACAAAAACAAACCTAGATTAGATCACATGTAATTCACAAAAACTAATTCCATGTGACTCATAGTCTTATCTGTGAAGTGTAAAACTATAAAACTCCTAAGAGGTAACAGGAGAAATTCTAGACATGAACTTAATCACATATGCACACGCACACACACATGTGTATGCACACGTACACCACCTTGCTAAGATCAAACCTATGGCGTCATGCATGTTGTTTTGCCCAGCCTGGTTATCACCATCTTTTAGGTTAGGTAGAATACCAAAAGCATGATTCATGAGAGGGTTAGTTGCCAAGCTGGGCTTCATTGTGATTAATGAAATGCTCTGTAAAGGATTTTGTCTGAAGAATGAAAAGACAAACCACAGGATGGAAGGAAATATTGCAGACCTTATTTAACTGAGGACTGTTACCCAAGATTCACAAAGGACTTTAAAACTCAAAGACTGGAAAATGGATGAACAAAGCATCTGCCTAGATACAAAGAATACACATGGATAGAAAAGAACCGCATGACAATACAGTCGACAGTGACACACTGGGAGGGTCTCACACGGTAAGATGCGACCCTATGATAAATCTTTTGGTATGACCCAAATCTAAAAAAAAACTGACATTAAAAACCATTGAGCTTTCAAAGACTTTGAGCAGCACGACACACCTCATTGGATACTGGAGAAATATGAACCTGATGCAGCCACTGTGAAAGACATCCAGAAGCTTCTTATGAAACTAAGCATGCTCTTACTGTAGTCTTTCTCAGTCGTATCCTTTAGCTTCTGGATGTTGAAACTTGTGTCTTACCAAAAATAACTGTACGTGGGCTTTTGCTTAGGGCTGCTTTACCCACAATTGCCCAAACTCGAAAACAGCCAGGATGCCATTGAGATGGTAAATGGCTGAATCAGCAGCGTCCATTCAGACATGTGAATATTGCCCAGCAGTGAAGAGAAAGTACAAGAAGGCCCAGGGCCAAGTGAATACTGCCTGTTTCCAGCTCCACAGAGGTTAAGACCAGCTGGTGAGCAAAATCAGGAAGGTAAGAATGAGGATCGGGGAAGGACAATGCATCTGAGGAGAGGGACACCACCCTGTGTGCCCATATAGTGGCTGACGACGTGGGTCAGAGCTGAGGGAGGATTCACCAACAGCAACCTGGGCAGGAAGGCACTGTCCTCAGCTGGAACCCTGGGCTCACTCCCGCTTCCTGGGCTCCTGCCCCAGGACTGAAAAGTCAGAGGTAGAAAACGTGGACCTCTTCCTCACACTCAGTTTCCTGACTGCAAGAGGGAATTCATAGTACTGAATCCAGCTAAAAATATGGGGTGAGGGAATAGGGTGTGGGGTGAGCTATCTTGAAAAATAAGAAAATGTCAAACACATTCTCCACCACCCAGAGATACGCACAACCTCCGTTATTCTCTCCACACACACAACAAAATGCCACAAAGGAGCTGCTTATCCCACCAAATGAAGCCTTCTCTGCCACTCAGAAACTGCAATGCGGCCTAACCCAGAGGCTTTTCCTCACCTGATTAACAGATAGAAAGGATGGGCGTTTACGGGCAGCAGGCATAGCAGGAGAGTAAGCAGAAGCAAATACAGGTTCCTATAGGGCAGAGCAAGAGGATTAGAGGGAAAACCGGAAGGCAGGCCAGGTCGGAGTGGGCAAGTGGGTGGGACAGGAGACACACAGGACGAGTTTCCTAACAGTTCACTTTCTCATAGCATCCTTCCCCTGAGTGTCGTTGCTGAAGGACATACCTCCCAGGTGGCCCCCGCCATGCACCTGAGCCGGGGTGGTGCAGTAACTGAATAAGTGAACGGCAGATTACTGGAACTCATAGATAAATGTATATGGATATTTAGTTCAAGGAATGAGACCTGGGCCTTTCACCAACAGCTTAAATACTTTAACGTAAATGATCACTTTCTTTGTGGCATTTTCATTATATTAGGACACAGGATCAGCTTCCACACTCAAAGACATCTGTATGTTGTCCAGGGATATAGAAAACCAATGGGGGAAGGCATGGGACCCCATTGGTGCCATGAAACTGAAGACATGTTAGCCTCGGCCCCTCTGAGGAACTGTGAGGTACTGTTCCTTCAAAGATGCAGGGTTTTTTTTTTTTTTTCCAGATAACGTTTCCAAAGAACTTTACAAGGAACCAGAGACAATCATAGCCACTATGACACTGTTCAGATGATCTGCATTTCCCTGAGATGGTCCCATGCCACTAAAAATAAAATAAAATACGCCACGTAGGACCATGAACTGAGCACACTCAGGAAAGTGTAGGCTTCCCTCTATATATGACAAGTTTATCATATATATTTATAAATATATATAATATGTGTGTATGCATATATGTGCATGCATGTATATATGTGTATACATACATGCATGCACATATATGCATGCATACACACATATATACACATAAGATTCCACTAAGAATCCCCAGCTTTCTTTCTCAGAGGCAGGGCTCTGAGGATTCTCTGTAGTGTTCTCAAGGTAGACCCCTCTTTCTTTGCACCTCTCTCTCCAGGCTGTGTGCCCACCAGTGGAATCCCCTGTGTTCTGTTACAGAAGGATACCTGCATTCGAGTCAGGCTTACCCAAAGCAGATTAGAAACGGCATTATCATCTGCAAGTCCTCCTTCTTCCTACAGGTTAAAACAAATGGGAACGTTGTAGAGGACGGGAAGGGCAGTCTGCCGTGCTGATCACCCTGTGCCTGGGTTCCGTCAGGCAGAGGCATGCACATGTGCACAGCCCAGAGCCGTGAACAGCAAGCACCCGCTCCTCAGGGGGCAGGAGGAATGGCCACCTGTGAGCAGACATCACCCAGCAGCATGACACTCCTCAGCCGTGACAGACGATCCCGGCACGAATGTGGCAAGGGCCCCTTCCTTGAATGTTCAGGTCTTTTTGGTGATATCTGAGATCCCAGCCTTCACTGACCTCATTAATGGCAACCTGTTCCCACCCAGGACTCCCACACAGACACAGACCTGAAATCAGCCAAGTCTACAATGGGATTTTATTTCCTGGAAAAAGTCCCAGACACTGGATGACTGTCTTCAAACGAACCTAGGTCACCTTATTCTATGTCTCAATATGGACTAGGCCCAAGCAGGACTGAGGTTGAGTTATAATTTGCTAGAAAGAAAGAAGACACCTGGCTGGGGACCTCTGGAAGAGCTTCCTTTGTTTTCCTTCTCTTGATGGACATGAAAACAAATCCTGCTCAAGTACACATGTCCCTCCAAGTGTGGACCTGTTCTGTGCACTGCTTAGTGGCTTTTGGATCCTTACTGCTAAGTGCACGCGCCACACGCAGAAGCCCGGGTGTCTGCCCGCTCGCCTGGACCTCCGCTAACTCAAGTCCAGGAGGCAGGGATGGGGACTGTGAGGGAGAGGAGGGGGAAGGACGAAGATGAGCCATTCCCACGGGAGGTGAGGCCAGCTGGGGGATAATCAGTGTTCTTAACAGTCACTTGGTTAATCTTGATCTTGAGGAATATCTTAAAAAGCAAATAACTGCCCCTGGGGACGAAGGCTGAGAACAACACAGGAAAAAAAAATCTTACTTTCTTCAAAGCTACTCATGAGCCCAAATAAGACCATAGTATCACACGGGGCTCCAGATGAGATGTGGGTAGAAACACCGTGGTTTCTTTGGGGACAATCCCTTTGACAGGAAATAGCTGCAGATTTCCAAGGCATTTATTTATTTAATTTGTTGTTGCTGCTTTGACACCACAGGGATCATTCTGTAGCCTTGGCTGGCCTGAAAGTTACTAGGTAGCCTAGAGAGGACTGAACATACAGACATCTCCTGTCCCAGCCTCCGAGAGCTGGAATGAGGGTGTGTGCTGCCATTCCCATCCCATCCCCTAATGGGTCTTATGCTTTGTTTTTGTTTTTAATAATCACATCATTTTCTTGTGTACAGGTGTTCACTTGCATGCATGCCTGTGCACTGAGTACATGCCTGATGTCCACAGAAGCCAGAAGACGGTGTCAGATTCCCTAGAACTGGGGTTTACAGACCGTTGTGATCCTCCACGTGTGTGCTGGGAATTGACTCCGAATTCTCTGGAAGAACAGCCGTTGCTCTTAACCACTGAGCTCTCTCTCCAGGCTCCTAGTGTCCTTTTCTAGGGTTTTACTAGATCCTCGAAGTTTTAAATGATCAGTATGGTATTAGTAGAAATAGGAATTGATTTTGTTTTGTGGTGCATGCGTGTATATGCAGATATGCATGTGTGTGCACACACAGAGGCCACAGGTCAGTGTTGGGTGGTGTCTTTTCCTTTTGGGAGTGCTGGGACTTCAGGTGTGTGTCACCAGGCTGAGGTATGTTCTTTTCTTTCCTTTTTTTTTTTTTAAAGATTTATTTATTATTATAGGTAAGTACACTGTAGCTGTCTTCAAACACCAGAAGAGGGCGTCAGATCTCATTACAGATGGTTGTGAGCCACCATGTGGGTGCTGGGATTTGAACTCAGGACATTTGGAAGAGCAGTCGGTGCTCTTACGCCCTGAGCCATCTCTCCAGCCCGGAATGTTCTTTTCTTAAGGTGGCTGCTGGAACATTTAAATTCCCCACGTGGCTTTCAGAGCGTGCTTTGTAGCCAGTGTTGCATGGACTTTTCATAGGAGGGATGCACATGGCTTACTCGCCTATGTTCCCACAGCTGCGACCCGTGTCTGTTCACCAAATACCACAAGCTAGAGAATGTTTGGTACCAATAGATGCATGCCATTTGAAAGCCTCAGAACTGGGGTGTGAGTGACCCTAAGTCCAGCTTCTTTGTACTTGGCTGTAAGATTGACACTTGTGGTACCCGCCCTCCTGTTCTCCTGATAGCCACCCATGAGAAAGTCTCAATTTTTTCATAGGCACCAGGCTCCTGTCTGCATGCATGTGTCGCCAATACCTTCCCTTCTCCAGGGCGGCATCCAGACAGACACTTGGAATAACTTCTCAAGCAAGCCTAAGTGTCACCTCAAGAAACACCAGCTCTAAGGCACCTGGCCTCCCTCCTATAGGCACAATGAAGTTGTGTGTGCTTAAGCAGACCCCCCAGTTCTCGGGAAAGAAATGAACCTGCGTGTTGTCAGAGGCATCTGAAAACCACTTGTCCTTAGCAGAACTTGAGATTTCCCTACGTGAGGGACAAGAGCCTAAAATAGATCGGCTTATTTTAACTTCAAAGAGCTTATTGTCTAGGCCAAAGTGAACTAGGCCACCGAAGGGTCTAGGAACAGTAAGTTCACCGGGGCTGCAGAAGCGAGAGCCAGGCGAGTCCTGGGAAGTGCAGGTTGGGCCCAGAGCCCTGTGGCTTCCAGAACTGGGGTTTCCATCCTAAGAGTGAATGCAGGGGAGCCCGAGTCCCCTGCCTGTAAGTGCCTTAGCCAAGCGTCTAGGCAGTTCAGACCCATCCTCTACCCACAGCGCTCTGGAAACAACATGGGCCCTCACTTTCCCAAGCAGACCTACGGGAATCCATCTCTGTTTGAGCTTCCTTTCTGCTTTGACCTGACTGTGGGGATCTGGATCTTTCAAGACAGCTGCACTGGGGCGTGACATCATGCATAGGTGACAGATCTGCTACTCAGTTGTACGGTCTCTGTCTGAAGACTTTAGAAGAGTCTACAAGGTGGATAACTGGGTGTGGCTCAAGTGTATCACTGTGCCTCAGCCAGCCAGCAAGCATATCTGTGTCCACAGCACCAGTGGGCAAAAGCGTGGAGTACCCAGCCAAGGCTGACGATCACTACAATTGTGACTCAATAAGTCGTTGATACACCCACATACGCAATGGTCGCACATGTGACATAATTTAATTGATAGTCATATGTAGGTCCTCAGTAAAAGCTATACCTCATCATCATGAAACAGGCTTCCGATTAGGCAGAAAGCCCCCACGGACCGAAATGTAAGTCCGTGTTTGATATGCAGCTTATAAACTGTTGTAGTTAACTGTCTCATTTGAGACTCTGATCACATTCTAACACCAGACTTAAGGTTTCACAGTGAATGCATTTGGAAACTGAGGCACTTGTTTGTTGAGGTAACAGCATGGTGCCAGCACCCATCTCGGCCTCCAGCCTTGACCCCGGGGGTTAGTCAGCTTTAGCAGGATAGTGACAAACCATGTCTTCTAAGGGCAAGGAAGCGCCAGTGCCCCGAAGCAGGGGTGGTGAAGCCACACACGTGCACTCCCGAGACACACAGTAGGTGGACACAGTACCTTTTTTCTCAGGGACTGCTCCACTTCCGGTGTGTGCGGGCCACCGGGGGCTTTGCCATATTCCTGCTTCCGGGTCAGCCTGTTCAGGGACTGCTCCACTTCCGGCGTGTGCGGGCCACCGGCGGCTTTGCCATATTCCTGCTTCCGGGTCAGCCTGTTCTTCCAGTCTTCCTCCCCACTCTTCTTCAACAGCGCCAGCCTGGAAGGAGGACACGCCAACTGAGAATTCAGCGCCACGCCCCCAGAACTTACAAGAGCCTCCTTCCCATGACGGACACAAGGATTTTTTTAGTTGTCCAGAAAGAAAAGCTGGAACAGACTTGTCAGATCAATAGGCACCATTCTTTGTGGCCTGGAGCAATGGGAGAGAGAAAAGTTAACTATCCTCTGCGAAATGCCTTCTAATGCCCCCTTCTGGCCACTTGGGGGGAAATAACACTTAAAGATAGAAGTGGCAGTTAGAAAACATTGCTGAACAGAACTGCCTTTAAAACACGAAGAATAGAGCCGGGCGTGGTGATGCATGCCTGTAATCCCAGCACTCGGGAGGCAGAGGCAGGCGGATTTCTGAGTTCGAGGCCAGCCTGGTCTACAGAGTGAGTTCCAGGACAGCCAGAGCTACACAGAGAAACCCTGTCTCGGAAAAACAAAAAACAAAAACAAAACAAAACAAAAAAAAAAACCCAAAACACGAAGAATAGGAAAGAGTAAGGGGGGAGGCGGGGGTGGGGGTGGGGGTCATTCCCCAACATAGTAACTTTACTCATGTGTGGAAATGTCACAATGAAACAATGCTTTGTACAATAAGTGTACGAATAAAAACAGAAAGATGTGGCATCTTGGGATCTACTTCAAGTAAAGGTAAATGATAACTAATTATTGCTCTCTTCTGTTCTCAGCCCTGTCTTTCCCTCTAGATTACCTTTGTCTTTACCTCGTATCCTAACACAAAAACTACTTTCTAAAGACACTCTTTGGAAAATTATTAGTTCAAGTTTCTCCAAGGGGAAATAAATACACTAAAAAAAGAATCTCATTTAGGGAAGAGTATGGCCAACACACTTTAGGCCGGGCACAGCTGGACTTTGTCGAAAGCTGCTTGCGCATTGGGTTCTGTCTGAGAAGCCATGTTGCAGAACAAGAGGCTAGTTTAGACAGCGTGCTGTCACCAAGGAAACCATCTCAGCCATTTAAGTTCAACAGAGTGGGACAGACAAATGGACAGGGCCTAGGAGACTCCCTGAGGCTGGTGTTCAAACAACTTCAAGGCTGGGGGTGGGGGGGGAGGCGGAAAGAATTGAGGTGATGAGACCCCGCTTCCTTGTGCTTTCTGACAGGTCATGCCTGTGACCACAGTACATGACCCAAGACAGTGACGGCCAAGCAGCCAAGCAGTATAGTCTGGGTTTGGATATGGTTGTGATTGGACACGAAATGCCCCCGTAGGCTCACGTGTTTGAACCCTTGGCCGGAGGCCGGCGCTGCTGTCAGAAGCTCTTGCTGCCATTGATGGCGCCCCCTCTGCTGTGTGTCTCACCCCAGCAGCCCCTATCTCCCAGCCTGCCCAGTCGCTTCTTGTCAGGTATCCTGTCCCACCAAGGCGAGCGGGGGGGGGGGGGGTTAGTTGAGCTGTTGCCCTTTCTACTCGGGCACCTCGTCCTCCTTGCCTTGTTCATTTCTCGTGACCTGAACATGGCCTCCTCAAGGCCCCGAGTGCTAAATTTCCCCATTCTATCCAAGATCTAAACTGGGGGCAGGATGCGATCAAAGCGTAGCCAATCATTGGCTGGTGGCTCTTGGATAGAATCCAGGGTCTCAATCATTCTAGGCAAGTATCCTACTGCCGGACTCCATGTGATAAGACTTTTGCTAAGCAAATAAGGAACGGCGTTCTACATTAAACAAGAATCTGTCGCACCCAAGAATCTGTCGCACCCAACCTCGACCCGCAAGGAAGGACACAACATCGGCGATCTTCTTCAAGCAGTTTATTCAGGATTCTTGTACCATGGCGTCTCTCCCCACCTCGACCCCAGCACTCTCTTATATCCGAAAGGCTGGCCAATCCCTGAGGGACACGTGGGCAAAGCAGATAGGCTACTTCAAGGCGGAAGGACAGCATCTGATCGCACGAAGCCAAATAAGGAGTTGTTTGTTTCAAAGGGCACTCTCCCCCTGGGGGGAGGAAGGCGGAAACCAGTGCCATCTTTAAGGCGTGGCACTTCGCAGCCCTCTACAAGAATCCATTATATTTACAAATGTATGTATGCATTATCCTATTTTATACTTCCCACCCCACTCTCAAATAATATACGGCTTTGAAGAGCTTCCTGAAGGACGCAGAACTTTGCCCTTGACGACTTCATTCTCTACCTTCTTTTCTATTCTCTCAGTCCTATGTGGCAGCAGGTAAGACCACAGGGGCCAATTCCGAAAACATGTATGAGCTGCCTTACCCATCTACTATCTAATGCGGCCCACACGGCTCAGATACCATCTAATCTCGACTTCTATAGCTCGCCAAAGCTAACGGAGCTGCTGCATCTGAAGTCCTTCACATGTTTTAATTTCAGTTTTTATTGAAATAATAATGACTATTATTTATTCTGCCCCAATGACTTTGAACGTGCCCGTTTTATTGCAACAAGAAAAGGAATCTCGAAAATCAAATTATTAAAAGAAATAACCATAACTATGAAATCTCAAAGTGTCGGGGGATGTCTTCCGGCCGACAAACATGTCAGGCCTTCATACCTGAAGAGGGACGTGTGTCCAAGCCAGCATCAGGAGGAGGCAGCCACGCTGCCACCACTCGTCCTGCAAACTGCCCTCAAAGCATGCATTTTTGGATGGGGGGAGTCCTTCACCTCCATCAGACTGGATTTACAGAGTGCCGTGCCTGCCTCTGAGGAGCAGGGACTGTTACAGACAGTGCAGGGGCTTCTTGACAAAAACCTGGCTTCCCCCGGGGCTGCTCTGAGCTGAGGAATGTAGAATCACTCTGTCATCTTTACACACCACGGATGTGCAAAGACCTCGCTGAGAAACTGCATGCTTCATTCCCATCATCCAGATAGGCATGCAGATGCAGACTGGTCCAGGCCCCGCTGAGCATGCCGGGGGGTGGGGGTGAGGGGGTGGGGTGGGAGACCATTCTTGCCTCTCAAAGTCCCAGTCCTTTCCTCCCATGAGAAGCTGAGCTGGGCACACACACAGTGCCCACCTCTGTCGGGAAAGGCAGAGCTCCCCAATTTCCTTGTAATGGTCTCCCAGCCCTTGAAGGATGGCTTCCACAGAACTAGTCCCTCCTAAAGCCCCGAAAATGTTGCTTCTCAGTACGCTAGTACCTTCAGCATTAGAAACTTCCAAAGACACCAGAATAAGCAAGATGGTATGGGAGAAATGGCTTCAGTTGAGCCACGTGGTACACGCCCCAGCCCTCCCTTACAGAATACACACGATGAGGGACTTCATAACAGTACATGGTGACTGAGTGTATTATCCCGTCCCTTCTGATTTCCTGTTTGGTGTTCAGCGAGCTGTGGAGGGCGGCGGCGGCAGATCTTTTGAGTCTTGTTCTCTGCTCTGGCAATCTCACAGCCCTCCCTCACCCTTGCAGAGGGCGAAGGTCTGGGTCGACAGGTGACAGAAATTGCCACCGTGTAGCGCCAACAATTGCCAGCGATTCTAACATCTGCCGAGTGTAAGAGCAATTTGTGGGCCGGCCGTGAGGTGGAGAGCTGGGGCGTCTGCTTAGGCTGAGGTGCCACACCCAGCGAGTAGCATAGCATTAGCCTGCTAACATACCAGCCTGGCCCAGGGCCTGTGTGACATGTGCTTACCAGGCTGCCATGTGCCCTTTGCCACAGCCCCTGATCTTCAGCAGGAATTCCGCCGTGAGAGCCTGCTGGACGAGGACAAGTTTTTCCAGGCTCATAGCAGTCAGGGCTGGGTCAAGGAAGGGGCAGGCAGGCCACGTGCCTCTAAATATCAACTAAGGTATTTGCGTTTACCCTTTAGACATTTCAGAGAAACGGCAGCACCCACGGAGTTAGGCTGAGCAGCACTGGGAAGCGACTGCACAGATTCTGGTCTTGCTAATGAGAAAGTCAGAAGAGTTACTATTGATAATAAGCTTTTTGTCTGCTTTTATTTTTATCTGGTGCTGAAGGCTGAAGCTGGGACCTTGGGCATCTAAGCATCCACTCTACGCTAAGCTCTGACTGGCCTCGAGTTATGTTTTCTTTTTCTTCTCCTTTTTCTTTTCTTCTGATGTTATGCAGTGTGTGTGTGTGTGTGTGTGTGTGTGTGTGTGTGTGTGTGTTTACATGTGTGCGCATATGCACATGTGCCCTGAGATCTGCCTGTTTCACTTGCCAACACTGGGGTCACAGATGTCTGTCCTGTGCCAGCTTCTCCGTTCATGCCAGGGATTCGAACCCAGTTCCTTAGGCTTGGGCGGCAAGCACTTCCGTTCCGAGCAATCTACCCGACCACTTGTTTTTTATTTATTTGAAGTTCTCTGGTGCTGAAGACCGAGGCTGGAGCCTAGTACATGCCGAGCACGCACTCCACACTGAGCCAGGCCCCCAGCCCTTCCCGTCTACTAAGTGGAAGAGTACCAGATGCTTCTTCTCATACGCACGGTAACTGTCATCACGATGGTATCCTGAGCAGAACTTCAGGGATGAAGAGACACTTAAAAAGGATTAACAACTTTTTTCTTGAGAAAGAGTTTATACGCTGGACTCTGGATCAATACGGAAAGAGCCTCTCTGGTTTGCTGCTCTCTGCACAGATGTCCCTCCTGGAGTCAACCCTTGAGAGTTGGTGGGGCCACTAGGGGTCTGCCTCCCTCAGTGGATCAATCAATCCCCTGGGGGGATTCAGGATCTAATGCCATTTTTTGGAGATAGTAGACATTTCTAGAGGTGGGGCCCACTGGAGAAAGCAGTCACTGGAAACCCTCTTGTCTCTAGTCATACCCCGTCGGCTCTCCGAGTCCTGGGTTCCCAGAAGCATCGGGGCTAGCCAACTGGGAACTGAAGACTGGAGACAGCCAACAGAAACCTCTCCTCCTTCAAACCAGTCTTCCTAGGTAGCTGTCAAAGGGAGGAACGGTCTGACTGAGCCGACCTGGCCTTCCTCCGTGTTCTAAACCGGCAGGAGACCCTCGACCTGAGATGCCATTCCCAAGAACATGGAGCCAAAGGACATTTCTTTTGCTTTCCAAATTACTCAATCCCAGACACTCCTTGGAGCACCAGAACTCAGAGGCTGAATCAGGGACGGATAAAGGTGGGACCTCTCTCCGTTTCCTACACCAATCTGAGGACCACTGGTAGCTGAAATCTTCTAGCTCAAAGTCAGAGCAGGAGTTTGCTGGGGAGACCTGGAGACAGGCTGTGTCGGGTGCTGAGGAGCAATGAAGGGGCAGTACCCAGGGAGCCCAGTTAACCCCCGAGGCAGATCTCTGCCTGCCTCCGCCCTCTCCACAAGGGGTGGATCCTCCAATATTTCCCGGAGCTGCCTCAGTCTTCAGAGCCCTCAGGAGAAAGGGTGGATCTTCTTGCCTTTTGGTCATCTTCTTCCCAACGTGGAAAGGGGCAGACGAGCCAGAGTCAGTGGAGATGGGATTGGGACTGGAAAGGCCCAACAGACGTCACAGGCTTCCATCTCTAACTTACAGAACTTTAACACTTTCTCAAAAGCATTCCTAACAGGGGGCCCTGTGTTCTCAAATCTTTTAGACAGTGATAAAATGACGGCTTTGTAAACCCACTAGAAAAAGAATCCCAACTTTCATTCTGGTTGACGGTTCAAACTAGATGCTCTAGACGTTGTAGTAGTTTTTCTCATTGCTGTAACAGCATTACCCAACAGAAGCAACTTAAAGGAGTTTAAGAGTTGCCATGGGGGCTGGAAAGATGGCTCAGAGGTTAAGAACACCGACTCTTCTTCCTGAGGTCCTGAGTTCAATTCCCAGCAACCACATGGTGGCTCACAACCATCCGTAATGAGATCTGATGCCCTCTTCTGGTGTGTCTGAAAATAGCCACAGTACTTACATATAATAAATAAATCTTTTTTTTAAAAAAAGAGTTGCCATGGTCACAGTGTCTCTTCACAGCAACAGAACCCTTATTAAGACATCTCCTTTGGCAAATGGAGGCCATCAGAATTGCTGGACCTACTATGATTTGAAAGACCTAGGAGTTTATATGTCACCCCAGGAAAGAAGGGCAAAACCCAAATAAGTGTTTGAATGACACTCTTCTCCTCACTAGGTCAAGCTTGAGCTTTAATGATGAGAAGGATTGGAGCCCCCACTCAGGGAACCTTCTCTCTGGTGAATGGTGAAGATAGATCCTTGGGTATTTTCAGTTATGTGCACACAAAAGTACCATCAAGGCACAAGGGGAGGTCATGGGTGACCTATTTCCTACCAATTATGATAGCCAGCATAACTGCTGGACAAAGGGACCGCGACCTTTAAAAAGCCCATTAACAATGAAATGGAGTAGCTGAATATTTTGCAGGCACTCCTGCCAGGATTCTGAGGAGACTTGGGTCAGGAATCTCTCTGAGAGGTTTTGGCTGCAGGTAAGCAGCAGGTGCACACTGCCTATGGCCCTGTACCTGGCCTCCCTTCCAGGTAGTTCACAGAAGCCTTGAGTCACCTCCTAACTTCCCCACAAAGCCTGGTTAAACAGCTGTGCTCCACAGCAGTCCCGCTTTAAACAGATACGCTTTCCCTCAGGGTCTAACTCACAGAGAGCTACAGAGCCACTGAGATCGGTAGATCCACAGAGTTTACTGCAAACAAGCAAGTGAATCTAGAGATCCTGCAGCTACCGTCTCATGAAATTTCCACCTGGAGCTGCAGCTCGGTGGTAAAGTGCTTACCTAGCAGGTATAGAATTCTAGGTGAACTCACCAGCACTGGAGGGAGGGAGGGAGGGAGGGAGGGAGGGAGGGAGGGAGGGGAGGGAAGGAAGGGAGAAGGAAGGATGGAAGGAAGGAAAAAGGAAGGAAGGGAGGGAGGGAGGGAAAAGAGAAGGGAGGGAGGGAGAGACAGAGGGAGGGATGGAGGGAAAAAAAGAAAACTTCTAAATGTTCAAAACAATCACTCATCTTTGGCTGGTAAGACGGCTCAGCGTGCCAAGACCAACAACCTGAGTTTCCAGCCCAGGAACCACATACTGGAAGAAAAGGAATGATTTCTGCAAGCAGTCCATTGACCTCTACACATATTTTATGGCACATGTATTATAAGTACACACGCACACACGTTCACACTACACACACACACACACACACACACACACACACTCACACACGTGCAAATAAATAAATGTAACGAAAATCAAGAAAAGGACAATTCATCTTACTTCCTAGAACCCGCAGCAAACAGATTCTGACCTAAGACACAGATACTCTGTGTGAACTTAACTAGCTTCATCCTATATTTAGTTTACCCAGAATATCAGAAGGTGATTGCACCTGCAGTTTGAATCACATGTTTCTGCAGGGGAAAGAGCCTAGGTTGCAGCTCCCAGAAAACTAGACAGAGACCACAGACAGACAAGGTGTCCCTCTTCATCCTCCCTCCCAGTCTGGATTGGACATCTCAACTTTGCTAAAGGAGGTATAGCTCGTGTTCACATGCCTTGGCTTCCCAGGGTTATTATAGCATGACAGCATAGCGGCCACGTCGGTATCCCTCCACAAAATGCCTGCCAATCACCAGAGGGCTTACCTTTCTTTGATTGACATGGTTTTGCTGGGTGAATCCAGGATACTGTCGCCCACTGGCACTTTGACCTCTCCAGAAGCAAACATGGCGCAAGGGTTCTTGAAGAGCTTCTCTGCCAGCTGCTCAGAGGACTCCTGCTGCTTCCGGTTCCCTGGGGTTGCCATCTGAACAGAGGCGTTCCTGGCAGCCGCCGCCACCGCCTCCTCCTCCTCCGTCTGCTCAGAAGCAGCTTCTCCAAACTCTGAGAATGAGAGCCAGTCAGCATCAGTCCCCAGGCAATTATCTTTCCATCTGTATACCCCGAGGTGCAGCATCAGAGTCAGGCTGTGGGCACACGGTAGGGGTCCCCAGGCCACTGCAGCACAAGCCGCTGCCGAGAGAAAGCTAGCCTGAGTCGGCTGCGCAGCCTTACTTCTCTTAAACAGCACATCTTCATTTCTAGTGAGCTGAACTCATTTCTAGTGAGCTGACTTCCACCCAAGCCTGTCTCAACTGACATCCGGTGAATGTGGGTTAATGCAAGCAGGTCAGAGTCTAATGCAGACTGTGCATGAACTGTATGATCGGAATGTGTGATGAGTCTGGAGACCACGCGGGTTCAAGTCCTTATTCTCTGTGCTTACCGGGTGCAGGACTTTCAGGCCATCGGCTTTAGTAAAAGGGGTCAAAACAGCCCGGGAGCTCAGAGGGCTATTGTGTGAGTTAATGTCACCAGTCACCCGAAACCCTTATCAAGGGGCGTTAAGAACTGCAGACACTTTTCCTGTCGTATACTCTAATCAGTTCACCGACTAAGTTAGATTCGAGGGGAAGAGAGGTCTGGAGAAAGGACTATGATTCACTGGCCTTCTGATCCGAGTCTAGTGATAACCTGTCTCTAGATGTAGTTAGCCAGAAACAACACAAACACATTCGAAAAGTCCGTCAAGCCGCAGAGCCCTTAGAAAGCCTGGGAGTTAGCAGCGGCAGGGCCTTACCTTTGAGTGAGAACTTCCTCATGACATTCTCCACATCTGCATTCTCTTCCAAGACCTGCTTATCCTTCAGGTCCAGCTTCTCTTGCAAACTGCTTTTAGCAGTGGAAAATTCCTTCGGCTCATCACCAAGGTGAGCAGCAGAGGGATTACCTAGCTCTAAGCTTCCCCTCCTCAGGATGGTGTGCTTAGGCGCCTTCTGGTCATCACCCTCCCCTACACGGCCAGGGATGTGGTAGGAGGGCCCCGCCTCCCCCTCGAAGGCTCCTGGTGTTTGACCACCGTCTTCTGCAGCCACAGTCAGAGCATTCTTGCTTTCTGTCTCTCCAGACTCCCTCGGCATTCCTCTGCTCCCACTGGGCTCGGCCAGAGGCCGCCAAGCTTGTGGCTTCAGAATGCTTTTGACTGGAGAGTCTGAGGTTTCCACAGGAGAAGGAGGCTTATAGTCGGTGGCACTTGTGCTGTTGTCAACAGATGGCTTCCGAAGGTCCCCTGCATACGTGGGGGCAACCGCAGAGGCCACGGTAGAAACAGAGGTGCTCACGGTGGGGGAGAAGGAGATGAGTTTCCCACTCTGCACCTGGGGGGACACAGTGTAGAAGCATCGTCACCTGAGGGACTGACACAGGCGGGGACAATGCACCGTTCCGGCCTCCTGTCACGTCTCACTGGAAAACCAGCCTGCACCATTACAAAGCACACATCACACACGAACCTTCTGGGGAGGCAGCTTGACTCTGCCTTCGTAGTCAACCACAGTGGACTCATTCCAAGCAAGTTATGAACAACAGAGGAAACAGCAAACGTGGGCCTGGTTCTTCCTTAGAGATGGGAAGATGAAGCCACTTAGAGGCTCACCTGTGGACCTTGTCCTGTACCACAAACCCAAGAGCAATACAGCATAGCTGTATTCAAAGAAAACACACACACACACACACACACACACAGAGCACACAGCACACACCATACACACATACACTACACATACCATACACACACACACACCACATACAGTACACACACACCACATACAGCACACACACACACACAGGTATACTACACAGACCCCAAACACACACACATACACACACACACACACACACACACACACCCCAAATAGCACACTCAGATACCATACACACATACACCACATACAGCACACACACACACACAGGTATACTACACAGACCCCAAACACACACACACACACACACACACACACACACCATATACACATACACCACACACACCACACACACTACACACATACACACACACACACACACACACACACACACACACACACCACATACAGCATACACACACACAGGTAGACTACACAGACCCCAAACACACACACACACACACACACACACACACACACACAGATATACATACACCCCCTAAACACACATACACATACAACACACAGCACACACACCATATACACATACACCACACACACCACACACACTACACACATACACACACACACACACACACACACACACATACCCTAAACACACATACACATACAACACACCATATACACATACATACACCATATACACATACACACACCACACACACCACACACACTACACACACACACCACAGTTAGATCTAACACACTCACCTGCTCCACCTCTCCAAGCGTGACCGGCTGGGTTTGATACCTTGCGTTCATCCTCCTCTGCCGCACGCCTATTCTGTTCCGGGTGGAAATGGCTTTGGAGACTGGCTGGGACAATCTGTTAAACAAGGCCAGTTTCTCTGCTAAGCTCAGAGTGGAGGAGTCAGGTTCGCCTGGTTCGGCAGACTCTCTGGCCTCATTCGCCTGGTCCCTGGCTAAAGCCTTCTGGTGAGCAGATGCCTGCAACCTAGAAGCAACGGAGGAGAAGTCAACCATACGAAGAGAAACGAGGGAAGGCCGAGCACCGATTTATAGATTAATTTTCTTAAAAATCGTGTAAAGGGCTCATTTTCCCTAGCGGATTTGGGTGAGAAGCAGGCAGCTGTTTATAGTTATTAAACAAGACAGTAGGTCAGCATAGGACACCAGCACTACCAGACAGGCAGACATTTAGCTCTTAATCCTATCTATAAAGGAAATCTCCTGTTGAAGGAACTGGGACCAGCCTGATCTACCTTCCTAGAGAGAAATCCCAGATGGTTCCTATCACAGGGACTGAAGGCAAAGTCAGAAAGCCATTCTCAGCCTCAGCCATCTCTCTAGGTGGTCTCTTGGTTTTGAATAGTTAGGAACAATATGTTCTCCTGTCAGCGACAAAGTCTGCAAAGCAGCTTTTTCTCTGTCAAAGTGAGGTTTAAACACACTTCTCTCCCAGGTTTCTGCCAATTTCCAAAGTTACTTAAATGTAATTCCCTGTAACTTGTAAGGTGAGGAAAATCTCAGGTGATTAAACATCCCCCAACCCCAGCGGGGACTGCAGGGGCGTGGGGGCTGTGACAGCCTAGCTCTGGGTGAGCATGTGCAGAGCACCAGAAAACAACAACAACAACAACAACAACTTCCACTGTGAGGGAGAGGAGGATGCTCCAGCCCAGGAGGGCAGCATGATTCTCAAAAGGTCTCCAAGCCAACCCTGTCTCTGCCCTGGGCAGCTCTGTGGTAGGACGGAGACTCTGCCTTCCTTCTTACTAATCACTGAGCCACAGGCCGTCCCAGACAGGCGGTCTCTGTGTCCAGACGCCATGAGGACAGCGAGCCAGCATGGATGGCCCGAGGATCGGAGCCTTCCAGGGAGAACCAAAAAAACAAAATCTCTCTCAAGACAGAGCCGCCCCAGGATCAGGCTGGTTTACTCTAGCTCCATCATGTGACATCTCTGAGTCTTATTTTTAGCTCTTGTGTTTTGGCTTTTCACAGTTAAGACAAAGTGGGTAAACATATAGTTTATGAACATCATTTTAAACACCGAATCCTATCCTTTCTACAACCAATCCTAAAATCTAAAGGCACTGTCTTCTCTCTCCAAATTGGCAAACAGAAGTACTTGGTTTTGCTCTAGACTTGTGTGTATACATATTTTTTTTTTTTAAAAAATAGATCTTGCCACCTTTTCAATTTCATGTTAATACTCCATTTTAAAATTTATCTTCACCTGTTAGTATTTTAGTCTTTGAGGAATGAGCATTTTTATATTAAGATATATACGTGAATTAGTACAATCTTAGTGCCAACACAGGAAGCAGGAAGATGGACTACATCTTTCTCACACAGTCATGAAATTAATGGCACCTTGCACTATGACAGGACAAAGCATCACACATCTCAGGAACACTCAAGGCACTGACTTGATCGTCAGACACAGGAAAGGCATTCACGGGTTCCAGATGCACCTGCTGCCCAGCGCCGTGGCACTGGGCGCGACATGCAGCTGCGTGCGTCCAGTACCTGGCCGGCTGCACAGTGCTTCTAGCTACAGTGGGGCTAGGAAGTCTCGCCGTTACAGGGTGGGTGACCCCAGAACACGAAGCAGGGATAGGTTCACTTTAAAAGCAATGGCCAAAGGAGGAGCATTCATGAGGAGAGAGAAGAAAAGAAGCATTAAAGAAGGCAGAGCTGCAAAATCCAGAAAGGCAAAAGTCAAATATTTTACCAAAAAAAAATATTTGCTAAACACTTGGAGGGGAAATGAATTGCAAAAGAACGTTGGGAAAGCGACACAGATGGAAGGGACGAGGGGGGGGGGCACGGGCCGCCCAGAGTAAACGGACCAGCAGAGGAGTAAGTTTGAAAAGGAGCCGGCTTAGAACAGCCTCATTCTAAGAAGTCACTTAAAAGGCAAGTATCAACCACAGCCAGCCAAGGAGAGTCCAGCCACGGGTTAGAGTGTCTGCTACAGTGTCTACCAGCCAATCCGAGACATTATTTTATGAACAATGGTTACGTACAGGGTCCTGGATAAATACACCCATGTACTTCTCTACAAACACATAAGAAAGTGAGCGAGGAGACTAAGGCTGGGACATAGCTCCGTGGTAAAGCATCGTCCAGTGTGCAGAGGGTCGGGGACCGCCATGAAGGCTGATGACCTCACAGCAGACAGAGGATCTTAGGGATGTCACCACTCCATAGAAATGATTAAAACACTAATACATACTTTGAGCTGACTGGCGTTCTTAGCTTTGACTGACCCAGTCAATGCAATCTCAGCATATAGCAGCAGGCTGCCCCAAGGCTGGCTGTCTATTGTCTGGAAAGCGTCCAACTGCCAATACATTTTTGGACACTTTGGCCACGGTTTAAAAACAAAACGAATGCTTGTCTCTCTTAGAGGTATGCACTAAAATATTTAAGGATGAAGTGGCCGTGGTGTGGTTGAAGATAATGCACGTGGAGAAAGACAGCCTCGGAGTCGACAGCCACTGAAGCTGAGGCTGGTTACTGTTCATTGTGAAAGATAAAACACAGGGATAAAAGCCCTAGCCTAGGGTCTATAACAGGCACATCCCGCTCCTGATTAGATGACAGAGAAACCAAAGCAAACCAAAAGTAAGTATGAACTAGATGCCTCTCTACGGCTTCTAGGTAAACGGCCTCGTTCTTATAGAAAATCCTTGACTCTCCCTTCAAAGAGGAGGAGGGCACAGGCCAGGCTAAGAACTCCCCCAGAGACGCACGTGGCTGCAATGGCCACTTCCTCCGTGGTGATGGGCTGTGTGTGTGACCGGTCCTGCAGGCGACGCAGCCTCTGTTCCACGGCTGCATTTCTCGAACGTCTCTTCGGGACGCTGGGCTCATCGAAGGATTTCTCCATTTCCTGCAGTTAGAAAACATCGTGGGACTGCGTGAATTCCAAAGGGAAAACCCCGGGTAACAAAAAGTGTCTGCTGCTTTCCTGGAGGGGGACACACCAGTGAGAGGCCATCAGAATGAACACTTCAGGCTGGCTTGGCTGGGTGGCCAAACCCAGTCACAACAGACCCTGAAGCACGGGGTTGAGAATGTCAATCGATGTTCTGTGGTAAAGGCTTGCTTGGTCCCCGCTTGATACTGGAGGAGTATAAGAGGTGGGGCAAAATTCAAGGTTATTGGCCTTACAAAGGATTCCAGAACCCGTCTCTTCCCCTTCGTGTTCACTCCAGTTACCAGTGGCGAGCAGCTTCCTGCGTTACCGGCTCCTGTCATGGAGTGCTGCCTCATGCCAGGCCTGAAGCAAGCAAGCCCACTGCTCATACAGCAGGACCCCGAAGTAGTGTGCCAGGATAAAGGTTTTCTTTTTTTTTTTTTTTTTTTTGGTTTTCGAGACAGGGTTTCTCTGTGTGGTCCTGGCTGTCCTGGAACTCACTTGGTAGACCAGGCTGGCCTCGAACTCAGAAATCCGCCTGCCTCTGCCTCCCAAGTGCTGGGATTACAGGCGTGTGCCACCACACCCGGTTGGTCATTTTTTTAAAAAAGGCGATAAGCTTGGGTATTCTGTAACACTAAAGGGACACTGCCTACCTCAGCTTGGGAAGAGAGCAACAGGCAGTGTAGGTGCGGAAACCCTGAGGCTCCCCCAAGTGTGTGAGGTGCCAGATCTGGGCCAGGGGTGGGGGGGTGGGGGGGTGGGCATCCTTACCCTGAAAAGCAGCCTCTTCGCAGCAACGCTCAGCTTGGCCCGCTCATCCACCTTTCCTTCATCTGTAAGAGCCGTGAAATAAAAACCCCATTCGAAAGCACACACGTCATCTCTGAAACGCCATCCCTTGAATCCAAGAGGAGAGCAACTGGCATGCCACTGGGATGCCTCCCCCGCTAGGATCCCACGCCTTCTCTTCAGTGAGTCGTACTAATTCCCACTGCAATTCGAACCAAACCCTGTCCCAGACGGTGATATTTATTGAGTCGTCTGTGTAAGAGAAATTCAGAATGGGTCCTAGGAGCCAGACTGCCTTGCTGAGGAAAGTGGTGGTCACCAGGAAAACTTACGGGGCTCCATGTTCACTGAACGAGCTTCTGAATTTCAATCAGGGCTAAGGGAAGCCTTATCTGAGTATGTCGGCTAGGGTTCACAGCAAGGTAATTTGAAAGAAAGCAAGAGACGGATGGGGTCCAGGTTTCCTCTCCCACAAAGCCCCCCCATCTTAGGTCCAGGTGAAATCTAATCTGAACAAAATGTAAAAGAATAAAAAAAGAAAAGGAGATACTCACCCTCGGCCACTGGTATATCTGAACCAGAAGGGTACCTAGGAAAGACAGGGGCAGAAAATGATGGTGATTAGTGGCGGACGTACATGCTACATGGAAACATCACGCAAGTGAACCATCTTAACGATGTGAAGACACACCGGTGCGAGCTCTGGCTGGAACTAACAAACTGCAGTTAGCTGGCACTGTGGCGCGTGTACACACAACCCCAGCCTGGTGCACGCCTCGTGGACAAAAGGTAGTACAAGGCGACAAGAAGTTATGACACGGGGACTGTGGGCATACTGCTGGGGCACGTTATTATTCCTAGACATTCGCATAAGATGATGTCGTACAAAAGTGGAAATTTTAAGAAATAAGCTGTTTCTAAGATGAGTCCAAAATTCCTTATGCTCAGTGGAGGATGCTTGATTCAGACACCAGTACAGGGGAAGCATAAAGCGCTGACTGGCTGAAAAGTATTTCTTCTCACCTCATCTGTGGGCGGCTTAAAACCACAAGGCGATACTAGATAGAAAAGCAACATGCTTTGGGAATACATTTCATTAGTAAAAAAAGTTATCCTTATAGCTGAGATGGAATAATTCTGGAATCCTGTGCAAATACCATCGGGCCCTCCAGGGGAGTGAGAATCTTTGTGTTTGAACTGCCAAAAGTATGCACACACACATGCCTACCTATCCGACTCCTTTCGCTCTGCTGAGGTTATAGGTTGAGTTCTAAATCTCTCAGAAGTTTTTCTACTGTCACCAGGAGAAAGATAGCGTCTTGGTTTCCGAGACCCTCTCTCCCGTTCCATGGGCAAGCCAATTCCTTCAGCTGACCTCTCAACCCGGGATTGGCTTTTAGGACCACAGGGCATCGGGGGCAATACAGGGAGAGGGCGGGGTGGGAGAAGAAAAGGGAGGAAGGAGGGAGAGAGGAGTGGGGGAGGGGAGGAGAGAGAGAGAGGGGGGAAAGATTTATGCATCTCAGTGAGTCAAGACAGAGTGCTAGGTTCTCCATGCTGCTACCATGCACCACCTGCATGTGGAACATTCTAGAGACCCACTCCTCCAGACCCCCATTAGTAGGCAGAAGCAGAGTGGTAGTGTGAGAGCCATTTCCTGTACACGCTGCCCTGCACACACTTGTGAGCTAAGCTTACAGGACACACCACAGGTGGATATGTGAACCGTCTGCCAAGGGCGTGCAAGTGACATATCAAAAGGATGCCGGGAACGTCACCTACAGTTCAGGTTTCTTGCTGGCTCTGGCCGACTCCATAAATACATTTCGGAGCTGGGCGACGGAGACTCTGGTGTCCAGCATGCTGGCTTCTGCACCAGGCCCTTCTGCCCTGGAACTCTGCAGCTCCAGCTCCTGCTTTGGGGCTGCATCCTTGTGTCTGAGGGCCTGGAGCTGAGGGGGACCTGTGTAATCCGACAGAGAGCGGGCCAGAACCTTGCGCTTCTTCGGAGATGCCTCCTTGGCTTGACTGGTCAATGCGGCATCCTGGGACACGGGACTGCTCGTCATATACAGAAGCACCTCACTCCGGCCAGTTCTCTGAGTGGGCGGGGGCTGGACTTGCCACTCCCTCTCGGGTTCTCCGTCGATGGAGTGCATGGGGGCTTTATCTAAATCTTTATCACCAGAGTGGTCTTTGTGGCCTCCCACGAGCCTGTCATCTTCCGAGGTCAAAAGCGATTTGGGGCTCCTCTTCGGAGGTTCAGGAGAGAGCACATCTTCTGCTTTTGACTCACCAATATGGAGTACTGGCGCATCCCTTGACCCACCTTCTAGAATCTTCAAGGTGGTAGATTTTATAACTTTTGGGGTGGCTGGCCCCACCCAGCTGCATTCCGATGTGCTTTCTGGGGTCTCCATGGTCACCAGCTTGATGGCGTGAACAGGTTCAGCTGGCAGGGCCCCACTCCGGCTTGGCCGCAGCGAACTCACTGCTCTGCTGGTGACCCTATCAAAGGCGGAACTTTCTGACTGGATAGGCAGGAAATGTGCCGGCGCTGGCTGCTGTCTCCTCTGAGTTAAGGACTCTGAGGTGAGTTCAGGGCTGCTTCGAGCACTCTCCTCTTTCACCAATTTTTCTCTAACTTTAACTCTTAAGAAAGAAATGGGATTTTATGTTGCGCGGTGTAGTAATCACCGGAGGAAGGGAAGCATGCACAGACCGTGGACGGCATTGGAATCAAGGCAGAGAGCACATGTGAAAACACACTCAGGCACGGAACACAGACACCCGGTACTTGCCAGTTAAATGGAAGATAATCCCCAAATTGGCATCCATATTCTAGTGTGGTCCAAAAGTTCCATCCCCTGGGAACCTGAGAGTCGCATGCTGTTCTGAGGGAGAATGGGCTTAGCCCAGTGAAACGCCTAGCAGCCCCAGGAAGCTTCGTTCATGAGTACCACCGTGAGCCTTAGGGCGAAGGACGCCATGCGCACGTCGAGACCCAGGTGTGGGCTGTGGGGGCGGCTGGCTGCTCCAAAGAACCTTACACTCTTGGAGTAGATGCAGCCATGTCGCTGGCCACCAGATAGGTAGGTATTTGCAGTTATTTATGCTTTCTCTCGGCTGACCGAACATCACCTCTCATGAAGCACCGAGCACCCACAGTGCTTTAGCTGACTACGTCATCTGACCCCACGACAGGACCTTCTTGGATGTCTTTACTCAAAGCCACGCCACCGCGGGTGGGAGTGTTAGGAAGAAGTATTTGTTAAGAGAATCACGAGTCCTTATTCTTCCTGGCCTCCACCCCTCCCTGTTGCTCCTGTACCCTAATGAACAAGCAACCATAAGGAGGGACTCTTAGTTGTTGCTTCTAATTTTTAAATATCTGAGAACAAAACTGGAAAAGATGTCAAAAGCTCCAGACCCTCCCCGTCTTCACAGAAGCCCCGAAGCACCGCTGGGGACCCTACCTGCCCTCCCAGCTCAGGGCTTCATCTTTAGAGGAAACAGTGGCTACAGGGGCCTGGCGTGGGTGAGGCCTTGTATTTGGTCCCCACTATACAGAAAGGACCAGTGCCACAAGGTAACGAGGCTTTTGCAGAGCATATGACTTCCTACCTAGCGAAGAAGACACAGTCAACAGTATTGGCACCTGCGAGTGACTTTGTGAAATGCCACTCTGTGCGGTGTGAAAGGGAAAACCATCTGACCTGAGGTGGTTGCTGACCAGGTACAACTCAAAAAGTACACAGAGCTCTTGGAACAGGACAAGAGATTGTTAAGACTTTCATTTCACTTAGAGGAGTGAGCCAAAGTGACTGTTTATAATGTACAGGTTTTAAATTGTCTTGCTTGGGCCTCCTTTGACCTATCAAATTCATAAAACACGTCCTGCGGTTCACATAGAGCATCGTCAGGAGGCTTCCTTGAGGAAACACCGAAGACACACATAAACGTAGTTAGTATAAGTGTCTGGAAAAAGCACCCTGGGGCTGTAGCTTTCTGAGACGAGGCAGCACTGGAGGGCACTGTCAGAAGCTGACAGAGCTTCAGTTAAGCCCCCTCCCCACCACAAGGAATGTGTGGTCCTTATCTGAGGCGATCTCAAGAGAACAAAGTCAGGGTCAGAAACTCAATACATGGGACCTTTGGCCAGTGACTTGTTCATTCTTAATTCGTCCTCTTTTCTCCATCATGAAATGATTGGAGTTTTTGTCTGCCATTAGGACACGTGCCCTACTTTTAACTATTGGAACTTAGCTACTGGTTTAGAAACGAGAACACTAAAGCTGGTGCCACAAAGGGATCTGAGCAGGGTAGGGTGGTCCGGGGGGGGGGGGGGAGAGGTGTGTGCTCATTACTGCCCCCTGTCGGCAGTTCTGTAGCAAGTTGGTGACAACCCGAGCAAGTGAGGAGGAAGCATGTTAAGGTAAAGACGGACGGACCAGGAAGGGAAAGGCAATCCAGGAACATGATTAAGGAGCAGCTTATTTTGAACACATGACTTCCAGAGGTGTTGCAAAGAGGCGCATGACTGTTAGTTAAGTGTGGGCGGGCGGGCGGGAGAGGAGCGTCAGCCACACACACGTCCAACCTGGGTGTACCTGGAAGGCCAGTTGATAAGTGAGGGTGTATCGCCTTCAGAATCTCTCTGCAGAAACCACTCATGCGTGGGCTTCCCTGTGCTACTGTGCACAAGAAACACATGTTTAGCACATTTCTATCAGAATGGAGATGCCCGTGCCCTCATCATTTTCCTATAAGCAACCCCCAGAGGTTGCTTTGAGGAAAGAGATACTCAAGTTAGCGTTTGGAAAGACAGTAGGTACACGGTGCGTTTACAGTTTAAATTTACTGATTGGAAGGTTTTGGCCATTTGGCTCACTACAAAAAAAAAAAAAAAAAAAAAAAAAAAAAAAAAAAACAAGTAATGGAAATAAATACGTCTAAAGCCACTAGAGAAAATGGGTTTTAGTCACTGAAATAAGAATGGCTGTAGTCACACTCTGTTCACACTTATAGGAAGTTGGAATTAAAATAGAAGGAAACTTAATTTTAAGTTTCATGGAGACACAAGTGTAAAAAGTATCCATGCAAAAAAGAAAAAAAAAATACACACCAAAGGAAGGAAGTAAATAAAAAGAAACTTGGCCAGAGTGAATCTTTGTCTGTTACACAGTTCCCTTTTATCTTTTTGTATCGGTTACAAATGTCAATTGGTAACCTGGGTCACTCAAACACATGTCCAACTCCTAGAAAGCACAGCATCAAAGACTCTGAGAGGCAGCATGGGGAACGGGAGAAAAGGCCTTCATCCTAGTCAGGAATAAGCCTCGCATCTGTGAAGACATCTGCCTCTTCACTCAGTCAGACAACGTGCAAAACGGAATGCCTCACAATCATTAGAATCCAGGCTGAGATGCTTTTGATAAAATTTATAGTCAAGGAAAAACCTGTTAAGGTAAAGAAGCTACAGGAAGAATAACCATCTGTTTCCCACGCTCAACCCTGGTGTCCACAGGGCATGGTAGCTGCTGCCCGGAGCGAGTGGGAGTCAAGGCGGGATGAGTGCCAGGCACTACAGCTTGCTGCAGACATCTCCATGGGGCGTGGCCAGGAGCAGCAACCACAACCACGAGGACCTGAGGGTCTGGAGACTGTTTTGGGACTCAGAGCTCCCCTGAGGGAACAGATGAGCAGGCAGTGTGTGTGTGTGTGTGTGTGTGTGTGTGTGTGTGTGTGTGCGCGCGCGCGCGCGCGTGTGTGTGTGTGTGTGTGTGTGTGTGTAACTGCACATGTGTGATCAGATCTATGTTTACTGAGCTCCAGGTATGTACAGAATACGAAGCTGGATTAGTTCTGAGAAGTAACAAAGACCAGTCAGGCTACCAAACTCTGGCTCTGAGGTAGGTAAGAGAGATATGTACATGAGCCCAGGACTGCAGAGGCAGAGATGGGTAGATTTATGCAAGTTCTGCCGGCCAGCCTGGTCTACATAGGGAGTATCAGGCCAGCCAGGGTTACATAGTGTTACCGTATCTCAGGGAAGGGGCTATGATTTATATGTGCACAGGGGCACAAGATGAGCGCTGACTGGGCCATAACCCACAAAAGGCAGCTCTTCTAAGGTCAAGTCTCAGCTCCGTTCTCCATGATGTCTCTACTGTCTGGGTCAAGCACTAAGGGAGCCGCCATCTTGGAAATGCAGAGCTGGGGAGGGGCTGGAGTGCACTGAGAGAGAGTTAATGAACAAAGCTTTTCTAGAGTTAGTCTGCCCAGAACAGGCTGTCAAGTTGAATTTCATTCTCCTTCTTTTAGTCACATGACACATTGAGAATGGGGTGACAGGTAATGTTCAGGCACACAGCAGCTGGGGACCCCCAGGGAGAGAGCTTCTGCATTTCCACACATAGAATAACATTATAAGGAGATAAAAGTTGCATAAAGCATTGAACGAGAGTTTGGGATTCGGGACCTTGGTAGGAGCAGATGTTCATATTTTTTAAAGGCTGAATAATCCACTAGATTAGCCAACATACTGATAATAATACAGTGTCACTGGTTAAAAGGTATTGGCATTTTGCTTCCACACTCACCCTTGATGAATTCACAAGCAACAGTTCATCTCAGAAACAGCCTGCTTCAGATGATGCAACGGATGGCTGGCCTCACTTACAGCCCCCTATTTATCTTATCTCCCTATGCCTAAAATGTGCATCAACCCCAGGCGTCCTACAGCATCTATCCCCCATCCGACATGTCATTTACAAGCCTTCTCCAAAACAAATGTATCACATGGGCAAATACTGCCCTAAAGCTGTTATTTCACTAGTAATATTTCAGGCTATTCCTGTACGAGGAAGAGGTATCAAAGTTGTCACATGAAAACAGAGGTTAGATTCTTCATTCTCTTAGTGGATGTACTCTTTCTAAGTAAACATCTGTTGAGTTCTTTGCTCTCTATACAAAACATCTGGGGGTCGGGGCAGCCGGCGAGTCTGCTCGACAGGTAAAGGTGCTTGCCACCAAACTTGCTGGTCTGAGTCTGATCACCAGGCCCCAGACACCGAAGGAGAGAACAGATTCCTACAAGTTGTCCTCTGACCATCACAAGTACACTGCAAACGCACATGTCCCATGTGTGCATATGTAAAATAAATAAATAAAGTGTAGTAATAAAACCCAAGTGAGGATGCTTCAATCCCACTTGGGAGGGACAAGAAGAAAGCGATCACCAGGGGCAGAGGGAGGGAGGGACATGGGTGGGGGAGGGGGGGCGGGAAGGGAAAAGGGGAACATGATCAGGTATTGGGGGAACAGAAGTGAAGCCCTGAGGGCCAGCAGAATGAAGGGAAACAGGTAACCCCAGGAAATATGAGGTGGGGGGACCCTCTAGAATGCACCAGAGACCTGGAAGGTGAGAGACTCTCAGGACTCAAAAGGAGGAGCCTTGGATGAAATGCCCCACAGTGGGGAGAGGGAACTTGTAGAGTCCACCTTCAGTAGAAAGGCAGGATATCAAATGAGGGATGGGGTTGCTATCCCACAGTCAAAAACTCCGACCCAGACTTGTTCCTATCTGAAAGAACTGCAGGGACAAAAATGGAGAAGAGACTGGAGGAAAGGAGGTCCAGTGACTGGCCTAAATTAGGATCCCTCTCAAGGGGAGGCTCCAAGGAATGACTCTATTACTGATGCTGTGGTGTGCTTACAGACAGGGACCTAGCATGGCTGCCCTCTGAGAGGCCCGAGAAGCAGCTGAAAGAGTCAGCTGCAGATACTTACACCCAATGAATGGACTGAGGTTGGGGACCTCTGTGGTTGAATTAGAGAAAGACTGGAAGAAGCTGAGGAAGAGGGTGACCCCACAGGAAAACCAGCAGTATCAATTAACCTGGACCCCCGACACTGTCTCTCAGACACTGAGCCACCAACCAGGCAGCATACACGAGCTGGCACGAGGCCTCCTGACACATATACAGCAGAGGACTGCCTGGTCTGGCCTCAGCGAGAGAAGACACACCTAACCTTTGAGAGATCTGAGGCCCAGGGAGTGGGGAGCATGTCAAGGCGGGGTGGGGGCATCTTCTTGGAGACAGGGGAGGAGGAATGGGATGAGGACCTGCCAGAGGGCAGACTGGGAGGGGGATAAGGACTGGATTGTAAAAAAAAAATTTAAAGATAATTAAAAAATAATAAAATAAAAGTATGTACAGGATGTCCTTTTATAGAAATAGCTAAACTACAGGTTACACTTTTACTATGAAATGTGTCCTTCTGGGAAAGACACTGCTCTACAAAATATGTGGCAATGGTTCTCTCTGTTTCTCAGTGTCCAGTCCTTCAAGTCCTAACACTGAGCAAAGGTCCTCAAAACGCTTCCTTGGGATTTATAGAATCTAATTATTTCAGAGGCTGGTGTCTAAGCATCTGAGCCTGGATGACCCAGTACGTGATGACAGGCAGCCGTGGGGCTTATAAAGCTTCAGCACCTAAAATGCTTGCCCCAGGTTCATCATGGCCACGTCAGATGGAGTAGATGTTTACCATCATGTCCCAGGGAACCCAATAAACAGATGCTCCCGATATGTACTTAAAGTGAATACAATAAGGGTATGCTCACATATATGTGTGTGTACACATATGTGCATATATCTGTGTATCACATACAATTACTGCCCCAGAATGAGTTTGCTCGACTCTAGGTTTTCAGTCCTTCTCACTCTACCCATAACACTGTTGCACTGTTTGAACTGAAAGGGGTTTAGGATTCTACCCAGACATCCAGCCTGACCCTTTAAGCCGGGTATTTAAGTCAACAGTGCTTTACTATGGATAGCAATTTTTTTTTTCAGCTTAAATGTAGAAACAAACATGCATTCTCTTCTGTCCGCTGACTACTGGGCTTGGGTTTGGCTGGGCTTGTTTTCCAGGGCTTCCTCTCAGTTGTGGCTCTCCTTACTGCAGACATTTTTATGTAGCAAGGCCTCACTACAAACGTTTTTATCACTTAGACTCTGCTCCATTAACAGAGAACCCCCCCTCTTGTGTTGGGTTAGAAGCACAGCAAGAGTCTGGCATGAGGGGTTCTGTGTCAATGTCCCCCATGCTTAGTTGAAAAGAAGGCACTGACAGAGCGGTGTGTGTGTGTGTGTGTGTGTGAGAGAGAGAGAGAGAGAGAGAGAGAGAGAGAGAGAGAGAGAGAGAGAGAGAGGATGTAGGGACCACTTCTAGCTCTTACAGAATCTGTCTGGATACTACAGAGACCACAAAGCATCTCTGCAGTAAGGAGACCTAGAGGCATCTGTGATCACCAAGGAAGGACAAAGATTCAATGCTTACCTTGCTCGGGCCTCTGTGGGCACTGGTGGGTCACCGGAGTGGCTTGGGGAGGCTGGCTGTTGCAGCGGTGAGCTGGGTATCTGCTTTGGAGATCTGGGCACTTCATAGGAAGAGGCGCTTCTCTCAGAAAAGGAGGCAGAGGAACCGTCTTCTCCTAGTGGGGGACCTTGGACTCTTCTCTGGTTCTCCACATTAAGTAGCAGCTCCTGGTCAGACATGTTGCTTCCCAACGGGGTACAGTCCTGGGACACCACCAAGCTGGTCCTGGGCCCTGACTCTGTCCTGGAGTGCCTGGAACTGGCATCCATGCTCTGTTCGTCTTGCTTGTCACCTTTCCCTCGCCTCTCAGGCACATCTGGGTCCTTCCGAGACTTGGCATATCGAGATGAGTATTCGGAGTCGGGTTCGGGGTCCAGGGTCAGCCCATACTTCTCTGCCAGCTGCCGCCTCCTCTCTGCTTTGTACCTCGCGATCCTTTCCGCTTTGGACTCCAGACTGTGGGTGTCCACGGAGCCCAAACTATGGATGCCCGAGGTTTCGGTGCAGTATTTAGAAGGAGTTTGCTTTTCTAGGGAGGACCCAGGAGTGTCTTCCTCTTCGTTGGATCGCCCTGCAAGAAGACCACAAGATAAAACACAGTGGGCCAAGCACAGTCATGTGTACGAATGCAGAGTCTGCCACACTGCGGACACTCAGAGAAGGTCCAGCCAGAAGGCCCCATTCAGGAGGCTGGCATTTGCCCCACACACTCCCAGGGCCCTCTGCTCAGCCTCTATTCCCCTTTATTTTCATGTTTTGTTTTTGAGTCTACTATTTCACATGAGGCCAAAGGGCAAGTTCAGATTCTTCTAGAAAAAGATAGCGGGCACCGGAACTTGTGTGATTCAAAGAGATGGGCTGTGGTTTCGCGGTGCTCAACATGGTAATTGTTCTTATAGATGTGGCCTTGCCCAGGTTCCCACACACACGCACACACTTCAAAAACGTTTAATTATCTGAGAACATTTGAGACCCTGAAGTCACTTGCTAGGCTGTGAAATCAATTTCTACACTGCTCTAAGAAACACTGGCTTGTTCTTCATTTGGAGATTTCTTCATCTGTTTCTTTCAAGTCCACTTGAATGAAATACATGCCTGTGTTTACAAGTTTCCAAAGACTTCTTCTGGATCATAACAAGATTAACCAGAATTTACTTTTGAGGTTGGGATGAGATGGAAAGAGGACCCTGTCCTTTCCTCATCTCTTGACTTGCTCAACTCCTAGTGTAAATAATTCTCTTGGTTGTGCATCCCTTTAGCACAAGCACATGGCCGAAGCAAGGAAGACAGTGGGTTTAAGCCAGCCAGGGCTACATGACTGAGGTCTAAAAAAAAGCCTTAATTTGTTCACTATACCTGATGGTTAAGTTATATGTTGTATGGATGAGGACCTTATGAACACACAGGGGTTTGTTTCTGGTAGTTTTATCTATTCTTGTCTCTTCGCACAGTTCTCTATCAGAACTCACGAATGCCAGCAAACTGTAGCATCGTGCTGTGAGGTGGTGAGCCCCCTCTGAAGAGGAAACTGGTGGACAATCGCTAAAGGAAGCACCTCAGAGCCCGAGCCTGGGACAGAGCTGGGAAGCTCAGCCCTGAGCGAGTACACTGTCGCCTCTGAGGTCGGGTCAGGGAACACGTGTCCATGACTAGGCAAGCCCCCGAGAAAGCCAAGTCACACAGAGCATGTTGAAAATCAATATGTACGTCTACACGTATGACAATAGAAGGCCTCTGTTGCACGAATCCTGAGAGCAATGACCGCAATGACAGCCGGCCAGCTTTGCTTTCCATGTCCGCTGAGAGAACGTCCCTTTTCTGGGCTTCTGGACACTGAGTATAACTGAAGGCCACAGCAGGTCCTTCCTTTACAGACAGACATTTGCAAACAATCGCTGACAGCAAATTCTATGGTGCGGGATGAGAGTGTGGAGAGATGGATACCATGCCTGCCTCTGGTAAGTCCCTGTCTAGAGAGGTCTGAGGGCCAGAATACTTAAGAACTGCATATACCCACAATGCCCTATTGTTGGATGGGGTGGTTAATAATCCTCATCAACATGACTGGATTTAGAGTCATTTCCAGAGAGGTTTAACTGAGAAGGAAGCATTTACCCTGGTGTAAGTGGTACCACCAAAGGGGCTGGAATGCCAGACTGAATAAAAGAGTGGTAAAGAAGAAAGCCAGGGGAGCAGCAGCAGCACCTTTCCTGACTCCCCGACTGTGGGTGTATGTGACCAGCTTCCTCTCCCTCCCCACCCCAACATCATGCCTTCAGTGTCATGATGGACTGTGTCCCCCAAACTGTGAGCCAAGATCAGCGTTTCCTTCCATTAGCTGCTTTGGTTGGTATTTCTAACTGGATATCAGGTGTCTCGTTCTCCAGCACTGCAGGATCATAAAGGTAATGTTCAGAGGTGACAAGGGCCCTGCGTGGCACGGTCAGATACTCACCAGTGTGAGGGCTCGAAGGGTCCGTAGCCCGCATGTATCTGGGTGTGTCTTCTTCCAGCAGCCGATGAGTCACTAGCCCTGTGCAGCTCTGCAGCAGGATGGGCTGGGGGTCATTTTCTATTCCTTCTAAGCGCCTAGCAATTCTTTCTTTTCTGCACAGTAGAGCAAAGAAACGCACAGTGAGGGTGAAAGCCGAAGCCAAGAGACAGACTCCACTCCACGCTGCCACGATGAACGCCTCTACCCACCAGTGGCACACCACAAAATACTTTACCTTTTCATTTCTAAAAAGTCTTTCCTCTTTGGTTCGAAGATTTTTCTTAATTCTGCAACTACAACAGAGCAGAAAAGAAAAGAAAAACAAAACAAAACAACGGTGTGGTGTTTAGTGGTTAGGTGTGCGTTCCATTGGCTCCAGCCACGCACCAGACAGGACTCAAATGCTGGTTCTCAGATCCCTTGTCCGTTTTCAGGTAGGAAGGGAGACATTAAACAGATCATGTGTGCATGCAGCACCCACCCTACCCTGCTAACGAGTAAACTCAGACAGGCCGAAACAGCAAGGCTTACTTTTATTTGCAAGACCTCTTTAGCAAGCTGGTTTTTATGTTTGTTTTTCTTGTGAGAAATCCCAGCATCTATTTTAAATTTCTGTTATGTTTACTGATGTATCGAAGCTTTTAACTTGGAAAGCATTTGCAAAGTATATGCTGTGAACCCCCTAGGGACATCTGTAAGCTCCTGGCTTGCACACACAGCCGCTCCTACGCCAGCCTGTCATTTCATCTGTAAGCATCGGTCAGTACATAACGGCTTTCCTTTAACTACAGTGGAGAGCAAGTCCCAAGCCCCAGCAAAGGCTTCCCTGGAAGGAAGTGGTAACATTTGTTTCTACACTATAATCTAGGAGGAGGATGTGATTCTTCTAGAATCACTAAGAACCAAGAAAAGAGCTTTGCTGTGGCTGTGGGTTCTAGCAGGACACGGACAACGGGGCGGACCAAGATGACTAGAAAGTGTTTCTTTGCAGAGATGGCCAAAGTTGGCAGAGAATGGCTTATAACCTGTACCTGTCTTTGCTACATCAGTTCTCAAAATCACCCGCAGGCATGGAGTTAGCAGAAAAAGGAGGAGGAGCTATCCAGTCACAAGGCAGAGCTATCAGGACAAGGGAGGAGCTATGGGAATAGGGGAAGAGTTATCAGGATGGGGAAAGGCTAGCATGTAAGGAGAGAGAATAATAGTTTAGGGTTAACATTTTGATAGGCTGACTCATAGGAGAAGTGTAATCAAGGGGCAATTAAGACATGGCATATAACTAATTAGTAATTGCTATTACTCTGCTATAGCAATTAGCATAGCCTCCTGCATGTTGGTCAAATTCTCTGTCACTGAGCTAATAAACCTAGCCCAAAGTGACCACTTAAATTTCTGCTGCTGCTTTTAAAGAGGACATTTTAACAAGTCAAAACTGCATATAATGTGATTTTCCTAACAGCCTGTGTGCTTAGAGACTGAAGTGTGCCTAGTGTTTATATTTAAGATAGAGATATAGCTCAGCAGTTAAGAGCACTGATTGCCCTGATAGAGGACTCAGGTTCTATTCCCAGCACCCACATGGAGGCTCACAGCCTTCCGTAACTCCAGTTCCTGGAGCTCTGATTCTCTCTTTTGACCTCTGCAGGCATGGTGTCTATACATACATGCAGAAAAAAAACACTCTTGTCACATATGAAAAAGAAAACTAGACACACACATAGAACACATATATACATGTAGGAAAAAAATAATCCTAACCTAACCTTAAGTCTTTAAATTCTTTAGATGTTTTTGTGTGATATCGGAAGTAGAAGCCTCGAAGGCACCCTCCGTGATATGCAAATAGTATCCTGTTTCAGTTTAGTCCTCTTTCCCTTTCTGGGAACTTTGATTACACTCTCAGACCGCTTAATAAGCCGCAGCATACCTATTTATCCTAAGATCCTTCACTTTGAATTCCTTACAAACACACGATCAAAATGTTTCCCAAAGTTAGAGTCAATATCCATAAGGCCATTGACAGAATGTCATGCCAAAGCTGAAGCTCCTAAATTGTAGGGATTGCATGTAGTAGTCGTCAACATATAGTGCCGATATTAGCAACCATAGATGGTCTAATATTTAAGATAGAGATATAGCTCAGCAGTTAAGAGCACTGATTGCCCTGATAGAGGACTCAGGTTCTATTCCCAGCACCCACATGGAGGCTCACAGCCTTTCCTTCTATGGAGAAGGAAATCTACTTGTTTTCAATACATTGAGATATTGATGAAACTAAGTTATCCGTTTCCCAGCTGCTGCCATGGTTCTTTTGAGTAATTCCGAGGGGTCCTTCTGCATCCCCGAGTCTTCTGCCATTTCTGGCAAAGGTTTGTGGTTGAGTTTTCAAGTAAGGCCTTCAAGGAAACCAGAGAGTGGGGCTCTCACATTCATGCATCTATGTGTTAAACATTCATTGTAAGAATATTAACACCAGTATTCGGGATAATTTGGTCTGTCAAGTGTTTTTCTTGGGCAATATGGTTAGTCCTTCAACCGCTTCTGAGAGACTAAGGAATTCTGGTAAAGACAGTATTGACCTTGGTCTTCCAACTCAAGTAGAAAAACACCTTGGATAGAAGCATCCATCAGTGTAGGGTACTGCCAAATCCTCATTCCTCCCTGTCACACGACAGCTGGAAAGAACAGGCCTGACCGTTTAGAGGTGCTCTAAACACTGGTTTGACTTCCAGTCAATACAAAGACAGGCAGCTGAGGAGTGACCCCCACAGCCCCAAGAAATCTCAGGGAAGAATGATGCCCCAAGGGAATGAGGTTCCTTTCAGAAGAAGGAAAACACTTTAGTACTGACTGTGGTTGGTGAACGTGTCAGGAGTCAATGAAGCATATTCTTTGTATAAGTGAACTGTGTGGTGGCCTGCACTATATTTTAATAACAGTGTTAGAGACAACAATGTACTTCTATTTAGCTCTAAAATGAGAAATCTATTTAACATTATAATATTATAAGCCAAAGACTTATTTTAGTTTAAAAATATATTACATTTGTGTGTGTGTGTGTGTGTGTGTGTGTGTGTGTGTTTGTAGGTTCATGTGTGCCATGGCATCTGTGTAAGGGGTTCAGAGGACAGTTTTAGGGGGTCAGTTCTCTCTTCCCACGGTGTAGGTTCTGGGTGGCAGTGGCCTAGCATCTCAATGGCCCTTTTATAATAAAGACTTTTATTCCCTTCTCTTGTCGATACATGTCACAGTGAGTCCAAGAGAGAAAGAAAAATGACCATCTTAGCCCTCCGCTTCACAGAAGCAGAAACCTCTCACTAGTGAATGAGGTCACGTGACTCTTTGTCTACGAAAGGAAATGACTCTGAGACACAAGCTATTCAGCGCTTGCTTGTCTGGGGCCCAGGACAACCCCAGCAACAAGGGACACAGAAACAAAGCCCATTTGTCAACATTATCCTGCAAAGAGAAGAGCTGACAGGCAGGCTGTTGACAGATCCCTCTGAGAGTACGACTTTCCCCACATACCTGTCCCACATCAAGGACATCAAAACTAAGTTTGTGATGAAGCCTGGGGCCTGAGGTGAGGCTTGGGAACATTTTGGGGTGCTGTACAGAGAGCTAAAGCCTTGTGAATTCTGAAACATGAATCTGATCAGCACATACAATTCCCATGTCGACTTGGAGAAACTGTACTTATTTTTTATAACCAACTGTACAAATTTTGGTACTGGCCAATATGCCTCTGCTTTTCAATGTTGTTCAAATTATGGTATAAATTTTTAGGAACCAGCAGCACATCCGTCTTTTGACCACGTGTTGCTCCCTGAGGTAGTTATCCAGGGGAACTGGGCAGAGAAGACAGAGGAAGGAGGCTTCCACTGGGGGTGTGGTGGGAGGAATGACCCTGGCCATATAGACCTGTGCCACAGTTCTTGTCAGCCTCAATGGAACCAAACTGTTCCCCTTTACATAATCCTAGGTGTTAAACACAGCTTTATCTTGGATGCAAGTGGGTGTCTGTGTTCTCTACGATGACTCCTAACAGCTTTTCATCATATGTCCAACAACACAGACATCTGGGCGCAGATCCACTAGAGCATAGTCCTGCCCCGCCCCCAACACAGCTTAGCCATCTCCCTCCCTGAACACCCAGGGCGAGCTGCTCATCTCCTCCCGACAGACAGCCTGCTTTCTGCCATGTCAGACTCTGGGACTCAGCTGGGTTCTCAAAGAACCAGCCCATTTATGCTCCACGTCTCATGGCTCTCAGTGTGGCATACTGACCATCCCTTGCGGTGCCTAACCTAGAAATTCAATTTGATCATACCTACACAACAGCAAAGGAAGTGGTACACAGGGTCAGCACTGTCCCGGTTTCAGGCACCCCCTGGAATCTTGAGGCACGTTTACTCCATACTGGGGAGTGCTGTGCTTGTAGTCTTTCGTCCTGTGACATCCACAGCCTTTAATTCTGTACTCTAGTCCTCTGCACAGCATGTGACACAGCCTGCATTTCACCTCACAGCTGTATACGCGCAGAAACCCTGAAGCATGACCTTGCCCAGGTTTGCCTCGCAGTCCAATCCCTGGAGCCTTTCAAGGGCCCGTCCTCAGCAGACTGTCTGGGCAGATCATCTGTTTAGCTCCTTGGATACATTCCATGTAGTCGGTGCATGCCTTTGAAACCGGATTTGGTTTCTATTAAAAGAAAATGTCTTCCGATCTAATATCTCTTCAACTTTTTCCCCCTCTGAGCAGAAACAAACCAACCAAACCAAAGACAAACAAACAAAACCCTGTCCTTCCCTCAACCTGCCTTTTCTAAAGGAAGCGCTCCACTGCTCTGTTGAGATACTGACATTTTGGGTCCAAGTGATCATTCCTCACGCTACTGTTACTGTTGGGGAAAATAACGACCGGGCAGTGTTTACATCCTGTTGGAGGCAGAAGCGAAGGGAGCTGGTTTTGAACACATGCAGGTAGCCTGCTTCGTGTGCACCTGTTGCTGGTGGAACCAGCATCTCAGAAAAGGCGACTGTTGAGGCTGCTCAGAAGGCTTAGTGGGGACCCACATGATGACAGGAAAGAGTCAATTCCCATACACGGAGTCGCTCTTTGGAATGTACACCCCGATAAGCATGTATGCAAACAAATAATACTAAGGTATTTTTTAAAATTCAAAAGATGACGGTGATACTGTGTCCACCAGCTCTGTGTTGCATTACACGAAAGCCAGACCTGTGACGTGTTCAGTCCCAGTGCTTGGGAGGCAAAGGCAGGTGGATCTTTGGGGGTTCAGGTGCAGCCAGGGCTACATCGTGAGTCAAGTGTGTGTGTGTGTGTGTGTGTGTGTGTGTGTGTGTGTGAGAGAGAGAGAGAGAGAGAGAGAGAGAGAGAGAGGGAGGCTATGAGCTATTGAGCATAAATCCTCTATAGGGGGAGGAAGCAGAGAAATAAAGCAAGCAGCCCTGGGTTGGGGAGTGCAGAGGACGAAGAATGGGAACTTAGAAGAAGAGTTAGCTTCAGAGAAAGGTAATTTGAATATTTTTTTAAATTATCTTGATTCTATTTCATATTTTTCATTAATGTTTTCATATCATACAATCTGATCATGGTTCCCCTCCCCCAACCCTTCCCGGACTCCCCCCTCCCTCCCACAACTTCCCTACCAACCCAACTTTATGTGCTTTCTCTTTCTTTTTTAAGCTTATGAATGTTTAGCCTGTCTGTCTGTCTGTCTGTCTGTGCACTACGGTGATGCCTGGTGCCCGCATAGGTCAGAAGAGGGTGCTAGATCCCCAGGAACTGGAGTTAAAGGCGGTTGTGAGCCACTACATGGGTTCTGGAGACCAGTCCCAGGCCCTCTGCCCGGACGAGTGCTCTCAACCCCTGCCAAGCTACCTCTCTAGATCCTTCGATGATTTTATTTCGTGAGGCCCAGTTTTATGTTTCCCCTCCTGGCCCACCTCACAAACCCTGGGATTACAGGCTTGAGCCACCAAGTCTGATTTCTGAGACGCTGGGGGTGAAGGCAGGTGTCCTGCGCACCAGACAAGCCCTCTACCAACTGACCTACATCCCAACTGACCTACATCCCCAGGCCCCTCAGGATGGTTAAAGAAAGAAAGAATATGGACTCTGTGCTCTCTCCTCTTCATTCAGCCTCCCGCAGCAGCCGGAGGGACGAATAACAGACAGGGGGCGGGGTGAAAAATTCAGGAAAGGCCCCCCCTAAACTGAATCTAGTGCTTGGAGGGGGAAACAAAGGGACATGGAGGTGACCCCAGACAAAAGCGTCAGGGAGGGAGAAAGGGGTGAGCTCAGACCCTGCCGAGCCACCTGAGAAGCTCTTACCTTTAGGGAGCGCCGCTAAGCACTTGGCATCAAGGCCTCTCCTGTGGTTGGCGGGTTCTTCTTTACCGTCAAAGGAAAACTCTTTCTGAAAGCTAAAAGCTATCGCATTAATGCCGCATGAAGTTCAGATGGAGACTGAATACTGAGGAAAAGAAAGCACTGAGCAGAAAAACCAGGCTGCCGTCACAAGGTAAGTATGTGTCTCATACTGGTGACTTTCCCCCCATTTATTTACATTTCTTTTAATATGATAATTTGTGTATACGTGTTCGACTATGTAATTACACTGCATGAGCAGCAGTTCGGTGTGTGTGTGGTGGAGAAAACACCACTGAACCTGTGAACTGTCTTCCTTTATTCAGACAGGCAACACCCTCTTGGTCCCAGAGCAGCCGGCTATGTTAGGCTAACCCACCCAGCTTTCAGTCTCTGCCTCAGAAGGCCAGCAACTTGTGGAGGCAGGCTGGGTGCTTTTTCCAAGAGTTAAATTATATTGGCATTATGCGTGCCTTCAAGCCACCATACATCGGCGTGGGCCAATGGGGAGGAATTACCCAGGAAGCCTTGCCGAGCATACAAGAGGGCGAAACGAGAGACTGATGGAGGAGCGGGGTGCATCCTGTCATATATGCTGACCCAAACCCTAGCTACAAACCCCACTATCTCCTTAGGACTCCACGTACACACAATTTGGAGGTTATCTAAATGCATGGTGACTGGCCCGCCCGATTCGCAGTTGTCGCAGTGCTGTGAATATCGCCACTAGGACCGGCTTCTTGCTAATCACCAAAAGGTAAATTAGAAGACGGGGAAGGAAAAGCCCCTCTGCCTCATGATTTGGGGCTTTCTGCGCTGCTGCAGGTCCTGTGTGCACAGAGACCCTAAGCCAACGTTACCTTTCACACTTGGTGCCCTGCCAGGTAGGTCACTATGGTCAGGTCACAGGAAATAACAGCCCAGGGTTCTGAAGTTTGGTGTCCCATTCAGCCAAGGTCACCAAATTGTTTGGCTTCCAACTTACACGATTCTTATCCTTGAATAAGTAATCCCCCCTCTCTCCTTATCCTTATCTTTCTTTTCCTTATTTATTAGCTTCATTGTAGTTAAGCTAATCTTCTAGGGAAAGGTTAGGGAATGAGCCCAAGGTACCATTAATGACGGGCCAGAGACATGAACCATGCGTGAGCCAAGTTGATAAATCTGTACTTTTGTTAGCTGCTATCTAATTCACTTTCTACTTAGATGGGCATAGAATATACCAGAGACTTCCTGCACGGTATGTTTCTAAGATCCACTCTCCAATTTCAAATGCAGAGTCAGCTAACTGGTTACCACAATGTGAAGGAACCAAGTCGTTTGTAGTAAAGTGCCAGCGTCACAATACCTTAGGGACAAGAGCATCTGAGGGGTAACGAGGCTGGCACTGGGGTTGGCTCCTCCTCGCACAGTGATGTACAGGTGGAGGCCCATTCCCAAGTGCATGGGGATGACCCTGCACCTAGGATTGTCTGACTGTGTGGGGGCGGTGGCCTGCGGCAGAGGGCCCTATGCAGCTGACTGGTATGTCACAGTCTTTCACGTTTGCATTGTCTTCTATCAGCAATGTGTGACGGTAGGTAAATTAGATTAGCACCCACAGTGCCCGAGGGGAAGAAAACTGCAGGCTCAGTTGAAAGAGAGGTGGTTAGACCAGAGACAATTTCCAAGGACAGGTGAGTAATACAGACCGGCAGGGAAGGAAGGAAGGAAGGAAGGAGGGAAGATGGGTGTGGGGGAAATGACAGGAGGGGCAAGATTAAGCTCCCCGCAAAAAGGCTCCCTAGGGGCACATTCAAAATCTTAGAGGAAGATGAGAGGGAAACAGAGCAGTAGCACCTGCTAAGATGGTAATCAATTACCAATGTCACCCGTACACGTTCTATTTCTCAATGGGTTCCCAGAAACTGTGAAGTCTAGAAGAATCTATATTGCCTGAGAATGCTGCTCAGTCACACACACACACATACTCACACACACACACACACACACACACACACACGCACGCGCGCGCACACACACACACACACACACACGCGCACATGCACACACATGCACATACTTGGGAACTGAACCCAGTACTTTGCATGGGCTTGTAGCATTGTACCATTGAGTCATGCTGCTAGCTCATATCAGTTTATGTGTGTGTATATGTGTGTGTGTACACACATATACATGCATACATGTGTGTATATGTATATATGGATTATATATATATTTCCTTTAGAAAAAACATACTGCCAAACAAACTCAATGGAACAGAAATCTAAGACCCTGAGGGCGCACATACGGCTCATTGGGAAGCATTTGCCTAGCATGTGTGAAGCCCCGAGTTCTATTCCAGACTGAAAGAGGAAAGAAGGCATTTAAGGGATCACCATAAAAGCCACCACACATCCCAAAAATGCACGAGCCCTTGAACACAGGCACATTACCTTGTGGCTTTTCTTTGATGTGGGAATCCCAGGAATCCTAAGTTCTTCTTGTTGAAATCTAAGGGAAAAGAAATAACATAATGTTAAAATGGTCACACAGGGGGCTTAAGACATTCCGATTGGGGGGGGAGGGGACATTTTTAAACCAAATAACAAAACTGACAGCTTTTATGAAACTCCATGCAGAAATCTTGCACACCAAGCTGTGTCTTTTCAAGGGGCCCGGACAAGGCTCAAGGGTTAAACAAATATCTGACACCCTTCAAAGGCATTTCAATTGTTACGGCAAAAAGAATAACTTGAAGTAATTAAATACCAAGTAACAGCTATATACTGGCGGTGGCAGCGGCGACGGGGGTGGGGTGGGGTGGAGGTGGGTGGGGTGGATAATTAAGTAAGTTGGGTCAAGATAACCAGAGATGACGCTGGAGTCTGCCTGGTAGGTTTGTGATTCCTTTAGAGAAGCTGAGGAGGTAGGAGCAGCACTGAAGAGCATGGGGTACCTTGGCGGTGTCTCTTCTGTTTTGTTAAAAACCTAGACAACACATGCGCATGGTGTGCGGGTGTACCAGTGCCAAGGCACGAGTGTGGAGATCGGGGGGCATCCTGCAGGAGCCAGTTCCTGCCTTCTACCATATGTGTCCTTGGAATTGAACTTGAGTCACTGAACTGAGCCATACCACTGGGCAGACATTTAATTTGAAGATAGGATATATGATGTAAAGACAGCTGGTAACAATTCCGGACAGGAAAGTCACACATCCAGGGCGAACGTGTTAATGAAAACCAGGCAGAGAGACAGGATTTATAACAGGTCTCACGGCCAGCAATCCGCGTTGCAGCTTTAGGCCCAGTGACCAAACACAAGCAGACCCGAGACAGAAACTCCTTCTCCCCCCCCAAGGAAGTGCCTTTATGGTTTACTAGTTAGAATCAGAGCCCAAGGGGTGGGGGGTGGGGGGCGTACAGGCTATAGCAGATGCCAACATTTCTTTATCCATCAAGTCCTAAAAACTGGAAGTCATGGCCAAGAGGGAGGCATTGGAAATGAAGTGTACAAAGTCAATTAGACATCCGGGCTTTTACTCCAAGCCCACAAGCATCCCGTCACAACAATCTGAAGAAAGACAATTATGATCAAAGGACGATCGGATGTTATAAAAGGAAGTGCCTGAATTGTTCTAGTCTGGTCCCCAAAGAGCACTTGTGCTGTGAAATATTCTGGTAGATGATGGCCGGGTCTCACATAGGCATTTAAATACCTGGACACCTGACTTTGTTCTGTCACGGCACTACCTACAAGCACTCCAGCAAGCGGATGGGAAATGCTGGTCTTTCTCTGGGCTGAGAAGGAAGCCACCGAAGAGACAATGTTCTCTCCAAACTGCCTCACACAAAGAGTTAAGAAAAAGAAGCTCGCCCACCACTGTCTGCGGAAATAAGTTCACACGGAAGACACGTACTTTCAGACAATATTTTAGGTACAACTTGGCATATTTAGAATTTGATCCCAAGTCTGGAATCTAATCATCAACATTTGCGGCACAAAAGCTTCCGAGGCTTAGCAATAGAAAGATTAAAAAGAGATTCCCAGCAATCACATGCTGTAGTCAGGAACTGCACTGGTTAAAGCATCCTTTCAGACAGCTGCAGGGCTAGGCGGATGCTGGAGAGTACTGGATTCCCCAGTATTAGACAATGGATGCAGAAATGAAATATAGGTTCCATATCTCCCCCCCTCCCCGTCTTACCTTGTTTCTCAGAAAATCTGCAGGCTCCCAGGCAGCTGGAAAGCCCTGGGCTCCTGAGCATGGCTGTACACAGAAGGCTGGATACTACCAGCCTGATCTGACAGCTAATTCCCAACCAGCTATGGCCTTGAGCCCGTCTAAGCAAAACTGGGTTGCGAATTTCCAGAGTGCAGGGCCAGCGTGAGCGACCAGGCGCACGCGTGGCTTTGAGCTCACAGTGAACACCAAGCAGGAGGCTGCGACAAATCCACGCCTCCATCAGATTACAAGCAGACATTAGACGGGTTGCGGGCTGCGCTCCGGTGAGGGGCATTGAGGAGTATGCCACGGCCGGGTCACAGGGCATCAGAGAATGCTTTGCCCAGTAAGGCAAGGCTGAGACCTTACTATCATGCCAATGTCGAGGAGAGCTCTCCCACTTCCCCGAGAAACAAATAGTCCCAGAGGAGCAAACCCCACAGAGGTGACGGGTGCGGCGTGGTGCCTCAGGGTTCCCAGGCTTCCCCGCGCTTGGCTTGGGCTGGGCTAAATACAAAATTTTCACTTAACCGGGAGCCAAAAATTCAGACTTAAGAGTTAAGATTTATAAGCAACATGTGAGTAAAACCGTGGAGAAGAAAAGGCAGATATTACCAGGAGAGTCAAACATTTTAATTTGAGACAGAAGCTATTGGGCTTTCGCAATGAGCTGTTGCCTGCCCTGCTCCAGAGGGCTCAGATCTGGATAATGAGTTTGGAGGAACAATGGACAATAATTAGAACTGGGTTATTTCCTCCCTACAAAGGGACATCAGAGAAACTCACAGGGAGTCACCCGCCTTCTGAAGACAATTGGTAGAGATGGAGTCATCGCATCAATGGAGGAAGGCCAAGGCCATCACTGTCCTTACCCTATGCAGTGGCAGGGACCCTGAGTTTGTCTGCCTTGGAATCTTTATTCCTGAACATTTATTTGTATCTATGTGGCACACAGTAGGTCGGCCGTAAATATCGGCAGAATGGCCATATGAAACAATGGGATAGAATTTTCTGAAAGTTAGAAAGATACTTAAGAGCCTACCATCAAACCCGATCAGTTTAGATACAAATACATTCCTGCTGAAAGCAAAGAACCCAGCAGTGGATGGACCAGTGGATGGGAGGACGGACAGACAAGCGTACTACTCTTTGATATTAAAATGTACTCTACACTCTCACGCATAGGAGCACTTGGTTGCTGATTGGTGCCACTCTTTGGGGAGGTTACAGAACGCTGCTTAAGGAAGGAGGTGTGGCTGGCAGAGTCCACTGAGACGTGAGGGGCCTCAGATCCACAAGCCACCGTGCTTGCCTGACGAGATGAACTGTGCGCTCTTAACCTGTGATCCGATATAAATCCCTCCTCCTTCAAGTTGCTCCTGCCAGGTGTGTCACCACAGTGACAAGAGGAACTCAGACAGTGTGTGCTACTGTAGAGCATCCACGGTCAGGGGCCTTGTGATGATTTCTCTACACGCTCGGTTACCTCTTGTGAGCCCAGGAAGAAACGTAGAAGATAAGACTGTTAAAAACAAACGTTTAGAAAATAAAGCCCGTGGGGGGGGGGACCGTGTAAGGCTGTGGATACAGCTGACTGTGGGCAGGGGGTGGGTGGCACATGAACCCTGCAGAGGGTAGGAAAGGATGCCTGGGAACGAAGAGTGGAGGAATCACTAGAATTGTTGGCCTCACCTGTGAGCTCCTATACAAAGCAGACAGATTGAAGGGAGGGAGGGAGGGAGGGAGGGAGGGAGGGAGGGAGGGAGGGAGGGAGGGAGGAGAGAAGGAAGAAGGGAGGGAGGGTGGGAGGAAGAAGGGAGGAAAGAAGGAAGGAAGGAAGAAAGAAGGAAGTTCTTTATGAAACAATGGGTATAAAATTTAATCTACTACTAAGTATTCTATCTGTACGAAACCAATTGAGATCAAAGAAACCTCCATTTCCCGTCACTAGAAGCATCCACAAGTGACTGGGGATGTGGGAGATGGGAAGGACACTTACTGTGATATATGACAAAGATCAGCTCAGCACACGACTGTAGCTCTGACTCTGACTCTGACTACACTACTGACTATGGCGGCCCCTGTAATTCGAGAACAGCTGTCCTTATAGAGGTCTCTCTTGTGGAGAAGAAAATGGAAACAAGCCCAACCAGGAAGGAGAGTAGCGACTACCAACTCGTGGGTGGCCGCTCTGTGATGAGGTGAAGATGTGCCTCTGTTATGTCCTCACTTCTGTCCTTGCTGCTTGTCTCCTGTGCCCTCCTAAAGCCTTCCAGGGAGGCCCTATGCTATGACAGGCAGGCCTATGACCCCATCTGCAGACAAGAGAGCTGTGATGGATAGTGTGGGGATTATTTCCTGAGAAGTTTTTTTCACCACAGTGAGTGAAGACATGGGCAGACCAAAGGGACTTCTCTCTTTATTTATGGGCTTAATCTGAGGTGGAAAGGCCTAACTGGAGGGAGTCCCAGCAGTGGGAGCCCACATAGGCGCCCTCATTTCCCTGCGATCACAGTGGAGCTCTTCATGCATTCCAAATTCTAGTCCAATTTCCCCACTGTGTGCTTCCTGAAGTGCTCTGTGGATTCTGTTCCGCGGTAATATTTCCGCACAAGCTGCAAATAAAATTTTACCTTCCATCATGACGTCAGTAAGGTAATTTAAAACAGGCTGTGCGTGCAGGGATGAAAGGGCAGAAATATTTTCAACAATAAGATATATTACTGCTCACAGCTACCTCTTCATCAGACGTGTTGAAAGAAAACCATGCCAAACTTCTTAATATAGCAGAATACCCTTTTTGAGGCAAAGGCTTACTGAAATCTTCTTAAAGAGTTATTAGTGTCTTTGAAATAAAACTTCAGATGAAAAGTGTTAACAATTGTCATGAAAATGAATGATATAGATTCCAAGTTTAACTAGGGTCTCTTATTAATAATGATTGGGGGGAAGAAAAGTTCAGGCCCTTCAGCAAATGGACCAGGGATTCCCAGAGTAAGAGCAGAGGAGAAACGGGGAGGGTTTATAAAAGGCGCCCTGGGAATGAGGGTGCAGCTCACCAAAGCATGCACCTGCCCAGAGTGTACAAGGCCCTAGCAGGCAGGACTGCCAGTATCACAGCATGAACAGACAGGTAAAGGCATTAAATGAACACCTACACATGCGCACAAAGAAGCATTATCCAGCCTTTGAAAGGAATGGTATTCTGACGCAGGCTACATGGGTGAATGCATGCATGACTCCATTTATCCTAAGTTCCTACAAACATCAAATACAGAGTCAGGAAGGAAAGAGGCCGAGGAAGAAGAGGTGCTATCTCGGGTGTGTCCCGAGGGTCCAGGGAGTGGCACTATGGACAAATGTAACCTGTGGGAAGCACGAACCCAGGAGGGTTCTACAGCAGCACTTGGCCAATAAAGTCCCAGCATTTACTGGACAGAAAATAAAATACTGTGGGTGAGACATGCAGTGGCTTCGCTGAGGGAGAACTCTCATGCAGCGGGAGTGCTGACACCGTATCGGTCACCAAGAGTGGTAGAAAAGGTTTCTCCCCACCCCCACCTCACTGCTTGATGGTTTCTACATGACCAGATGCGAGGCAACTCCAAACTACTAAGGAGGGCTCTTATGGCTCAGATGGTGAGCATACTTGGCGGGCAGCAGATGCCCTAGAACTAGAGAAGAGTGAGTGGAAGGAGCTTTGACTATCCCTGGACCCTAATGGCCATCTTAACAACAGTGGCCTAAGGTTAGACTGTACAGAAAAAATGGAACACCCCGTCCTTGTTGGGTTGAAATGGCTAGACGTGTTTACACAAACAAGAATGTCCAGTGGCCCTGCAAGTCACATACTTATTTAGCATGAAAGCCTTCCCAGCCCAGTGGGATTCCAGGAGGGTCCAAAATGGAAACATCAGTATAAAAGCTGTGTGAGGCTCACAGGACGTGGGGTTAGATGGGAACGCTTCCTGAAGAAAGTGCTGGTGAGCACGCCCGTCTACGAGGGAGGTGATGGCAGCCGGTGCCCAAGTGGAGCTGTGTGTGGCCGGTTCATTCCAGCTGGAAAGGAGAGCTTGGAGCAAAGATAGATGTAAATGGATCTTGTCAGACCACTGGAAGGTGGGAAGGGAGGCCGTGGGCAGTCTCTGAAAACACCAGAGGCAGCTCTGAAGTTCAGCGGTAGAAAAAACAACAGTCATCATCTGTTGACACAGAGCTAAAACAGATCGTGCCGTGCTTTCAGACAGAGAGAAAACACCTAGGCATGGAGATGTTGTAAACCCCCCTCCCTCTCCCTCTCTCCCCTCTCTCCCTTCCTTTCTTTCTCCAGCCCCGCCTCCCTCCTTCCCTCTCTCTTGCTTTCCCCATCAATCATACATTCTCTCCCTTCTCTCTTCCAAACATACTCATGACCCCACCAAGAAATCCTAAGACACTCCTTAAATAATACTGTGTAACAGGTGGTTATATCTAGAGAGGATTTAAAGGAGGGTGCGATTAAATTACATATGGATACCATGAAATACTGTGTAAAAGTATTTTAGCATCCTTGGGCTTGAGTCTCTTCTGAGCGTCCTGGAAACCAATGTCTGAAGGGTGCTGGACAGCAAGTGATCCAGTGAGCGCCTTCCTTCCCTCCTTTAAGGAGTCTGCAGACCAGGAGAGACAACTAAAGACACATTTTTAAATGAAGTACCAAGGCCCTCCAAGCCCCGATTAAGTACTGATTCCTTTGAAGTATAGTTCTTGCTTCCTGTGGGCCAATCATGTATGAATCCCACCCCATCTTTGAGCAGTTCTGGATAAGTCTCTGGAACCTTAGCCCCACTCAGGGCCTCCTTGAAAGAAAAGCTGCCTTTGCTCCAGGGTTATTGTGAGGCTCTGAATCCTGAAAACAGGAACAGATTGGGAACACAATGTATGTCAGAGTCTGTAAGCTGGGCTGTTCTAGACAAATAGATATTTAGATATTTAATATTACTGTTGTTGATGTTGCGGTGTGGTTTGTTACTTTGTAGTAGTTAAGATGGTTAAACACAGTTGAACAAAGCAGCACAAAGCAGTCAGTGATTGACTTTCCTCTTTTCCTCTCTTTGAGAAGGCAAAGTAGGTGCTGGGGGTGGGGCTCACAGCGCCCTGAGTGTGATTCCCTTCGCCCCAAACAAAAACAAGACAAAAAAAAGCACAACATCGTAAATTTACCCTAAAAAGTGGCTAATCCTTGACATCAAATCTTTTCTTTTAAAATTCATTTTAATTTTCCTCCATTATTAAAATTCATTATTGTTGTTGTTATTGTCGTCCATGTGTGTGTGTGTCTGAGCTCAGATGCTGAGACTGTGCAGAGGTCAGAGGACAGCTTTATGACATCCATTCTCTCTGTGCACCTTTACGGGGGTACGGCACCGGCAAGTGACGACCCCGAGCCACCTCCTCACCCCATCAACATCCTTGAGGTTCTGGGCTCTGTAGCTACACCTCCACCCCGGCGCCCAAAGGGAGACACACATTTCTGATAGAGTTGGTAGAGTAAATCAGTACAAGCTACACAGCAGAAAGAGCCCCAAGGGAACCACCTGACCCTCTGAGAAGCCCTGCTACAGACTTATTTTCTAACCATACCATAAAGCATGCCTGCCGAGGAGCCCACATGCCCCTGTCGTAGAGCGCTATAATTAACTGAACGGTACTAGGCCGCGTCTCCAGGGTGTGGGCTCTCCGGCTCCTCACAGAATATGAATCCACTGCAGCTGGCCCTGCCAGCCTATCTTCAGACACCGGCCTCCTGGGGCTGCCTAATAAGGTCATCTGCAAGTCGACTGGCTGGCTGATAGGTCACCCACTGTTTACCCTGCAAACTGGGCTGGCGGGCAAAGCAGGAGCCTACCTTTGGCAGACAAAGGGTTACCCTTTGCCAAAACCTCTAAAAGGGGTGCGCAGAGATCCATTATTATTATAGAAACTCCTCCCAGCAGAGGCCAGACTCTTTTGATTGGTCTACTTTAACTATTGAAGTAAGGGTTCCTTCTAAGGCGGCCTGGAGGGTTTTTTTTTGTTGTTGTTGTTTTTTTTTTTGGCTTTTCGAGACAGGGTTTTTCTGTGTAGCCCTGGCTGTCCTGGAACTCACTCTGTAGACCAGGCTGGCCTCGAACTCAGAAGTCCACCTGCCTCTGCCTCCCAAGTGCTGGGATTAAAGGCGTGCGCCACCACCGTCCGACCCCGGGCCTGGAGTTTTAAATGGAAACTTCCTTTTCTGACTTTCCCCCAGCCTTTTGAAAGGTTCGTCTTTGGAACTTATGTAGCATGCATATGTCTCTAGGCAGTTCCTGACATCAAAATAGCAAATACACACATGCCCCAGATGCTTCAGAGTCCCCTGGGTCAGGGGCAGCCAACAATATAGAGCATTGCAGAAAATAAGTGAACACTTGAAAAAGACACATTTCTGTATTTTCGGAGAAAGAAGCTGGGGTGTTGATCAAACTATACTTAGACACAAATATTCATTATTCTGATTCTATTAACATTCAGCTCAGAGCCTCCCGGGACCAGGCCCTTGCACTGCTATATAAGGAGAAGCAGCAGCAGCAGCAGCAGCAGCAGCAGCAATGTGCAGCCCACCACTGCTTGCGGCACCAGAGTCTGACCGCCCCTTTGTCATTCAGCGGGCGTGGGCGTGCCACTCTCAGGCTCACCAGGACTCTGCGCGCCCAAAGCATCTGAACATTCAAAGGGGTCTCCCAGGAGATTCAAACGGAGGCAAAATCGGGAAGGGAAGGGCAGGACAAGGAGACAGGGGGCACATTCAGGGACAGAATCACAGGGACTGAAATTCAGAGTGTCCCTTAGAGGTCCGCTCGGTGGGCAAACCCCAACAGCTCCCTGGCTGTGTTCTCCCTCCCCCTGTCACTGCTGTGCCCAGTGACACTAACTCTGAGCAGTTTGGCACTAACCTATCATCTCTATAATTTCTTAGTGGCTCAAGAGTGAGTGTTTGGTTTCAGAGCCAGGGACAAGTAACTGCTGTGCGTAGTTTATACACTGAAGCGGGCCTGGCCTCCAGATTCTCCCAGCATCCCTCAGTCCTACCTGGCATATCCGGTCCTCAACCCTGAACTTCCCAGCCCCAGGGGCTGAGCTGGCCCTCCCCAGAGGCTCTCCCCTATAGAATCCAGGCACTTTGTTCTCCCCTCTCTCTCCTTCTTCCTTTTCTCCTTCTCTCCCTGCACACACTCTTTCTTTCTCTTTCCCCTCTCCCCTCTCCTCCCCTCCCTCTCTCTCTCTTACCAAGGCAACGTCCCTGGCCTCATTTCTTGGGGCCAGTGAACAGCCCATCCAAAAGCAGCTTCCCAATTATATCTGCATTTAATATAATCGAATCTGGCTTGAATTGGCTCGTTTCACTGATGGGGAAATAACTTCTCGGTTAGTGTGCAGCAGATACTCTTTGTACCTCTAAGAAATAGTGTTTGAGGAACTTGAGACAAAACTATGAAAAACAGAGGTCTATCACATACGAACGTGTCAGGGGTTAAATGTCAGGTCAGCGCCTAGTTTTCCTTAACCTACAGTTTAGTCCAATAGCTCCCCCAGGAGATTCTGAGATGGAGGTGATTGGAAATTCCTGTCCAGGAGTTCTTAGCATCACAAGCTCTACCCCTGCGCAGTGCATAGTGGTGTTGTAAGCAAAGGCCACCAAGAGGTAAGGGATCCCTTAGTCTCAATACTTCTTTGGCTCACAACTTTGACCCTGAAGGGATAATCTGCTTTGGATTTTCTAACTTTTCAGACCAGGCAATCAATACCCGTGTTCCTCAGTCCCCCTTTCAGGCACCAGCAGTCTGGTTAATAAACTCCATTGCTCGGGTAACACATAGAAAGTAGATTTCGGCTTGGACACTCCTTAGGATTTAAGTGTCCATATAAAAAGATGGAGATATACAGGTTTTTGTTGAGGCCTGTTAAGAAAAACGCTACTTCCTCCTGTCAAAAACACAGGTGATATTCTACCTCTCAGCGGAGACCCGGCATTCTAAACCACCCAAAATATTACACACTTTTGTCTCTTCCCCTTAAGAGTAAATCCAGCTGGGTCTGCCAATCACCCAGCCAGGGGTTCACCCCACAGGAAAACAATTCACGTGAAGCCAGTCAAGGAGATGGGGGGGGAGAATTATCCCACTGATAAGGCTCCAGACGGAAGCGTGTACGGCTTGTATCACGCAGCACTATGGCCAGTTTGCCCCCCCCCCCCGACACGCAGTACTTTCTCGTTGGTTCTCTGAAGCTCCGTGCCTGCAGCCCGCCTTCCTCCGTGTGTCTGGTGGCTCGTCATGGAACTCCATTACCAAACCTGCCCACTTTCCCGGGCCTCTCCTCAAAGGCCCTGGCTTTTTCTCTCCTCTTCATTTCTCTCCTCCCAAGAGCTACTGAGCCTGATTATCCAGAGGGTTTTGCTTGTTTGGTTTGGTTTTTGTTGGTGGTGTTTTTCCCCTCTCTAACACTAATAAAACTGTCCTTGGGCTTCCTTTTGAATCTGTTTCTAAATTCTCATTAGCGAGATGAAGAACCCATATACGGGATGCTAGTTTCCCAGATAACAGTCTGGGGAGGCACATGGAGTGGCTCAAAGGTCCACGCTTCACACCCAGAAACTATTGGCTGGCTTCTGTAACTGCCCAAGTGGCAAATTCTTCAAGGATGCACAGGCATAAGGGCCTTGAGTGTCCCCTTGTTTTCCTCAGGGGCCAGCTTCGATGGCTTTCTTAATCTGCACTTGAACCAGGCAACAGAGGACAGAGAGTCAATCTACTGCTTCGTATTTTGTGTCCAAGTTCTGTCAGTCGAGATACCTTTCCTCTGAGTCAGCTGGGCTTGCAGTAAGATCAGCATCTATCCAACCAGCACTCATGGTCCATCCTCAGAGCTCAGAATCTCTAAAGAAACAACAGCAGCAAAGAACACGCGGGTGTCTAGCAGGGCCTGGTGGCGCTGTCCTTCAAGTCCAGCCCCTTGGGAGGCGGAGGTGGCATTGCAAGGACTGTTTGGCTATAGAGCAAGTTCAAGGCCAGCCTGGGAAACCCCATTTCAAAATAAAAAGTTAAAAAAAAATGGCAGTGGGATATATCACTCAGTAGCACAACACTACCCAGTTCTTCAAGGCTCCGGGTTCAGTCCCCAGTAGCAAATAAAGCAAAATAAAATTAGAGCTAATGAACTAGATGGCTCAGTGGGTAAGAGTGTCCCAAAAACATGAGAACTGAGTTTCCCAGCATCATTGTCAAAGAGCATTCATACACAGTGAACCTGGTGCTGTGAGGGACTCATTCAGGAGGATCGTTTGGATTTTGGGGGGCTCCGTCAGCAAACAGTGAGCTCCAGATTCCATGAGAAAACCTGTCTGAACAGAATGAAGTGTGGAGGGACAGAGCGAACACTAGGTTTCCTCTCATGTCCTCCCTGTGTGTATTCATTTGTGCCTATACACACACACACACACACACACACACACACACACACATATACATATATATACATATATATGCATATGTGCTATATGCATACAGATACGTACCACATACACACTACACACACTAAAACCATCAGCAAATCAGCAATTGTGCACAAAACCATTTTATCCTCTGATTTTATTCTCACTTACTATTATGACACTGAAAGAAAAATCCCTTCTTGAAGTCCTTAACAATGAAGACATCATTACCCTCTCCTCCCATCCTGATAGGCTTCCAGACAGTCACTAGGCACACACCTGGACATTTAAGGCTGAGACCTGGTACTGGGGTTAGAGGTGCCGGTCCAGTCACTGTCTATGCAACAGGATGATGCCCCCTTGTCCCATATTCAAACTACACAGAACAAAGGGCTTTGTCAGAACCTTTTCATGTTCCTAGGAGGTAAGAATGCTTTCTCTATTTTAACATGTCTATTTTGTCTTTTGACTTTAGAGCAAATATGCTGTTTAATCAGACCCCGGCGCAGCATTTGCCTAGTGTGCACAGACACAGACACACACAGACACACACAGACACACAGACACACACACACACACTTGCACAAAAGGCCAACTCATTGTTTGCTATCTATTTATAAGACGTTATTTTTAAACACATTATCAGGTTATTTTCATGGATGTATTTTTATCTCAGACACATGCTCACCCTGGGCTAAGTTTAAAATACATTGATGCAGTTCTAAGATTTCTCCTGCAGCACTAATTTAACTTGGCCCATCCCAGAGACAGCTAAGACAACCAGCTAAAAGCACTGTCTTCATTTTTTTTTTTTTTTTTGGAAAGAATTCCTTTGAAACACCAAACCAAAACAAACCAAAACAAAAAACCTTAACTGCACTATGTTGACCCCTAGTGGTGAAAAGAATTTGATACTTTTTTTTTCTTTTTATTTTCCCAAAGTCAATTTTACAAATCACAAATCTGGAGGTGAAGACGTTGGTTTAAAACAGTTTGGATATCTCCAAGATATGTACAACGCTAACAGCTGGAAAATCATGTAAAAAGCTAAAAGTTGGGAAATTTTTTTAGTTACTTATTCAACCACTATCCCCAGGGTACCCTGTTACACCTCCTGGATTGGGACACAGAAACCCTGGATCCAACAACAGGCTCATAAATCAAATGTTTAGTATGATATTCAGAATTCATATGGGCCTTGTGTTCACACGTATGTGCAATGGATTTTAAAATGTCGTGATTTCATGTTCCTGGCTTCTTCAGCATCCCGACTCCTCCCACGGCTTCGTACTCCACCCTCCTCTAGCATCCCGCGTGCTGAGGGAGTCAAGTGCAATCCTACCCAAGAGGTCTCCTTGGCAGCCAAATCAAAGGGCGTTACCTTGCTTTACCATTCATATCATAAACCAAAACATTTACAGTTATAAAAGTGAAACAGTCTCATAAAAAAAGTAATAGGTCTCCCTATAAAGACTGACGTATGTAATAAAGGTTTTGTATGTAAACATTACAACGCTGTGAACACTGTATTCAGAGTCTCACGTCTGACAAAGCATGATGACCGAACTCTGGGACATCAATCTTGCCTCACCGAGCAGAACATTAACCTTTTGGAGTTCAATGGCAGTTTAAGAATGCCAATAAGCCTACATGTGTGAGTCCTCACCGTGTCGTAGGTGTTTTAGCTGTGACATGGGACAGCAGAGAAGGCTCTCGCACCAGCTGGGAGCCAGAGGTGAGGTCATGTGAAAGTCTCCAGCATGCTCTGACCGCTGCACGAACCCACAAGCTCTGGCAATTGCTGGTATCCAGTCTGAGGAGCAGACTGTATCTGGCCGTGATTGTTGCTGGTCTCTTATACTGAACCCAGAACCTACTTGTATGTTTATGGTATGTTAAAAGATGTCTCTAGGAGCTGAAGAGATGGCTCAGCGGTTAAGAGCACTGACTGTTCTTCTGATGGTTCTGAGTTCAAATCTCAGCAGCCACACTGTAGCTTACAATCATCTGTAATGAGATCTGATGCCCTCTTCTGGTGTGTCTGAAGACAGCTACAGTGTACTTATAATAATCAATAAATCTTTTTTTTTAAAAAAAGACATCTCTGAAATACTATTATGTGTAATGTGCACATTCTATTTGTGCATATCCATATTACATGCTACTAGGAATATGTATATTCATATTACATACTAATGTGCATATCTAGTCATATTAAAAATTTCAAACAAAGTCACTTTGATACATGACAAGAGGCTAGGGAATCCAATATATCATGAAAACTGAAAATGGCCAGGCACAGGCTGGACATAGTGGCCCAGGCCAGCCTGCACAAGCCTTTAGTCCTAGCCCTTGGAAGGCAGAAACAGTGGGGATCTCTGTGAGCTTGAGGCTAGCCAGGTCTACATAGTCAACACCAGAACCAACGAGAGTTACATGGTAAAACAGAGTTAAGGAAGGAAGGAAGGAAGGAAAGAAGGAAGGAGCCGAATATGTGTAAGTTGACATTTCTGTTCAAAACACCACCTCACCTGGTTGCTAAGACCCTACGGGAGACAGTGGAGGCCCCATAACAGGTCTTCAACTGACAAGGGGTCCACAGTGAAGACTCCTCATGGCCATGGAGGAAAGAGAGATTCTTCTGCTAGAACAAATCTGTTACGCTTAACAAGGGTAAGGATAAATGGTCAGCACAAGCAGCCCATGCTAAAACACACCAAGGGAGCTTTGTTAGGCGGTCTTCTCAGAGAGGGAGGCCCCGGGGGTGGGGGGTGGGGGGTCAGAGAAGAGAGGCCTTCAATTAAAGTCTGCACAGTTACGCTCTATGTCTCAACAGAGTTCAAATTATTCATCTAAATATAAGGCCTTGTTCACACTCTATCAATTCCACATGATTTAATTCTTTAGGACTAAAATAAGAGATCGTGAGGGCAGATTCAACTTCAATTTACTTTCTAAATCTAAGGGAAGGGAAGCCTCAGGTTCTGACTTCCTGATCCCTTTGACAGTTTTACGTAGAAGTAAGGCTCGGGCCACTCAAGGTCACACTGGGAGAGTTATCATAAAAGGCGGTCCAGCTGCAAGTCTGCAGCCCTAATCTCGGAACTGTACCAAGCACTTGTGATAGCACCCATGCTGGTGTGTATACAGTTAGAGGGCACTTGTGAAAAAGACAGCACCTGTGATGACATATTAAACAACATTAAAGTTTTTGCACTATTTAAAAAGAGGCTGCTGGAGGCGGAGTTGAGGCACTCTCAAGACGAGCTTGGCTCTGGGATCCTGGCAGGGATGTTAGCCCCAGACTGCGACAGCCGTGAAAACTAATAAGTGACCAAAGCTGGAACGCACAGGCAATCACCTCGGGCCCACTCAACCCACTACCCAGCCTCAGGATGGAGAAAGCAATGACGAGTACAAAATCAAAGCCAAACTGTGTGGGGGATGTTCTCAGACGAAAGTATGCGTTGCACAGGGCACCACTGCTCTCTGCAGCCCACTGCAGGGCGGGCCAGGCAGCCTCTGCCAGGGTGTGGCAGCTCGCTGCCATCATGCTGTAGTACGGGAGCACTTGCAGGGGCTCTCCCTGCACTGCACATCTACCTACCGTTCAGCGTCATCCTTCACCTCTGACTGAGACGGGTGTTGCAGTACTCAGAGAGCCTCAGACATCTTGTGCCCTTGGCTACGGCGCAAGGGCTCTTCCCTCCCAGGATCCCAGAGACTAGGTACAGGAGCTGAGCTCCAGATATAGCCCTGGCTGTCCTGGAACTCACTCTGTAGACCAGGCTAGCCTCGAACTCAGAAATCCACCTGTCTCTGCCTCCCAAGTGCCCGTCCGGCCCTGAGAACTATTTTTATGACTGGTGTCACGTGGTAAGGTCAACTGTGTGCATCCCGACCTGTGCCACACGTGAGACAAGACAGGCCACATGCCCCTCCTCTTCTACAATGGCTTCCTCAGGGAGCACTCCCCCATGCCCAGTGACCCGCACGTTGGCTTGTTTAAGTTCTTTCCCGGGTGCACACAGATTCCGGGGAAGCCTGTTAGAGCAGTTACCTTGCAGGAGAGGATGTGAGAGGAAAGGGGATGCATCCAGAGGTGCCATGTGCTCCAGGATACCCAGCCAGAGGTTTCCAGGCCCTTCCCCAACTATTCCCAATCAAGTCAGCTTGTGCTTTCCACAGAATGCTTGCCAGGTAGGGATCAACTAAAGCACAGCTCACTTCACATTCGTGCCACAAAACTGGACACCGGAAAGTATTTCGTAATGTGTACAGAGCTTGGTCAACATGGTTCCCTGGACTCCTGCAAGCCAGAAGTTCAGTGCCACCCCACCTTCGTCTCACAGGGGAGAAAAAGGGGTCCTCCATGGAGGGAGGTTCAAAGCCAGGGCTGGAGACAGGCATGAACGTGGGGGTCCTGAGGAGGAACCCGTGCAGTCCTCTTCATAGCTATGTCAGTCACACAGAGTCGTCAATATCTGGAAGCAACCTGAGAGCTCATCACAGAGCGAGTAACAAGTGCAGCCGTCCAAAGAAATAGCACTCAGCCTTAAAAGGGGGGAAGGCTGCAGGCTGGGGATGGACACAGCGCCTGCTGTGCAAGCATGAGGACCCGGGTTCGGATCCCGAGGACCTATGTAAAGTCAGGTGTGGTAGCATTTGTCTATAATCCCGGCACTCCTATGGCAGGATGGGAAGGCACAGACGGAAGGCTCTCCCAAAGGTCACAGGCTGGCTAGCCTTGTATACACATGGGTGAACAAGATACTCCATTTCAAACAGCAGAGTGGAGAGCAAAGAGAGAAACCCAGTGTTGTCTACTGACCCCCACACCTGCACACCCTGCCATGTGTTATACACACACACACACACACACACACACACACGCTTGCTCGCGCGGGCACGCACACACACACACCTCTTTGTTTTTTCCTAGACAGGGTTTCTCTTTGTAGTCTCAGCTGGCTGTCCTGGAACTCACTCTATAGACAGGGCTGGCCTCGAACTCATAGAGATTCACCTCCCTCCACCTCCCGAGTGCTGGGATTAAAGGTGTGTGCTACCACTGCCTGTCACCGCACACATGCTTCTTAAAATGAGGGTAATTCCAATGTACCTCACAGCACCCATGAAATTTGACAACATTATACAACCCCCCCCAACAAGCTAGATACGAGAGACAAAGACATCCTTACACTAGCGACCTGAAAGGGACACAAGTGGCCAGTGCTGCGGGTCGGGCAGGGGCACCGAAGCGGTATTGTTTAGCAGGCGCAACAAGAGTTTCGGCTTTTCCAAGGTGAACAGTGTCTGCGGATGGGTGGTGGTGATGGCGGCGCATTACACGCGCACTTCACACCACGACGTGTACGCATTTCACATGTGTAAGGTGGTGAACTACACGTCCCATATATTTTGTTCCCAGTATGAAAAACTAGTGGGGGAAAAAAAACCCAGAGGCTTCTTGAGAGCTGAAGAAAGCACAAAAGGTTACCAGGTTAATGCTGAGCTGAGCTGAGGGTGTGGGTGGAGAAAGGCCTCTGTGGTCCCTGACAGCTGCAGGTGATCCTTGGGCCCCTGGGGGGTGAATTCAAAGACAGAAGGGGCCCAACATGCCATCAAAACCTGTCTCTACTGTGCCTGTTTCTGTAGGGAAGTGGGACCCATGTTCTAGAGCAGTGACGAGGACTAGTTCTGGGTAGGAGAGCCTGGTAACTCAGGTGGGGCCCGAACAAAGCAAGCGCCACGCTGGACTGGAGGGATGACTCGCTCAGGGGATGGGAGCACTTGCTGCTCATGCAGAGGACTTCTGTTCAGATCCAACCACCCATACTGGATAGCAGCTCACAACTGCCTGTAACTCCAGCTGCATGGAACTGGCCTCTCCTGGTCTCCCCAGGCATGTGAACATACACATAATAAAAAACACTGGTACACAAAACCAAAAATAAAATAAAGCTCAGAGTTTAAAAAAAAAAAAAAAAAAAAAAAAAAAACAAAGGACTCTGAAAGGAAAGAGACCGTCCCTGCATTCTTCTGGTGATAAATTTGGACCGCAAGCTTATGCACTCAGGAGCCCAGCCAACACTTAACAGAAACAGTGTTGTGCACAGCTGCCTCGGGCATCTTCCTCGGGACACAACAGCCTCTCACCACTGGTTTCCAGCAGCAGCTTCATCGACCTCTGAGTGGGGGAAGAGTGTTTTGGTAATCCTTGCCAGCCGGTATGTCATCTTGTTTAGCATTAGAAATATTTGATCGCGATCACTTGGCAAAGGAAAAAGGTCTTCTATCACAGCAGCTCTTCGTCGTCTCTGCAGAAACTTGCCTGAGCAAGTCAGACGGAACACAGCAAGAAGGACAGGTCCTCTGCAGATGCCCGCACAACACCCAACTCCAGCTCCGTCTGCCGTGACCTTCGCTGAAGCTGGCGGCGGGGAAACAGCCAGGGGAGCCCAGGCCAAGCTCTGAGCATGGCTCTTCCCTGTGGCATTGGGCCTGGAACCCTCCGGCGTGCTAGGTCAGGGACTCCACACTGAGCTGCACCCCACCCAAAAGACCTCTGCGCTCCTCAGTGTGCTCTCTTCCTTGTTCGTTCTTTGGTCTTTTTATTTGTTTGGCAGTATGTTTATTTCCAAACATGCTGAGATCCTCTGGGCAGAAGTAAAAAAAACAAATCCCCCAAAGCCTACTAGTGAAGATTCAGCTGTCTAGCAGGAGAATGTAGTGGGGCGAATACCCCTGGGGTGGGGGAGCTTGTCAATCACCCGTTAAGTGAGATTTATCATCCTGCAGCTCAGCTCTGGTCGAGATGCTTAGTCATAAGAAGTCCAAAGAAAAATACTAACAGGGGCCTCCTGATGGCTGTCTTTTCAATTGTATTTGACTTTATTTTATTTTGGTGCATGCACGTGTGAGTGCGCACGCGAGTGCCTGTGCGTGTGTGCACACATCAGTCCTAGGGGAAACCTGCAGGAGTCACCTCCCTTCTTCCACCATGTGGGCCCAGTGGACGGAACTCGGGTGGCCAGGCTCGGCAGCAGGCCGTCTCGTTTGCAGAAGCACCTCCCGGCCCGTGTGTGCTCTTTCTTTAATCGTTTTCCTGGCCCCATTCCTCCCCATCATCGATGCACATAGCTCATGTGCTAACTTGAAAGGCTCACGGGGTTTTTTTTTTGTTGCAGTTTTCATCCTCTGTCTCTCAGGAACATGTTACAACAATCGTAGGCATTTTGTCATCCAAGAAAAACAGCTAACAATAGCAGTGTAAACATGTTTTCCCAAAAAGGTGGGGGCACAGCGGGGAGTGGGGGGAGCACTGGTCCTACCCACTACAGTTCATTTGTGCACAGCATTTTCCAAATCCTCACATGCCAGCCAGTGAGCGCATCAAGTTTACCAAACCCAAAGGGGAAGCTAAAAGTAAAAAGAAAAAAAAAAAAAGATGGAAGCATTGCGCTGCCACCACCTGCCAGTGGGGGCGCTGCTGAACTGTCTGCGAGCTCTGCACTGCAAGGCACCTGACACCCAGGAAACCCGGTTAAGCTGAGCCGTTCCTTCTCATACTCTCATCTCCTAGGGCCCTAGAGTCAGGGGAGCCTTATGCTTGGGGTGTAGTTATGCAGGGTGCTTGTGGTGGCTTGAATTTGATTGGCTCAGAGTGGCACTATTAGGAGGCATGGCCTTGTTGGAGTAGGTGTGGCCTTGGCTGCTGTGGGGGTGGGCTTTGAGGTTCCTATGCCCAATGTGGAGTGAGACCCTTCTCCTGGCTGCCTGAGGGAGACATTAGTCCCTGTCTGGCTCCCTTTAGGTTAAGATGTAGAACTCATGGCTTCTCCAGCACTGAGTCTGCCTGCCCATGCGCCCCACCATGGTGATAATGGGCTGAAACCTCTGAACCTGTAAGCCGGCCCCAACTAAATGTTTTCTTTTATAAGAGTTGCCTTAGTCATAGTGTCTCAATGGAACCCAAACTAAGACAGCGGTTCTTGCCACGGGCCCATTTCAAGATAGACCGGGTTGACATCCCATCCTGATGGGAACAGTCAATTCCTGACACACTGTAGGTGATACTTAATGGCAGGGGTATGCGGATTGGGGTGCAGCTCAGGGCAGAGCTTTAGGCCCTGGGTTCAGTCCTCAGCAGCGCACCAGGGAGAAAGAGGCACAAAACAAATGCAGAAGAACCAAACTCAGAGCCGGAGCTCAGAGCGCTCCGGCTGCGTGCCTCTCCGGCCAGTTTGCCCTGCAATGTAAGAGTGCTGAGCTTAGCTGAGGACTTGGGCTGGTGGCCTCAGTCTTGGCTGCTCTGCTTCCGTCCATCCATCCCCCCTCCCCCAATCCCCATTCTTCCTTCCCTGGGGTCCTTTCTCTCTGTTGTCACACCTGGTAGCCACGTTCACACACAGCCTTTCTAATTTACCAGGATCCATACGCACCTGATTTTTTTTTTTTTTTTTGCCAGTTCTGCCTTTTGCTGGCCCAATGTGTGTTGGTTTCACTATAAAATCAAAACTTGGAGATAGCATTTGGGATGTCTGTGATAGGTCATTCCAACCCTGACACCTTGGTTATTATGTTATATTGTAGTCTGTTTGCCCTTAACAATGTACAGACCAAGGTATTCACAAACCTAAATGTCATCCAGCAGAGTGTAGATTGTTTTGTAATAACATAAAAACAAGGGGGGGGGCATTTCTGGATGTCTCCACATGTGTCCTCTGCACAGGGAACTCCTTCCAGAAGGCCAGGCAGCCGGGCTCCCCAACACAGATACCTACAGCACTGACCATGTCTACAAAACACCAGTGGGGGAGACACTCACCTCCAGGGTACTTTGGGGACAATGGGAGGTAGTTTCCACCTGGAGTTCCAAGTCTTAAGAGGTCAGGGCTCCCAAGAAGGAAGGAAGGCTGCTAACCAGGAAAAGTCAGCCATCAGTCTGCTTTAAAGGGAGTGTTTAATATGTTAAATATGCAAATAGAGCTGTAGCGAGCCTAGACATTCATATTCATTTTTAAAGAATGGACATGACTCAGTAGGTAAAGTGCTCAGGGATGAGAACTTGAGTTCAGAACCCAGCACGTGCATGCATGCAAAAACCACTCACGAACAAACAGCCCCCCACACACACACGGGGAGGGGGGATGGGATGAGAAAATTCAATAACTAAAACCCTTTTCATTTCTATTGAAATCTCCACGCATGATTGCTCAACCTCCAACTGGAATCTGGGTAGCCCTTGAGTGGGCTGGTCATGCGAACTCCACCCTCTCTCTGCCTTTCAGAAGATACATCGAATGTGGAATGTTAATACAAGGATTATCTCCAATGGTTCTTCCTTACAGAGAAGGGAAAGGGTGGACGGGAAGAGAACTTCTTAATTTTGTTTCTTAAAAGGCTAAAAAATCTTTGTGTTTTCCAGAGGAGAGCTTGGGCCCCGGGACAGGGTGTGAGGTAAGAGGACTCGGAGGAGGTGCTAACACACATTTTTAAACAAAAATGGAAAAGCATTCAGCATGCAGCTGCTCGAACATAAGCCTGAGACAGGGAAAGAGCGCTGGCCCCAGGCTACAAAACTCTCCTGTGAGCCATGATATAATTTATGGGCAGACAGTTCATCTGATTTCTTCCCCAGTCGGTGAAAGGATGCTTGCTCTTTATACTTAATAGAGCAGCTGGCGGAATGGGGGGGGGGGCGGGGAGGTGATGATATGTCCCAGGAGGGAGCAGGGTGCTTTCTTTCTCCGCAGTCATAATGTCTGACTTAATCGAAGGGCCCGTCCTGGGCTGGCAGGACACACTGTGCACAAAACACACATTGAGGCGCACATTTCATGGGTACCTACCCCATATGTTTTCAGATGACCTAACTGTTGTTTTTGGAATTTTATTTGGCTTTATATAAAAGTGAGCCACTAATGGACGTCAAATAAAGCCGGGCTCAACTTGCACGGATGCCTTCCTGGACCCGAAGGCTCTCACGGAGCCAGTGCAGTCTTTCTTCCCTCCCTCCCTCCCTCCCTGGCATGCCTCCACGTAGTTTCCTCCAGCTCTCCACACAGTTTCTTTACACAAATTAATGAAGATACTTATTTTCCATCTCATATACAAGTATTGGAGTGCAAAGTGTCCTCCTCAGTGATACACTTGAGAGGCCTTCCGGAACCGGGACCCAGGTGGATTCTTCCCTTCACAGTCACAGCGCACTCCAGGGCACACAGTGGGCGAGGTCGCCTCCACAGAGGAGAGGGGAGGGTTCCCAACCTCGGGTGTCTTCTACGAACAGAGCTGCAATGTGTAACGCTGACTGTGGTTGCCTCTGAACGAATCCTGACAGAAACGGCCCAATTCGCTCTTCCCTGGCCCTGAGTCATCTTACATTCCCATCCGCTGAAGCTTCTCCGCAGCCTTTACCAATCTCCGTGTCTGACCAGCAGCTCGAGGCTTGCTGGTCTGAGGCGGCCCAAGCCCTGCACATCGTCCCTCACAAATGAGGCTGAGAGTCTGTTCATGCTTCAGCACTCTAAACCGTCATCCCCCTGTGGAGAGCTGTCTGTCCAGATCCTTTGCCTACCTTAGACATTTCTATGTTAGAACACTAGCCAATGGGCAGAGACAGGAGTTGCAAACAGTCCGGTTAGTTTTCTCTTCGGTACATTTTTTTTTTTTTTGACTTGTTGCTGGCTTTCATTCTGGAATACGTAAAGAATTTAACAAAGTGTGTCTTGGGGGTGCAAATATTCTTGAAGAATGAGATTGTACCTTTGATGTATAAATTCAATTATTATTTGCTTAGTGGTATTTATTTTGTTACTTTCCATTATGAAAAAAAGTATATGTCTGACCTGATTTTTAGTTCTATGATGATTTCTTTTTTTTTCCTATTTCATCTTTTACATTATGTAAAAAAAGCACTTTAAATCATGCTTTCAGCCATCTTTTATGGTTTTTGGATTTGAAATCAACTGGAAAGTTCTGCCAAATCCACAGCTGTAGGAGTATCCCACGTTGAATCATGGCACCTAGTTGTTGTTTTAAGTTTATTTCTTTTCTTCTTTTTTTCTTTTGTTTTTTTGAGACAGGGTTTCTCTGTGTAGCCCTGGCTGTCCTGAAACTCACTCTGTAGACCAGGCTGGCCTCTAATTCAGAAATCCGCCTGCCTCTGCCTCCCAAGTGCTGGGATTAAAGGCGTGTATCGCCACTACCTGGCTTTAATTTTAAACAAAAGTAAGTCTATATAAGTACAGGCAAAGCTACGATGAACTCTTCTATGCCGGAATCCCCAGGCTCAGGGATTACCCAGCATCCTTACGACCCACCTCCCTAGCTTTTAGGACAGATCTAAGACAACATGTTGTTTTCAGCCTGTTATTCCTCAACACAGCTTTAAAGATGAACGCAACTTTAAAGATTAATAGCATAGCGTCTCCTTCCAAAGTTGTTACTGCGCACACAACATTGAGAGTTCTGTTGGTGCCTACACTTGATTGACATCCAGTTTTCTCCAGCGTCTCGGTTAGGGTTACTATTGCTGTAATAGAACACTATAGCCAAAGGCGAGTTAGGGAGATAAGGGTTTATTTGGCTTACACTTCTACACTGATGTTCATCACTGAAGCATCAACTGTCCCAGTAAAACAGAGGTTTTTATTATAGTGGCTCTGGTCTCTTGATAATCACAGCCAATTCTCCAGCTCCAGCTGACCAGATGTCCCGCAGATTCTCCACACAGAGACCCAGTAGAGACGTTGCCTCCCTCTGAAACGTCACAAGCCGGGCACTGCTGTCCCGCATTCTCATCTTCCAAGCTCGTCCAGAACAGTACTGTAGTACGAAAGAGCTTTTACTCACTGTAGTCTTGGAACTAGGTTGTGTCAGGGATTATAGCTTTCAATAGGGTCAAGTTCCTGCTCTGTCTTGAAAGATGTTCTGGGGCAGCACTCACCTGCACTGTGACAAGGTGGCCATACCTCCAACACAGCCAGGAGCAGACCCAGGCAGACCCAGGCCTTTCAGTCTGACTCCCATCCCATATGTGGTTAGGGTCAAAGAAGCTTGAAATCTAGGGTAAAGGGGAGACTTGGGCCAACTCCAAGAAAAGCATGCGGCCTACTGTGAGATCCTGTCTAACACACAGCACTTTGTCATGTGATGAAGCACGGCGAGACCTGTGTGTATCAGACAGTTCTGTTGAATTGGGTTTCACAAAGGCGAGGGCAGTAGCTGTGTGCACAATAGCGGGTGTGGTCACCGCTCTGAGCCCTAGACTTGCACCTGAGGCTTCTCCTCCCTGTCTCCTGTTACTCACAGCCAGACATCAGTCGGATCAGGAAGGCTCTCTCCTCTGTGACAAGAGCATCCTGGCAGTGGAGGCAGGCTGGTCACAAGTTCCCTGCTGCCCCTGACCTGCCACCATCACACCGGATCACACTGGACTGGTGAAAACAAACAAGCAGGTCCCTAGCTGTCTCTTTCTTCTTTTCTTTTCTTTTCTTTTCTTTTCTTTTCTTTTCTTTTCTTTTCTTTTCTTTCTCTCTCTTTCTTTTCTTTCTTTCTATTTTTCTTTCTTTCCTTTCCTTTTCTTTTTTCTCTTCTCTTCTTTCCTTCCTTCCTTTTCTTCTCCTCCTTCTCTTTCCTCCTCCCCCTTCCCCCCTCCTCCCCCTCCCTCTGCTTTTTAGATGTACTTATTTTATTTTTTATGTGCCTGAATGTTTTGAATGCACACAGTATGTCTACCACAATCCTACTTGGTACCTGTAGAAGTCAGAAGAGTGTGTCAAAGCCCCTAGAACTAGAGCTGCAGATGGTTGTGGGCCACCATGTAGGAGCTGAGAACTGGACCCAGGTCCTTAGGGAGACATGCTTAAATCACCCGAATTCTCAGTGGTTCACTGGTTAACCCCTTTCCCACCAGTCTCCCCGGACCCCCTTCCTCATTTCCGACCTGTGTCACTGCCGATGAGTGTGATATGTGATATGTGATATATGTGATATATGTGATATGTCAGCTCTTGTCTCTTCACTTGCTACAGATCTCTATGCCCAGCCCCTCCCTCAGGCTGGGCTGTTCCTCCCTCAGCCTTTTCTCGTCCCTTCCTGTCCTGTCCGGGCAACCATCACCCTAGATCAAGACCTGACCAATCGTATGGCCTCCCTGCTGCTTCCCTCCTGCTCCATGAGTAGGGCAGTGGCTGCACCGCCCCTCACTGGCACACCTGACCAAGAGCAACGTGATGTGTCATATGGTATCATTCCCATTTCACAGATGAGGAAATCAAAGCAGCGGATGAGTCCTCAGCTCACGCTCAGACACGCAGTGCCTGGGGAAGCTGCAGTTCCAGACTTTAGGCAAGCCTACAGCTGGGGCAGCGCACCCTCAAACCATGCAAAGGAAATGACAGCATGTCAAGATCAGATCCAACAGGGGCCGATTTGGGAACGCTGTGATGTCTTTGTAGGGACTGAGCACACCTTGTCTGTTTTGCCAGCAAACAGTTTTCTAGACACGGGGAAAGCGCCTTTGAAGCTGAATGTTTGACACCTGTTTAAACCCCCTGATTTTTCCCAGCTCGCTCGCGGACTTCAGCCGTGTAGTAGTCAGTCCCTTTCCCACCAACCAGAGCCAGACATTCAGAGACAGATTGATTCCAGCTTCATCGTCTACACCTTCTGTGCTTAATTACTCATTTTGTTAACAGCTTGTCATCTGCACTGTCAGAATGTAACAGACGAAAACAAAACAATGCCACCTCTCTCCTTCTGGAGAGGTTTGAGCGAGTCAGGACGGTTGGAAAGCAGATTTTTAGTAGTTTAGATGCTTAGGGCTTTAGTCGATGTGGAAATCAAACAGGCATTCAGCTTTTCCACTTTCGGTTCATCCACACATTCCCGTTCATCAGTTCCTTTATTCTGCAAACATGTATCGAGTCCTTGCTAATACCAAGCCCGAGGCAGCACCAGACACCCTCTCTTAGACATATCGAACATGCGCAATAGGAAAACTTGTTTGTGGGGCTGGGCCTCGAACTCAGCGCTCCACACAGGACTGACGCGTGCCCTGCCACTGAGGGCTATGTCCAGCCCTAACGACATCAAGCTCTGCTTAAAGGTTCACATCTATTTAGATACCCCGCACGCAGAACATCCGCAAGCTTCAAACGATGCCCACCCTGAGCACGGCCATCACTGCCCATTCTCTAAGCAACCGGCAATACCGTGTGACACCCCGCATCCAAACGCTGTGCTTCCAAACGAGAGCAGATTCATTCTAGAGTAAACAGTTATCAACATGGCCGTTTCAGCATATGTCAGGTGGCCTGTTAAACAAACCCGTACTAATTTGAGAAAACTACATGTACGTCATAAGACATAACTATTCCATAAAATCGGGATCAGTCAAAATTAGATGTTCAAATAGCGTCCAAATCAACTGAAGCGAACGACTCGCTGTTATACAAGACAGACTGCGGAGAAGTGAAGCCTCACATTAAAGACGTCACAATATCATGCTATGATTTACTGTACTGCACCTTTTCTTTAAAATTTATGATGTGTGTGTGTGTGTGTGTGTGTGTGTGTGTGACTTTTGCAGTATACATACTTGTTATTGTGTGTGACACGTCATGTGCAAAGGTACACATACATGTGCTGGTATGCAGAGGTTGTGACACCCAGAGGTTGACATCAGAGAGTCATTCCTAACCAGAGATGGAGACCTAGCCCAAAGTTAAGTCACCATGGCCGAACTTCTGAGAAGGGATCCTTATCTTTCCTTAGCTTTTTCCATGTGACTTACCATGATATCAGTCTATCATCTCTCTAAGTTCAAACTCTTAGAGTGTGGATGCTCCTCTGGGAATCCTGTGAGCATAAAATATTAGTAAAATGCATAACGCTTTCTCTTCCTAATCAGACTCTCATCCGCGATGTTTATATGTCCTACACATAATCATGAAAGTAAAGAACTCTTCCTCCCTGGCAAACACAACAAGGGTCCTGTTCCCTTCTTAAGAGCAGCAGGTTTTACTTGTCTGTCTGGAGAGTCTAAAATGTGGCTAAGTCACGAGTCCCAGAACAGTGGCTGTCACTACCAGGCTACATAAACATGTCCTGCTAACTTCAGATCCGTGACAGCATGCATGCTCACAGTTGCACCAGGCTGCTTCTGAGGGCTCTCCTTGACACGAGGCAGGGGAGAATGCTCTTGTCCTGCTGACTAATCCAGTCCTCCTCAGGATGGAGGATGTTTAATGTGTCGGACTTTCCTCGCTGCTGTATAAGGAGCCAACACGCCCAGCAGCTGCTCACACAGCACAGATGAGGTCGGAAGACCTGGACTCAGGGACGGGATTTACGACAGTTTCTCTCGCTCGAGTTTGACGTTGCATTGTAAAGCTTTGGGGAGGAAAATAGTTTCACTCTGGCTACCGCCTGTTTGCAACTCCCTGACAGTTGGAGACCCCACTGACAGGCACAGTCCTGCTGCCTCAGGCAGGGATTTTGTTTTTTTTCTGGATTAGACACAGCAAAGAACAAGTCAAAGTGAGGTCAACCCACACGTTCCTCAACACAGCTTCTCACAGACTCACAATGCCTAGCCCAGGCAGGACCCCTTCTAGCAAATCCCGAATGCCTTCTCGCTACGCGTGTCTGATTCATCCAGACAGATCTGCACTGCTGTGTCTTCCCACAAACACAAGGCCTCTCCTAAACCCCATACAGCCACTCCTCCTGGGCTGCAAATTAGACTCCATGGCCCTCCAGCGTGCTGGGGATGGAAGCCACGGACGGCTTCCTGGATACCCGCTCTCTACTCTGCCACGCCCTGCAAGTGCTCTCTCCACCACTGAGCCTTATCCCAACCCACAAGTGAACTTGCATTCCAAGAACAAGGACGGTCGCATAGGCTCTGAGGTTCCACTGATAGACTTTTGGCTTTATACCAAAAGTGGCAACACAACACGGGGTGGCTTTGTCACCACCTACGTGGCCCAGAATAGGTCCTCAGGCTTTCATCGCAGGCACTCCACAGAGCCATTTCCCAGAGCCCCCTAATATGGAAACACATCTAATTAATGACCCTCAAGGGACTGACAGAAGACATCACACATATTTACACACGGCTCGTGTTTTATCATCCGTGTTTATACACTTCATTGGCTTAAGAATACACGTTTCAGGGCATTTCCACCACCACAGAAGAAACACGTCCTCAGTCTGTCGCCGCCTGTGTGAGAACACTCGGGATGTGGGGTGCAGGGTTTTGTGGATAATTTGTAGGTTGTCAAACTTTAACGACTCTTCTGCCAAAATGATTTTGTTCGGTTAAAAGCTAAACTAACCAGATGTATGACAAATATTTACAGTCTGGGTCAAGAGTGTTTACTCTTTGGCAGTTAGCTTTTAAAACAAAAGAGATTTGACCAAAGATGAACGGAAGGCAGCCGTAGCTGGTATCCAGCGCTCTTGGGAGCCCTCTGAACTCATAGCCCTTGTCTGATAGACTACCCCCATGCCCCCCCCATTCACCTCTGCAGCAGTCAGCCAGCAGTACAGGTGGTGGAGTGTCTCTCTCTCTCGGCCATGAGATCTATTTTTAAAGGCCTGAGCACACGCACACACACACAACACGATATGGTTTCCCTCAGAAAGTCCGAACTGCCAAGTTATTGCCACATGTCTAATTTTAAGTTTGAGTTAATGAATAACCAAAAACCTGAGGCTGGTTTTAAATTTTGCTCAACTAAAATTAAACTAGGATGTTACGTAGTCCTTTCTTCTTAGTACCAAGAGCAAACTATATTATTTCAAAAATGTCAGTACAACCATTCCTGGTAGGTCTCCATCAGTATGGACACATGCATGTAATGCACACACACACACACACACACACACATACACACACACAGAGTGATTACCAAATTACTTTAACAATAACCTCTCTCCATAAAACATGATGATGCATAGAAATCAGATTCCACAATTCAGCACCTAAGACTCTCTACCTGATCATTTTCAGAATTGCCATATTATAAAAGCTACCAGACTGGTGAGTGTGTCCAACCTTTTGACACCATAATAAAAACAGCAATGTCATCTACAAAGTCCACACTTGAGCGCCACAAAATCAGGTTACAAAGAAAAGGTGCTGTTTGGGGGGTTAGGAGTAGAGATTCATAATATCTCCTATAAGTTTATAGTTTTGTATTGGGCCACCTTCATAGTTATCCTGTGGTTCATGAGTGTGCCAGAGGGAAGACATGCCTGAAAGGTAGACTTTGACAAATCTGTGTCTTCAAAATGATCTTGGTATCCACGGAAACCAGGAGGACTTACAGATATCCATGGCTGTGTGGGTAAGTCTTGACCTGCTAGCTGCAGAGGAGCAAAAGGGGCAGCAGAATAGAAGAGAAAATGAGAAAACATGGAAGACAGGAAGACAGGGGAAGGGAGAGAAACAAAGGAAAGGGAAGGAGACGAGGAAGAGAGAGGAGGAGGGAGAAGGGGGGACAGAAGAGGAGGGAGACAGGAGGAGGACTCTCCTTGCTGTGTCTGTAAATATTCTCCACTCTTGACAAACCAAATAAGGCCAAGTAGCAACTCAGTCAACTGCGTTGGTTGGTTATTTTAAAAACGCCATCAGCTCCACAGCTGGCTTGGAGTGTCTGTGATATGCACTCACTAATCCATTTAAACCCCCGTATTCACGGGCTCTGCATGCAAGGGTTAAATATCTGAGGAAGGGGAATGAGCCCTACCTTTTTTATTTCACGTACTTAAGAACAGGTCACTGCATTCTTTTCTTTTTAAGAAACAGGAAAGTCTTGTTTTTTGGTGAAACGCCGCCTAACCCAGTTTGATTTTTAAGGGAAGAGAATGGTGTGAGGAACTTAGTGGCGGTCCTGTGTAACTGACTCTCCACGCTTCTCTGTGGAGGGCTGCTTGAGACTGCTCAGAAAACACAGTGGCAGCCAGACTCCCAGGGGAGGCTTCCGCCAGAGGGGACTCTCCCATGGAAGGCAACAGGTTTACAGCAAAGCTAGGTGTGTGGAGGGGGAAGGGACACGTTAGAGTTAGGCTGAGGACAAAAGGTGTTGCCTAGTGGCAGGGCCTTGTCTAGCAGGTATGAGGCCCTGCTTAGATCCCCAGAACTGCAAGGCAAAACACAAGAGTGAGGAGAGAGCCAACAGCTAGCGCGCAGTCTGGGAGCTGCCCTCAAGGTTAAGGCCCAAAGAAGGAAGCAGCTGCTTGCACGAGGGCACACGCGAACTGAGCGGAGAGGGAAAACCTGCGGGTTTATCGGTTTAGTCTAACAAGAAATAACAGCTGCTTCCCACAAAAATAGGAGGCCTAGAAATTGGACGTCCACCAGGCTTCCAAAGGACATCAAGATAGGTCCTGAGCCATAGCCTCTGAAAGGGTCAAGGGTCAAGTCCTTGGAGTTTGGCTGCACAGCTAGCCTGGACCCTTTCGGATCCTGTGCAGCCCTCAGCGGGACATTTCTACACTGCCCAGGAGTAGCTTTCTTCTTCTCAGCGGTGGGCTTACAGTTATGAAAGTCACTAGTAAAAAAAAAAGCTAAACTCCCCCCTCCGCCCCCCCACCCCAACCTCTCTGTCTCCCCTCTCCTGGAAGGCAGCAATGTTTCTAACACCGACAGGAGCCAAAGCCTCATTTGCACTTGTGTAAGTTCTGAGTCACATTGTATTTGTCCAGTCTGAACAGTGCGGGAGTCCTGTTCTCCCTCCCCGCCAGGGCTTCTGACTCCGAATACCTCTGCCAGTTTTGTGAGCTCTCTACATTGGCAGGGAAACCACCACCACCACCACCTTTGGTGATAAAGGCCAGAGGCCTCCAGTAAGCCAGGCAAGCACATCCACCACAGGAGTCCGCCCATCCCCAGTGTAACACGTGACCACTAGGGCCCCCCACGGTGCATGGACATGATGCTAGAAGCCAGCCTTTGCTCAGACCCCAGCACCTGCAGCAGCTTCTCCTCACACACACACCGACAGGCGACCTAAGCAGCTAAGAGACTTCTGGGAGTCTGTGTGGGTTTACATGAAAGGGAACACTGGGGGGCCTGGGGGCCGGTGGCGCACATCCTGCTCCCCACTTTCCCACCTCCTGTGAGGTAACATGTGAGACCATATGTGGCTGGATTATGCTGTGAGACTGCCCCAGCCTCTGAATGGCATAAAAAAGAGACCCACAGCTGCTCTGTGGGTTCTGATTCCTCTCTTCAGAAATACCACCATGCAGCCCGTCTCTTATGCTGGGGCCTGGACAATCCTCAGGGCCTCCATACACTGTTTCTCTCTCTCCTACCTATCTCTCTCTCTCTCTCTCTCTCTCTCTCTCTCTCTCTCTCTCTCTCTCTCTCTCTGACATTAATAACTCTTCTAATGATGGACTTTCCCATCTCAGTGTCCCACTTCCACCTAAATCAGACTTTTCAAGTCAGTCCTCCCAAAGAGCTGGACCGGGTGACTAAGAAGTAAGTACTTTGCAGGGATGCCTGAGGCTGTCCTCAATGTATTTCAACTAACTTCCCCCACAACCCAAACAAGAAATTAGACGAAGCACACGATGCCGACAATGTGGAGACTGCAGGTTCCCTCAGCCCCAGGCGCCATGCTGCCCTGCTCTGTGAGGCTGCCTTCAAGGCCTCGCTTCAAACAGCATTGGTGATGAGGAAACTAACAAGTGGACCTTTGTATGCATAATTCAGAAGCTGGGAATGAACATTTCGTGTGGCCAGGGCCTCAATGAACTTACTAAACTGTATGCAGTTGCCCGTGTGTAAGGGCATGCGCGTGTGGACTGGTGGGAACCTACCAAACTGTATGCAGCTGCCTGTGTATGAGGGCATGCACGTGCGGACCTCTGCCTCCCTTGCTGTGCTCCAGCCCATCCCTCCTGCCTACCTGTGCTGTGCTGCAGTCCATCCCTCCCTGCCTCCCTGTGCTGTGCTCCAGCCCATCTCTCCTGCCTCCCTGTGCTGTGCTCCAGCCCATCTCTCCTGCCTCCCTGTGCTGTGCTCCAGCTCATCCCTCCCTGCCTCCCTGTGCTGTGCTCCAGCCCATCCCTCCCTGCCTCTCTATGCTGTGCTCCCCTTAAAACATTCCTCTGATCCAAGCCTCAATTTCCACTGGAAACACACCGTTTTAGATGCTTCCTCTGCAAACCCTGCCTCATACATAGATCTTCATCATAAGTCTACAAATGGGCGCCCCTCCCCCAACTCACTACACGAGCCACTGGAAAGAGGAAAGCTCTGAGGTCTATGGGGTAGCCCAAGTTTCATACTCTGCCCACAGGCCGCGCCTTAAAGCACCCACTCAACAAAATCACCACTTCCGGTGGCCACCGGAGACACAGCTTCCCTGCCCCAGGAGACCGGCCGGCATCCTCCTCTGTTTAAAAAGCTGATCTCTTGAATCTGGCACCACATGTGATGAGCTCTCCTGCCAGCCAGTTGCATGCATGGAACTGTGCTCAGAAAACACTCATTAAAACACCACGGAAATTTGTTCTCCGGTCTTAAGAGTCACTAGCTGATTTGTACTTTCATCTGAGTGTCTGAATAAATTCTAATTTACTTTTAATGAAATAATTATCTGGTGAAGGACAAATGATGAAATGCTTATAACCCCGCGAGCCAGAAGCCAAACAGGCCCTTTCAACGTGTGCAAAGTTAAGAGTGGTCCTAGTATAACACAGGCAGGCAGGGAGGGGTGGGCTGGAGCACAGCACGGGGAGGCAGGGAGGGATGGCTGGAGCACAGCACAGGAGCACAGCACAGGGAGACAGGGAGGGATAGGCTGGAGCACAGGCAGGCAGGGAGGGGTGGGGTGGAACACAGCACAGGGAGGCAGGGAGGGGTGGAGTGGAGCACAGCACAGGGAGGCAGGGAGGGATAGGTTGGAGCACAGCACAGGGAGGCAGGGAGGGGTGGGGTGGAGCACAGCACAGGGAGGCAGGGAGAGATGAGCTGGAGCACAGCACAGGGAGGCAGGGAGGATGGAGTGGTTTCTATAAAACCAGTACCAGAGGTTACCAGCTTAAAACGAAAAGTGTGAAGCAAGCCTGCAGACCCAACATTTCAGAAGTAAACTAGACTTGCTGACCCTCCCCTGACACTCAGTCCTTCATCTCATGGGACTGAACTCATCCTAAAATCACTTCACAATCCTCAGCATGGTCTTCTAGCAAACCCGTAATCCAATTCCTTGAGAAATCTGAAGCAGGGGGTTCACAAGTTCGAGACTTGCCAGAGCTATGAAGAAAGTTCAAGGCCATCCCTGGCAACTGAAAAAAAAATCATTACAGTTATTTCCTTCCTGTGGGGGAGGAGGGCTGGGGTGGGGCGGCACAGCACAGGATGCCATCGGAGGACAACATTGGGAAGTCAGTCCTCTTCTTCCATCACAAAGGTCTGCGGGATCGAAGCCAGGTCAGTCAGGCCTGTACCTTACCCTCTGCACCTGCACTGTCTCAACAGCCCCACCCTAGGTAATTCAAATTAAGAAGCAAAGGAGGGAGCTGAGGCTGTCATTCCACTGTAGAGCACTAGTTTCCCAAGCACAATGGGTGCAATTCCCACAACTGCAGCAAGTAAATAATAAATTAAAACCTTCAGGTGAAGCTGTTTCCGCTTTTAATAGAGCCCTGGAACTAAGTCAGAAAGTTGTCAAGTCAACGACCCTGGTCGGATGAGACCACTGTCAACCTTTGCTCCGTAGTGAATCGGCACTCACGGAGGGAACTTTAGGCCAGCGGAGAGAACACGGACTTAAAAAGTCTGGAAGGGGCACCTGACTTGCTCTTGCTTGCACGGAGCAAACTTAAAAAACAAAAAGTTTATGGTATGGATTACAGGAGACAGAGAATGCAAGCCATGGACAGACGGAGGACGAGGCACACTGGGGTGTGTGACGCAGTGCTCTGAGATCAGAGTCACAGAAACAGAGCAGAGGCGTGGCTGGCTGGTGGGGCGAGGACATGGGGTGCAAACTCCAGCTCCAGATGAGTCAGTGCTACACTAGCAGACCTGGCACCCCGCAGAAGCCTGGCGGGTGTGCGCGAGCGAGCATCCCCTAGAACACAGCTCGCCGTTTCCCACTGCTCCAGCCCTCACACTTCTAAGTACCCAGAAAGCAGAGGTCGATGGTGAGTGTCCCCAGGCACTGACCTACCCAAGGGGCAGAGGCAGCAGAACCACCATCCATTTGGAGAATAAGAGCATCCTTTCTTTCCCCACTGTCCCTGCTGGGTGAGGTATGGCCACAGCAGTAATTCAGAGGATAAAGAAAAAAACAAAAAACAAAAACAAACAAACAAAAAAGCCAGGCAGGCGGTGGTGGCGCACGCCTTTAATCCCAGCACTTGGGGGGCAGAGGCAGGCGGATTTCTGAGTTCGAGGCCAGCCTGGTCTACAGAGTGAGTTCCAGGACAGCCAGGGCTATACAGATAAACCCTGTCTCTAAAAAAACCAAAAAAAAAAAAACAAAAAAAAAAACAAAAAAAAACCAAGGAAAAACAAGTCCTGAAGAGAGAGCAAGTCAGATTAGAGGAAAGAAAAGTTGAGTATTTAAATGTATACAAAAGGAGTGGCAAGAGTTTAATCTGAAGAGAGGGATATGAACTCCCAATACCCAGGGCTGGAGAGGAAGGAGGTAACCCACCAATAGACAAGCAATGGGGGCTCCCTGAAGCAGACACAGCCCCGGACAGGAAGACCTAGCAAGAGCCTCCTTCCAGCCATTTCTTCCTCCCCCTGCATCTCTCCTTGAACCACTACCTAGGAATGATCAAATATGTTAGTCTCTGAAAGGTCTGTATTACAGAACAGAAATGAGTAGAAAGGACCTCTTCACCAGAAAGATGCCACCAACGCGCAGAGGATGAAGAACACACTAAAGTCACAGTGTGACCTCTACCTAGGCAAGACTCAGGCAGTCCGAAAGGTCAGACACCCCCAATTTCAGGTTTCTCTGCTGGGAGCAGGAAGCAAGCCCTTGAGCCCCCCCCAAGTGAGCTGCCCTTGCTCTCCACATCAGTTCCCAGCCTGTTCCCCAACCCACCTTCTCCCCAGCAAGCTCCGGGAAGTCTCTAAACAAATCAGCTTTGTCAGTGAGAGCCCGCCCAGACAATAGAAACAAAAGAAGAAAACTCAAACACTAAGAGATCAGGGCTCTGGTCCTCAGTAGGTAAAACACACCTCACAGTGTCCAGTCATCCTCAGCAGCAGCAATGCATCTCAGATCTAATCAAAACATTTAAAAATTCATCAATTTCAAATAAAAAGTGTATGAAATCATAAAGCCAAATGGCTGTTTTGTTGGCTAAAATGGACATCTCTTAGAAATTAAGACTACAAGCATCAATTGGAGAACCATCTACTTAAAAGAACAACTAAGTCTTTTGAATTTTAAATTTTCTTCCTCATGTTTTTTTTTTTTTTTTTCCAATGCTGGTATAAAACCCAGGGCATTGTTCACGCAGGCAAGTGCTCTACCACTGAGCTACACCCCCTCCTGTTCCCCCTTTTGTCTAGCCTCACTCAGATCTATACAATCAGCTGATCGAGAATCAGAAACAATATCTGGGAACAATCAAAATGCCATTTTGTGTGCATAACAGCAGCCACTCAGGGTGTGAGTCAGACACAACATGGACAAGTACAGCTCAACTTCATGACCATCGGCATTAGCTCCCACTCAGCACCACAATACCAGGACCGTGTGCGTATAAAACCTTCCGAAAGTGATGTGTTCCCTTAAGCTACTTCTTAATTCAATTTATTTGAAGCTGAAAGGCCCCCACTTTCTGTCTTCAGTTTGAGCTGGAGTGTTTTGCTTTGTGGATGGCATAACACATGTACAAAAACAAACAAACAAACAAACAAACAAACACACGTGAATGTGGTGTAGTTCTGCTGAGATGGAGTAAAGTTCCGTACCATGTTTCAGAATACAACGTCCACTTAAAACAGACGAGTCTCTGAAGTCTTAATGTCTCTGAAGATACCCAAGCATATTTTTGTTAGGTAACTACACAGCAGACCCCAAGTGACCAGACGGGTCTGAGTGCTTAGAGCAAAAGTAAATCCATCGGGAGACAAGAAGCCTCCGATTAACTAAAAGGCTGAAAGCTGGCAGTGTGGGGCTGGAGGAAACGGCTCGGGTAGTAAGGTACTTGCTGAACTAGCTTGAAAACCCGAGTCTAGATGAAGAAGCCTGCAGCTCTGGTACTGGGATGGGGGCGCAGGTAGACCCCTGGGGTTCCCTGTGCAGGGAGCCTAGGGGCTGAGCTCCAGGATCAGTGAGTCACTGTGCTTCCAAACTTAAGGTGAAGAGCAGCCAAGAAGGAATGCCACATTGACCTAGAGTAGAGCTACACGCTTGTGCACATACGTGCACCTGCACACACAAACACAAACCTGTGCATACGCCCATACACACACACACACACACACACACACACACACACACACACACAACACACATACAGAGTGCAGTATGTATAAAGGCTGCTGATGACCACTCAGCATCTGACTCTTTGTGTTTTATGCGTAATTCTACCAATGCTAGCTAGCCATATAGACTACGAATGTTCACACGGCTAACTAGAACACAAAGCAGAAAGCTAAGAATCACACATGAACACCTTCCACCCTACATGGACAGGCCCCAGCCTGCACCGCATGACAAGCAGTGTAGGCACCGTGTCGTAGGTGGACAGGCAGGCAAATGGAGAAACAGGAGATAATTAAAATATTTTTTAAAAGCCCTGAATATATAAATGTGAATATGAGAGACTGGGGAGCGGAAGGGGGCAGTGTGTGTATAGTATATTTGTGTATTTGTGTGTATGTCTGTGGGTATATGTGTACATGTTTATGTGTATGTGGGTATGTGTGTGTATATATGTGTATATATATATATATATGCATGTCTGTGTGTATGTGTGTGTGCCTGTGTATGTGTTTGTGTGTGTGTGTGTGTGTGTGTGTGTGTGTGCGCGCGCGCGCGCGCGCAAGTATGGAAATAGTATGCAGAGGCCCTTAACATGCTATGAGTTCAAAACTTTAAAAATGGAAACACACAGAATAGGAATGCTAAGGCCCATGATAGAGCTCAAGAGCACAGACTATAGAAAAATAGATTTACTTCACGGGCCCAGGCCTGAGACGGGCTCCCCATAGAGTGGTGAGCCAGAGAGGTGCTTACAAGGCTGGACAGGAGCAGCAGGAGGGTTGAGTGGGTTCTAAAAGTCACTGGCAGGAAAGAAGGGAGCGCGGGCCGGAGGTCAGGGAAGCTTTATTTAGAAGGAAGAAACCTGAGTATGTTTTCCACACAAAGAGACCAAGCCAGGAAGAAGACAGAAGTTCAAAGTCAGAGAAATGGGAGGGACACATGAAGGGACAGACAGAAGGACAGCACGAGAGATGGGAGGGGCTGGTTGAAGTAGGAAGTAGGCCTCCGGGAAGCCCTCTCCCATGCAGCCCACACGGAAGCTTCATTTCGGAGAACACAGGAAGGGTCCCACAGGGCAAAGCAGTCGGTAAGTCCTCTCCCTCCTCCACCCCTCCATCTTCCCCCTTCCTCCCTTCCTGACTTTCCCCTCCCCCCTCTTCCCCTTCTTCCTTTGATGGGAGCAGTTCTTACACACATTCAGTCTATCCCTCAAGCTTCATACACCAGAGCCTGGATCTCCCAACCACGTGGTAATGGTAACTGTAGGTAGGAGCCATGGGAGGCAGTCGGGCCATGTCAGCCTCTGTGTGGATGTGTTAATAGGGTAGCCAGGAGATGCTCAGTCATAGGAAGACATGTTCTGCGGCCCACGAGCTCTTTCACCACATGAGGCCCCATGATGCCTTGGGCCTTGCCAGAGGGCCCAGCAATGTTGCTCCTCACCCGAAACAGCCTTGTATATGAATCGTAAGAAATATGTTCTTTTCTTTATACATTACCCAGAATATGAACTAAGGCAGCTAGTGATTACTATTACAGTTTAAGCCACACCTGGCATTCAGGAGTTATGAGATGTGAGGTGACATCATATAGGCCTGCATTCAGATCCAGTTCCCCACCCCCACCCGCACCCCACATTCCAAGGCTCAGGTCATTCCTTGGTGGAATGGGCACACTGACGGTGGTGTGCCTCAGGAGCTCTGGATGGGGGCGGGGGGGAGGGCCCCCACGCAGTGTTCACACTGCAGCCCTGGAAGGCATAGGCCAGGGTAGGTTTATTTCACTGTGTGGCACTTGCAGGGTGACAGGCATGGGGGCCTCACTGTGTCCTTCTCTGAGTCTCTTCAGGGAATGTAGTCACCAGGGACAGGCGCACTCTACAGCCTTCTGGGCCTTACACCACTGAGTCCAGTGCTCTGCCCGAGGGAGATGCCCAGGAACCTGGAGAAATGAGCAAGCCTCCACCAGCGAAGGGAAAATCGCCGATCCTGAGGCAGAGCGCAGAACTGGGCCTACGCTGCATTCACACAAAACCATGCTCTGTCCAGGTTAGAAACCGGTTTGGGTTTAGTGGGTCGACGTTCAGAGTGAGATACGTGCTTTCTTCAGAACCACCCATGGCCAGTGTCTCTGAGAGGCAGAGACCTTTTGAACCACACCAAGGGGCTGCTGTCTCCGAGGAGGTCAACAGTGCAAGTCCCCTCCCAGGACGTGCTACTCCAAGACAATGCCTAGTAGGGAAAAGTACCCAAGTCAAAGAATCAGGTGAGGTTTGTTTGTTTGTTTGTTTGTTTGTTTTCATCTCAGGCAAGACTCCAACATTAACGGACTGTCTTTGCCGAATGCACCTCAATTTCCTGTGTTGGCAAAAGCGTGCATCCAGAAATCTTGTCAGACTCGTAACAGGAAGACATCTTCCTATGCATATTTAGATCTGAGGAAAAAGACATCATATAACGGAGAGCACTGAGGCTCACAGTGGCTATTCTAAGAAAAGTACCCCGAGCTTCTGACAGAGCATAGCGTAGCATCAATTATGACCTGACAAAGCCACATGCGACTACGGCTCAATCCAATCCAAACAACTTGCATTTGTGGAATGGCCACTGGGTAAGATCAGATCAAGGGTACTGAGCCCCAATGCCTGTTGGGTCCCCTACCTCCTTTATAAAGGGAGGACACTGGGATGCTCTACATTAGACGCTCCTGTCAAGGCCTTTGGAGCCAGAGACAGATAGTAAGAGGACACTCTGGCCCATGTCATGTGATAGCATCTCCCAGGCAGGCACGCAGAGCATTTTGAAGAGGATGCCAGCAAAGGCCTGGTGGTAGGAGGATCCTGAGGGAGAGGCTGAGGGGTATGGATAGTAGCACGGGGCAGAGAAGAACATGACGAAAGCACCTGTGTGGAAGGGCACGGTGTACAGAGAACATTCTGATATCAGCCTGGACACACCCAGGAGGAGCCGAAAGAAAAGGGCGCCCACTACCATCAAAACACAGGTGGGGGACAAGGCCGGCCATGAGGTTGGCTGGTGACATCCCAGACACACACAGAGGCCTGGGGAACAAGCGAAGATGCCCGGAAAGTCCAGAACATTCTAGATGGGAAGATATTTGTCATCCTGGCAAGATACTCCCTACCCTAATGCTATAACACCAGGGTCATCCTAAAGGGTCTAGACAGCCAGACCGTTAGGGACATGACTTCCTGTTCATCAAGCCAGGTCCCAACAATGGAGGTGGTTTCCACTGGCTAGCTGCCCATGGCCTGTGACCCTGCCTGCTGCAGCTCCCAGGGCATCCTCGCAACATCTAAAGGCTTTGCCCGTGCCCGTAAGTCTTCTGCTGTAGAGCATTTAATGTCCCCAGGTATTCTCAAAGGTATGCATTAGGGATCAGAACTCCATCTTCCAGATGTCCCAAATGTGCAACCAAAGATAAACAAGTGTCTTTTGGGGGGATAAAAGGGGGGGGAATGTCCACAGAAGGTCAAGCTCAAACTGTGAAGGTTATGCTCAACTGATCTGTTGAAAGTATTGATAGTTCAACTGATCTATTAAAAGCCTCTCTCTAGTGGTTAGCTGACAAGCATCATCTTGTCCCATAGAAGAAGGAACAGTGTCAGTCACAACCCACCTCCCCTCAGCACCTATGTCACAGCTCCTCGCCTTCAGAGGGTGACATGAGGCCCTATTTCTAGCAGAACATTCAATTGCTTGGCTTGTCTGACAGCAATCCTGGCTCATCGAGAGGGGTAGCGCCACCCTGACCCTTGCCACCACTGTGGTGTGTGTGTGTGTGTGTGTGTGTGTGATCACAATTCATACTACGGTTCTTCTCAGCCATAGATACCACTCTTGGCCATAGAAACCCTCTATGTATCTACAAACAACATGCAAATGGAGCACTGACCCTTTCCAACTGAGTCCCTTGCACATCAGCGGTGGGTATGTATAGTAGAAATCTATTTCGCCAGTGGCACACCATCCAATGGAGAAGCACAGTGGGCTCCACAGTGATGTTCCTCACTATAAATATTCTATAAGTAATAAAGGCTGTGCATACTTCTTCGTGTCATACATCACTAAAACGTCATCTTTTTTATTCTGCCAGGGGGACGTGTCAAATCCACATGCTATATTCTAGACCTCACCACTGCTTTCCAGCCCCAAATCACCAACTTAAAGGACAGACTCCAGGGCTCTCCTCTCTCCAGGGATTAAAAAGGCATGGTAACGCCCCTTCTTGAAAAATTTTAAAATGAACTACAGTGAAAAACTTAGAGCCTCGTGCGAGAGTATTTAAGATTCTGGACCAAAGCTGTTCTAGATGTCAGACTTACAGAATCTGAGCAGCACTGGCCTGAAAGCAAAGAGTAGGCACACACAAGACTCAGGCGTTTGCAGTTTCACACGAATTAATAACACGAGTGGGGAGTAGCCCTGCGGAAGAACACGTGCTGGGCAAGCTGGGGGCCCTGGGGTTGGTACTCGGCACCATAGTGAATGACAATAAACAGGTAGACAGATAGACAGAGAGATAAACAGACAGATAGACAAATAGATTAGACAGATGATAAATAGATGATAGGTAGGTAGATAGATGGTACGTAGTACATAGTAGATAGATAGATAGATAGATAGATAGATAGATAGAAAGATAGATAAAGATAAATAGGTAGGTAGATAGAAAGAGAAAGAAAGAAAGAAAGAAAGAAAGAAAGAAAGAAAGAAAGAAAGAAAGAAAAATAGATGGATGGAAGGATAGATAGATAGCAGACAGACAGATGTGAAATAAAGTGACATCCTGTATTGGGAAAATCCTTTAATTCCAAATTCAAATGCTAAATTGTAGACAGGACTTACTAAGTTACATTAAGCGAATTGTCAGTAATAAACCTCTCTGTGTTATAAAGGAGGTCCTTTTGTTTGTAAGAAAATCCAATCTTTCCAAACCCCTAAACTACACCCCAGGGTAGCCGAGGGGTAATTGCAATAACTAGCATGTACTGGCAGGAAACTGCGAAGCTCCGAATCAACAACGCCCCAGGAAGCAAGCCCACAGAGGGCTTCTTCCAGACACACAGCTGCTTTTAGATACATAGAAAGATTTTTCACTTACTTCAAATTTCTGTGTAATCCTTGTTCCTCTAAGTGAGAGAGGCCAGGAACACAGTACAATTCCTTATTGTTGTGATAAGAAAAACAAAACAAAACAAAAACAAAAACCAGCTATATCCTCTAATGTCTTTGAGTAGAGTCTCTTCGATGAATATTATCTCTAAAGACTATACAAAAAGCAAAGTTTCCCAAGTTAGATCAGCAGCACCGCACAAGATCAGTACTCAGCGAACAAGGCAAGGCCTCTATCAGCGGGGTGATTCACAGCAGGGTATATTTAGACCGGTGCTTTCCAGAGGGCTGAGATGCCAGATTCAGGAAATAGGTGAGGGCTACATCCCAAGAGTTTCTCTGAAGGAAGAACACCAAAATATTAATAAAAAGAGTCTTCTTTTTGAAGTCCCCAGGCCTCTGGTGTCTTCGAGGCTGCGCTCGCTCAGTCTGGTCTTGGCGGAGTCATCCATTACTGGGTAAATCGGCATGAAACCTGAGGACACTGCGGTGGAGGACACAGTCGGAGGCAATGTGGCCACTCCACATGGGACCAGCCTTTTATGGCCTGATAGCAGCTAATGGAGCAGAAATAGCTCCTGACACTGAGAGAGCCAGGCATCAGCTGTTGCAACCGGCCTGGCCAGCAGCCACTTTGAAAGCAACTCAACTGGCCGCATTGTGTCTTGTTTTATAGAGAAATTAAAAAGGTACAGCGGGCTGCTGAGCAGGTGACAGTACAGATGAGAAAACATGCCTCCCACGCTAGGACTTAAACTAACAGAAAAAAACCCGGATCCTAAACACCACACAAAGAGAAGACACAGACGGACGGGTACGCAGTGACACAGCACACACGGTGGCACCTGCCTTTATAAACTGTGCTGGTGTCGCCTTCTCGACACTGACTAGTATGCCCCATCAGTCGAAAACAGCATTGTCAGAAGTATTTTGTAAAGCTATGTGAACATTTCCCTTACAGCCCAGGTTTATCCTCCTGGTCCACAAGGCTCAACACCGGACAGTCCTTAACCACTAAAAGCAGAGAAGGAAAACAACCAATTGCAACCACTTCTTAAATGGCCACTTGCACTTTTTAAACACCAAAAGCTAAATACTGTAACTCCGTTTACAAAAGTACTTACCAGGGCAATCATCCTTGCTGTTACAAGGCTAAGGGTGAGTCTCAATGGTCTGAGATCGCTGCCATGTAAATCTCCAAGCTCCTTGTGTCTTGGGCTGAGAGCAAAGCTGGGCGCTGTGTGGGCCTCCGGCTGGTATGTCTCTGAGTGTCACGTTCCCAGACCACCAGCTGCAGCAGCGGGGAGTGTGGAGGGCTGACGACAAGGGTCAGAATCCCTGTCAGTAGTTAACCCTGCAGGACCATATGGATCCCGAAGACACAATCATTGCTCAGGTGACAAGATGAGGATGGTGTGCTGTGTGGTTAAAATACCGAAAGGACGCTACGACAGCCATGGGAAAAGGACACTGTCTGCGGATATGGAAAAGCTGACTATGACTCCATCAAAGCACCACAGCCTTACAAATATGTACGTTTTTAATGTGCTGACTTAAAAAAAACAAAACAAAACAGACAGCAGATTCCCTGGAGAGGTGTAGCAATTGGACGCTGGCTTCAGTCTGTTTTGTTCAAGGGTTAAAACAGTTTGTCAAGCCAATTTTTAATCCACTTCCAGATGACTATTACACAAAAGTTTCCAGGACAACTTGGCATCCGACTTGAGTTGCAATCTGCATCTTGTGTTCTCTCTCACATGTTTAGTGGTTCCCTCATCTTTAGGTTTATTTTATCCCATTTAAATGCCTTCTGACGTTTGTGTGCCTGTGCATACACAATGTGTATGTCCATGTGCACACATTAGAGGCCAGTGGAAGACATCGGGGGCTTTTATGGCTCTGGGCCTTCTGCCAGGAGGCAGGTGGGTTCTCTCACTAAACCTGAATCTTATTCTATTTCAGGCTGGTGGCCTGTCTAGTGAACTCCCCGGATCTGCCTGTCTCCATGCTCTCAACATTGAGGCTAGAGGACCCACAAAAGCCACATCATCACATTAAGCTCTGAGGATTCTGGGGTCCTCTGGCTTGCATAGCAAGTGCTCTTCTCCGCTGAGCTATCTCCCAACTCTGACTGCTTTGAACCTTGTGTGTGTCTGTTTGTTGTGTTTTTAAAACAGTCTCTTGCTAGGTAGCCAAGGTTAGCCTAGAACTCACTATGCAACCCAGGCTGGCTAAAACTCACACAGTCCCTGCCCCAGGCTCCTGCACGCTGGGATTAGAGATGCACACAGATACTTCCGCCTTGCTTGACGTATGAATAGAGCAATGGTAAGCTTGTTCTGCAGCCAAGAAGAGTCAAAATAAGTAGAAATTTCTGAAAACAATATTTCAACTATGAGGAAAATGGGAAAACGGGAAAAGAATGTTGGCTCACTGCTGCCACAACAGCTTTGTTTTCCTAAAAGAAGATCTGATGTGTCTGGGTAGACACCCAGCCGCCATGAGCCGAGCAGATGCTCACGGCCCCACACTCTCTAGCTGATGCATCTGGAGTCAGGCAGGCTGAGCCCCCAGTCTCTTCTTTATCCTTTATGACTTTGGTTATCTAGATCCCAATGAATTCTAACTACAGAATCAATTTAAACAAAGTCCTCAAGTTTTAGGCTGACTCAGAGGATGCTCACCAGACCCAGAATCCCACAAAACTTCCTAAGAAAACGTAAAACTCAAATGAGTTAAAAATCAGTGCTAAGAATTGAGTTTTACTATACTCAGGTATTGCCAGTGTCTCTGATAAGGAACCATTTCTCACGTGCTATTCTTGATCACTACTACTTTAACGATAATGATTATTACTGTATAACTCTATGTCAAACTAGGTTTGCTGGTGCGTACCTTTGATCCCAGCACTCAGGAGGCAGAAGCAGGTGGTTCTCTGAATTCAAGACCAGCCTGGCCTACAGAGTGAGTTCCGAGACAGCCATGTCTACACAAAGAAATTCTGTTCAAAAAATAAGTAGATAAACTATCTATCCATTTCATTATAAATTCTAATCTGTCATGAAATAATGTAAGGATCACCATTGCTAAGGAAAATTCATTCGATGATACTGCCTTTTATATTAAGAATGAACACTAGAAAAGTAAAATACAACTTATCATCATTCCAAAAAGGTAAAATATTGAGATATAAACCAGTGATAAAACAACAAACACTGATGAAAAGCATCCAAGATGATGTCAACATATCAGTAGACATGGCCTATGTTCATGGATTGGCGGGTGTCAGCATAATAAAGATATCAGTAGCAAACTGATCTGTAAGCATCATATAATTCTTATCAAAAACACAAGAGAATTTTGAGCTTATTCTAATATTTGCTAAAAAAAATCAAGAAAAGGAAAAATATGGGGAAATTGATTCATCCCATGTTAAGAACAACTGCATAGGTATAACCACCAAGATCTCGAGATACTGATGCAAAAGTGGGCCTCCATATATATATACAAGCAGATCCATGGTCGTCCTGGATAGTTCTATGGTCAGCTCAATACAAGTAACAGTCACTTGGAAAGAGGAAGTGTCAATTCAGACTGCCTGTGACGGTGTTGGTGGGGAACTGATCAGTGATTGATATGCAAGGTCCCAGTCCACTGTGGCCAGTGCTACCCTGGACTACCTGTATATAAGAAAGCTGGCGGAGCCTCAGCCAGAGGGGGACAGGTCAGTAGGTCACCTCCCTCTACAGTTTCTGCTTCAATTTTTGAAACAACGTCCTCCTCCAGTGTTAAATTTTGACCTGGAAGTGTATGGCAAATAAATCATTTTCTCCCCAAGTTACCTTCAGTCATGATATTTAATACAGCAACAGAAAAGCAAACTAGACACTGGTGCAGAATAAACAATTCAAAAACAGGCCCACATCACATATGTCCAGCCTAGAGTGGCTAAACAGCAACAAACAAAAATTAAAAAATAGAATCTTCACTGTGGCACATCGAAGACCCTCAAATATTACTACTAAACGGTATAAAATAGCCAACTATTGGCACATGTATTAACCTGGAAAAATATTCCAGGAACCAAGCTCAACAAAAAATAGCCAATCTCAGACTGTTAACGTGTAATCTCATTTGCATGGCTTTCCACAGTGACAACACTGTTAACAGACAGCAGGCGGTGAGGACCGCAGGGTAAGGATGCAGTAAGCAGGCTACAGAGAGAAGTAGGAGGGTCCTCGTTACACGACTCTCCATTCATTACACTCCACTCCAATGGCAGTGTCCAGGCTGCAATCCCACTCCATAATTTGCAAGGTGTTCCCACTGGGACCCTAGACAATAAGATAACATCTCTTTATATGGTGTTCCCATTGGAGGACACTGTCTGAAGAAACGTAATATCTGGATATGACATCCCTACTGGGAGACACCGTCTGAAGAAGCATGACCTCTTTGTATTAATTCTTTTTCGTTTACTCTGTTTATGTACATATCTCTCTGTATGTATATGTGTGTGTGTGTGTGTATATATATATATATATATATATATATACATGTGCTGCTTGTCTGCACCCATGAGCACACACACAGAAGCATTTCAGGTGGCCTCCCCTATCATTCTCTACTTTATTCCCTTGAGGCAGGGTCTCTCAATGAACCTAAAACTTACTGTTTTTGTCTGTCTGTCTAGGCCGGCAGCCAACAAACTCCAGTAATCATCTTGTCTCCACCCCCAATCCTGGGGTCACACGTTGGGGATAGTCTGTGCACTGTGTATTCAGAAGCTGAGTTCTGTGCCCTGGTCTTAGGGCACCACACTAACCTATGTACTGTAAAGGATGTTCCCCAGTAATCCCTGACGGGTCAATAAATGGCTGGGGCTTATGACTGGGCGGAGGAGAAGGTGGGACTTGGAATCTAGTGAGGGGTCTTGAGGGACCACGAGAAGGAGGGGAAGACAACGGAGGAGGGGCGTTGCCAAGAGACCAAAGGATGATGGCACATGGCCGAGAGATGCTGGTCCTGAGGTCACACATGGAACAGAACAAGCCGGGCGGGTAACTCAGGCTGCAAGTAACACGGGCCTGCGGTTTGGATATAGGTTAGAAGAACTCAGAACATGCCCAGTCTAGGCTTACAGCTTGTATGTAAATTTAGTGTTTCTGTGTCTTTACTTGGGAATTATATGAGCAAAAATGGGGCAGAGACCCCCCCCTACGCTTATTAAGGGATGTAGGGGGCATAGCAACCACCAGATGACTAATATTGCATTAGTTACAGATGAATGCGGCTTGCTCTTCCCATGGGCGCTACCAGGGCTGCGTTCTCACACTTGTGCCACAAGCCCTGTAGCCACTGAGCCATCTCTCCAGCCTTCCACGATGTCAGCCAGGAACAGAGAACTCAAGACAGATAATGTGACACACATCTGCTCTGATTGTGGAGATTGTTAATCCTGTTTTCTCAAGGGACCACCCCTTAACCCTACATCTCGGTCACTCAAACCAAGAGTCAGGTCCACCCCAACTGCAGAATCTTGCTGGGTAGCCTCAGGCCTCTTGCCTATTTCCTCTCAGAGTCAAGTCAGGACTGTGACAGGCGCCCCCTAAGCGCTTCTCTTGCTCACACCATCCATCCGGCTGCTTCTAAACTGGCCTTCAAGAGCTGCGCCTCAGACCTGGCTTCCCTCCTAGCTTTGGTGTTCATAGTGGACCTGTGAGGAAGTGCAGCCACTGGGTGGGTAGGTTAACAGCTACTCTTCACCTTGCTTGCCAAGCTTTAACATTAAATTGTTTAAAGGAGAGGTCTAATAATAGTCTTTTCTAAATAGTTGAGAAATTACACTTAGCCTAGAGGTGATCGCATTACAGACAGAGAACTGGTGTCCCTAGAGCACCAGGAGGAATTTCTCAGGTGTCGTCCAGCACAGTCCTATTGGCAGAAAACAAAGGTGAGAAAGCCTGTCTACTGGGTACTCGCGTGACCCTCACACCTCTTTAGTAGCATGCCGTGTCACTACCACCCCATCGAGTCATGTGCACACAACCGTCAGCAGCCACACAGGCTGTATTGCTGTAGTGAGATGCTCCTGTCTCCAGAGAATGTCTTCCTCTCATCCTCACCCAGAAAAGTCCTTACCACCCTTAAAATTTCACTAAACCCAGCCGGGCGGTGGCGCATGCCTGTTATCCCAGCGCTCTAGGACACAGAGGCAGGTAGATTTCTTAGTTCGAGGGCAGCCTGATCTACAGAGAGAGTTCCAGGACAGCCAGGGCTACACAGAAAAACCCTGTCTCGAAAAAACCAAATCCAAAAAACAAACAAACAAACAAAAATTTACTAAACCCGTCCCTGGTCCTGAAAAGGCAGACAGGGGGCTCATGATCTTTTTATATTCTCAAGATATGAAACTCTAACACCAGTATCTAAAGCACTTGTGGGTAGACTCTGATTGATTGACTGATTGATTAATTCATTCATTCATTGATCATTCATCCTCCTCTCCCTCCCTTTCTTCCATCCTCTCTTCCTCTGTTCCTCCCTGTTCCTTTTCTCTGCTTTCTTTCCTTTAATCTGTGTGCGAATGTGTATGCTTGTGTGTGCACGTGTGTGGGGTGGACAGAAGTTAACCTTGGGTGTCATCCTTCATGTGGTGTCTGTTATCTCTCTTGCTTTTTTTAATTGGGATCCAGGACTGCTGATAGACTCAGCGGACTGGCCAGTGAACCCAGGGATGCTTGTGGTTCTCCTATCCCATCTCCAGCATTTTAGCTGCATGCTACTTACTTCAGCCTCTTTATCTGAGTTCCGGGGCTAGCACATTTCCAAGCCCCTAGATGTCTTAATGCAGCTACAAGATTTTCTGCTTCTTCCTGGGATCAACAACAAAATGTATAATTCAGAAAACCAACGAGGTAGGGCTGCCCAAGTGATTCTGGGTAGCAGCCTTGGTCTCATTATGTCGCTTCTTGTTCTAAAATAATGGTGACATCAGAGCCTGACCAGGAAAGAGAAAACAAGGCCACAATCCTTTAGGGCTTCTGCCTTCACAATACTCCAAAAGTCGTGCTTTTTAATAGCAATGAACTTGAGCAGCTACTGGAAATCTTTTTAGGGATGTTTACTTCCAGGAGAAAAAAGGCTAATATGGCCAGACTTGTGTAGTATCCTGATTCCTGCTATGTCAGGAAGGGACTTGGATTTAGTCATTGTTTTTCAAAGAGCTTAGGGTTCTAACAGGGACATGCATGGTCTCCTAGCATCTCCACCCATGCATCAGTGTGGGTCTAACTCTGTGGCCATCTATACCCTAGCCACTCGGCTGTATTTACAAGACAACTGTCTTCAGTAATAATGGTTTCCAGTTAGTCCCTTGCTTTGTCGGTCATTCAGGCAGTCTGAGGAGTCTGTCTGTCTGTGCTCTCTTTCTGAAAGCTTCTGGCAAACTTAACTGGCAGCAGATGAAGACCTTTTGAGCGCCCGGGTCATTTGTAAGTCAGTGGGTTGGACAAATGACGCAGCTGATTCTCCCAAGTGGCCGCCGCTACAGAGCGATGGCTGTGACACAGGCCCGACCCAGACAGCGCTGGCCTCACAATCAAAATGAAATGGGAGTTTGCCAGGGGTGAGCCTGGCCCAGACTCCAGGGACACAGCCTGGCTTTCAGCTGGACCAACCTCGCATTCCTGGACACCAGAGTAAGAGTCCTACGAGTAACCAGAGATGTACGAAGTGTGACATGCTCCAGTTAGGCTGTTACATATCTAAAAATAGGGACTTTCTGTCTCTCTGGAGCAGTGGACATGGTATGGCAGAACCCCAGAGCCCCTTCTCAAGTGAGGCAAAGCTGACAGACATATCCAAATGAGTAAGGATTTCCTGCACTAGCAAAGATTTGTCAGACCTTCTCCTTTCTACATCGCTACCAGCATCACCAGGCACAGCACCTCCATGATTTATTTCCCTTGCGAGGCCTACACACCAGCTGGAAATGACCCAGCACTGACTGAGTGAAGAGCACAACAAACCCATGTTCCTCACGAGGACTGCCAGAAAAGGGGAAGCACTTTTGCTGTTGCCCAGTGTGATGGTTTGTATATGCTCGGCCCAGGGAGTGACACTATTAGAGGGTGTGGCCCTGCTGGAGTAGGTGTGGCCTTGTTGGAGTAGGTGTGTCACTGTGGGTGTGGACTTTAAGAGCCTCATCCTAGCCGCCTGGAAGCCAGCATTCTGTTAGCAGAGTTCAGATGAAGATGGAGAACTCTCAGCTCCACCTGCACCATGCCTGCCTGGACGCTGCCATGTTCCCACCTTGATGATAATGGACTGAACCTCTGAACCTGTAAGCCAGCCCCAGTTAAATGTTGACCTTATAAGAGTTGCTTTGGTCATGGTGTCTGTTCACGGCAGTGAAACCCTAACTAAGACATCCAGAATACCAGAACCCTTATGTATACTGGATACAGGGGGACTGAAGTGGTCTTTTTGAGGAGACCATGCTCTCAGAGATGTGTACCACTCAGCTGGTAGCACACATTCTGCAACCTAAGAGGATCCTAGCCTTACCCTGCTCAGAACATATGATGGGTGCATCATGGCAATTCAAAAACCCAATAAACCTACAATGAGGGCAACCAATAGTCTGGTTAAGTCCATAGAGCTAGACCCTCAGTGGTATAATAATTCGACAGCACTTGACACTCTGTAGTACAGTAATTCTACAGCACTATCCCCATCACAATAAAGCCATTCTACAGCCGGACCACGCGTGGCACAGTCATTCCACATTGCTGGGCTCTCCACAGTACAATCATTCGATAGCACTGGACAATCTACATTACTCTTGTTCTACAGCACTGAACCTTGTTCAGTACATTCATTCTATAACACTCGATCCTGCGTGGTAGTCAGCCAAAAACACTGAACACTCATAACACTGGCTCGTACATGCTAGAGTCACTCAGTAACACTGGACATTCAGTGGCATAATAATTCTATAGCAAGGAACCATGCACACAAAAGTCATTGTACGACACTTTACATACAGTAATTCTATATCATAGTGCCATCCACAGTACAGTACGCCTACAGCTCCGAATCCTCCACAGTTCAGTCATTCTACAGCACTGGACACTCTAGAGTACAGCCATCATAAAGTAACTCCACATTACAAACATTCTATGTACACATACAGCACAACAGTTCAGCAGTGCTGAGTGTTACAGAGTACAAATCATCCTACAGCACTTGATCCGGAACAGTACAGATATTCTAGCCCCGAACCATGCACAGTATAGTCATTCTACACTGCTGGACCATTGACAATACAAAGATGGACAATCCAAGGTGCAGTCATTCTAAGGCACTGGACACTGCACATTACACTTATCCTATAGCAATGGACCCTTCATAATATAGGCATTCTATAGTATAGAGTACAGTGATCTTACAGCAGTGGACTCCTCACAGTACTGGACCGTACACAGTACAGCCATTATTCACTGCTGGACTTTTGACAGTACAGTCATTTTATAGAAGGAGGCCTTCCTCAGTACTGTTATTCTACAGAGATGGACTTTCCAAGCCCAGTTAATATAAAGAACTGGAACCTCCATTGTACAATTATCTATGACACTGTGCACTCTGCAGTACAGTAACGCTAGAACACTGGATCTTGCAAGGTACTATTAGTCTATCATGCTGGACTTGCATGGCTAACAGTGCTGGACTCTCCACTGTGCAGTCATTCTACGGGACCCTCTCCTGCGCAGTCCTTCTGCAGAGCAGAACCTGCAGCAATACTGCTATTATATATATTTGGACCCTCCACAGTATCATCATTCTACAAATCTGGACTCTCCACAACATAGTCATTCTACAATCCTGAATTCTCAACTCTACAATCAGTTTACAAAGAGGAATCCTTCACAGTACGTTCATTTTCCTGAGTGGATCCTTCATGATACATTCATTCTAAATTGCTAGATACTCCACGATATAGTCATTCTACATCCCTGGACCGCTGAAGACATAATCATTCTATAATGCTACACCCTCCATTAAACAGTCATCCTACAATCCTGGACACTGCACAGTACAATCATTGTACAGCAGTGGACATTCTGTAATACAGTAATTCTGCAGTGCTCAATTTTCTATGATAGTGTAATCTAAAGTGCTGAATTCTCTATTTCACAGTAATCCTACAGCACTGGACACTCTATAGAATGCAATTCTATATCACTGGATACTCCATAGTACAGTAACCCTATAGTGCTGGATCCTCTCCAGTTCATTCATTCATTCTGCAGAGCTGGACTCTCTACTGTAAAGCCTTCTAGAAAGCTGAACTCACTGGTACAGTAATGTCACAGTTTGGGACCTTCCATGGGCTAGTCATGCTACACTGCTGGAGTTTGTGCTGTACAACCATTCTATACCATAACTGGAGTCACCATTGTATAGTCATTCTACATCACTGGACTCTCCACAATAATCATGCAGTGATTTCATGGCTCAGTAATCTCACAGTGATGGACACTACACAATGTGGTCATTCTATATTACTGGTTCCCTCCACACCACAATAATCCTACTAGACTGTCCACTATACAGTCTGCTACAGCACTGAACCCTCCCCTTTCCAGGATACCACAGTACTAGACCCACCACTGCACAGTGTACTACAGCACTAAACAAACCTGCCACTGTACAGTCCATTACAGCCCTGGACCTTCCACTGTACAGTCTACTGCAGCACTGGATACTCCACTGTACAGTCTACTACAACACTGGATACTCCATCGTACAGTCTACTACAGCACTGGACACTTCATTGTACAGTCTACTACAGCACTGGATACTCCATTGTACAGTCTACTACAGCACTGGATACTCCATTGTACAGTCTACTACAGCACTGGATACTCCATTGTACAGTCTACTACAGCACTGGATACTCCACTGTACAGTCTACTACAGCACTGGACACTCCATTGTACAGTCTACTACAGCACTGGATACTCCACTGTACAGTCTACTACAGCACTGGACACTCTACTGTCACTTACTATACCACTGGACCCTCCACTGCACACTCCTTCTATTGCACTGGACCCTCCACTGCACACTCACTCTATAGCACTGGATTCTCCACCACACACTCATTCTATTGTACTGGGTCCTCCACTGCACACTCATTCTATAGCACTGGATCCACCACTGCACACTCATTCTATTGCACTGGATCCGCCACTGCACACTCATTCTATAGCACTGGATTCTCCACTGCACACTCATTCTATAGCACTGGATCTGCCACTGCACACTCATTCTATTGCACTGGGCACTCCATTGCACACTCATTCTATTGCACTGGGCCCTCCACTGCACACTCATTCTATTGCACTGGACCCTCCACTGCACACTCATTCTATGGCACTGGGCACTCCATTGCACACTCATTCTATTGCACTGGGCCCTTCACTGCACTCATTCTATTGTACTGGGCCCTCCAGTGCACACTCATTCTATAGCACTGGATCCGCCACTGCACACTCATTCTATTGCACTGGGCACTCCATTGCACACTCATTCTATTGCATTGGGCCCTCCACTGCACACTCATTCTATTGTACTGGACCCTCCACTGCACACTCATTCTATTGTACTGGGCCCTCCACTGCACACTCATTCTATTGCACTGGGCCCTCCACTGCACACTCATTCTATTGTACTGGGCCCTCCAGTGCACACTCATTCTATAGCACTGGATCCACCACTGCACACTCATTCTATTGCACTGGGCCCTCCACTGCACACTCATTCTATTGCACTGGGCACTCCACTGCACACTCATTCTATTGTACTGGACCCTCTACTGCACACTCATTCTATGGCACTGTACTGTCACACCTTGCATGTGCCTGTGGCTTCAACTTGGCATTGGGAACACAGGTCCCCAACGGCACAAGCTAAGGAACGATAAGCAACGGGAAGACATAGAAGGCAGCTGAGAAAGTTTAGTTTCTCCAAACACACATTTCAGTTCCGTAGAGTTCCCATTGCCTGGCTATGAGGAAAGATTGGATTTGTGTCCAGGCACTGACCATCACTGGCCTAGATGAAGTCTCCGTCTGAGACTGCATTCAGTTCTACAAGAGACAAGACTCATTCCCAGACAAAGCACTATCTCAAATTCCCCAAAGCAGAACTACAACAGCTTCCAGGGGAGGTGGTGAGGGACAGGAGGTGACCAAGAAAGAAAGGGGGCACAAGAGAGATGGAACCCCTGAATCAATGGGGAGAAACACTCAATACACAGGGGAAAAGAAGACGAGAACAAGGCACACTACGACTTCCCTCTCCCAAGGACCTGGTATAGCAGACCATCCCTTCAAAGGTCTGGAGTGACCAGCTGAGTCCTCCTGAGACCAAGTGAACTATTCTTGACCCTACACAAAGAGGACTGGCTGACAACCACACAGGGTCCATGTTGTGGTAGAAGAGAAAGGCCATTGTGTGAGAGGAAAGAATAAAAGTGCTTGCATGACTGTAGTTCCTCTTGAGTTCCTCCCCAGGATGCGTCTCCCACCCATGCATCTGCTCACGACACCAATGAGGGACAGGCTTATAAAGCACAACATACGTGAGGGCAGACGTGTCTGTCCACTGTGGCCCGGTGTTTGTCTTCAGGACCTAGAACAGTGCCTAGCAGAGAGGCCCAATACGTGGTAGCTTAAAGACTACAATAGTGTAAGTCCTAGGGCTGGGTAAGCTGCCTGAGGACTTGTGTTTGATTTCCCGGTACCCACATAAAGCCAGGCAGAGCTTGTAATCCCACAACTAGAGAGGCAGAGACAGAAGGACCATTGGGCTCATTGGCCAGATAGTCTAGCATAATTGGTAAGCTCCAGTCTTGATGAGAGTTCTTATTTCAAAAACACACACAGACACACACAGACACAGACACAGACACACACACACACACACACACACACACACACAGACAGAGAGAGAGAGAGAGAGAGAGAGAGAGAGAGAGAGCACACCATATATAGTTATGTAACACATAGAAAAACTATCAGTACTAAAAGGCAGATTTGCCCTCAGGGTGCCCTTTCATACCCCCAGGCTGGCTCTGGACAGATGATCCCATGCGCCTAAATCAGTCTGCCTCCTTCCCAAGCACCTGACTGGGGAAGACTTCTCTCATTCAACAGTCTGATGCCACCCTGAAGCTCCCCAGCTTACGCCAAGCATTCTTATCCTACAGGCTTGGCAAAGCTTAAGCAAATCCCCTTCATGGGGACCAGAGCAACCTTCACGGACAGCTATGTGATGTAGGGACTCCTGAAGGCAGGGATCGCTTTTCAGGAGTGGGGGAGGGGAGCTGCCCGATGCGTTCAGACCATGGCCAAGCAGGGAAGTTCGCTCTTTTTCTCCCGAGAAACACGAGACTGCTTCCTGTACCAGCGAGTATTAATTGAAATCCCTGGCGGGCCATCCAGGATATGAAAATTACAGTAATCTAATCTTGTAAAGGAAGAAATACAAATCATAGTTACATGGTCTGACAGAGAGAGAAGTGACTAATGCCAGGCCACCTCAAGGTTAGGGCCCATGGGGAGCACTCCCTGAGAACCACAGGCCGGACAGAGGGACCCAACAGGGACAAGGCACAACCAACATCCTGGTTTTCACACTTGGGCTGGGGGTGAGGCTGGGGGAGGTCCTTTTTCTCGGGACCACACTCAGAAGACTTTTCACACTAGGCAAAGCTCTAAGGTCGCAGGAGCATGGGGAACTAGCTGTTCAGGTTCCTCTGACCCTGGGTGCTGCCTCTAGGCCCAGGACTGCAAATTCTGTGGACTCATGTGGTCTAGCAAAATGACCCAGAAACCCCAATCCTCTGCAGGGAGGACCACAGCCTGTGCAGAGCACAACCAAGAATTGGAGAGCGCTCTGTACCCCGCCCAGCAACTGCGCAGCTCTGAGGAAGTGCTGGCTCTTCCCTGAAGCAGACCCTGTCTCTCATCTCCAAGGAGCCACAGCCCAAGAGCCCTGAGAAAGTTGGTCAGGATGCCTG